>JAUNZM010000572.1:0-366576 GCA_033459285.1 Clamator glandarius | reverse complement strand
CATGGAATGGTTTGGGTTGGAAGGGACCTCAAAGCCAATCCAGTTCCAACTCCTCTGCCATGGGCAAGGAGACCTCCTACTGGATCAGCGGCTCCAAGCTCCATCCAACTTGGTCTTGAACCCCTCCAGGGATGGAGCAGCCACCACTTCCCTGGGCAACCTGGGCCAGGGCCTCCCCACCCTCATTGTGGAGAATTTCTTCCTAATGCCTCAACTCAATCTTCCCCCTTCCAATTTAAAGCCATTCCCTCTTGTCCTATCACTCCAGGGCCTTGGAGAAAGTCTCTTTCCAACTTCCCTGGAGCCTCTTTCAGTCCTGGAAGCTGCTCTAAGGTCTCCCTAGTGCCTTGTCTTCTCCAGGCTGAACAACCCCAACTCTCTCAGATGAAGCAGGATCCAGAAGAGCGAGCATCACGAAATCACGCAGACCCGTCAGCCTCAGGGCTTCTCTCGCAGCTCAGGCTGTAGTTGAGGGAACCAGCACTAGGTGTCAGCGACATTTAAAGACTGGAGGAAGCTGCAGGCAACCTCTGAGCCTGGAGAACTGGGGAAAACGGAGAGGGAAAGCTGACGGGCTTCATTCTGGGCTCTTCTCCCAAGGGACAGGGGACAGGACGAGAGGGAATGGCCTCAAGCTCCACCAGGGCAGGTTCAGGCTTGACATCAGGAAAAAAAAATTCACAGAAAGGGTCATTGGTCCCTGGCAGAGGCTGCCCAGGGAGGGGGTTGAGTCCCCTTCCCTGGAGAGGTTTAAGGGATGGGTGGACGAGGTGCTGTGGGACGTGGTTTAGTGATTGATGGGAATGGTTGGACTCGATGATCCTGGGGGTCCTTTCCAACCTAGTGATTCTGTGATTCCATGATTCCTGGGCAGTGCAGGGCAGGGAGAGGGGCGATCACTGGTACCAGAGCCAGCAGAGAGATGCTGGGGGTGTAAATTCCTCTTGGTGGTGCTGATTGAAAATATCTACTGGTATATTATTGCTCGAATTATCCACCACTCGAGATCGGATTTATCTGGAGAAGCCACCCAAGCTGCTTTGTTGTTGCGGCACAGATCCTGGTGGCACTGGGCGATTGTGTGTGTGTGTGTGTTTGCAATGAACTCAGCAGCTTCTGATGGGTCTTAGGGGGCTGCCACAAATCCAAAGGAAGGCAGGAGTGCTTCCAGAGGGGCAAACTCACCGGGTGCCCTGCAGGGGTGCTGGGAATGCTGTAGAGCTCTTACTCCCGAGCAGTGGCTGCCGTAGCACCACCAGGGCTTGTCCGTGTTGAAGAGGAAGCGGTAAGTTCCTTCTGCCAAGGACTGTTAACAATAGTTTTCAGGAAGAGCCTTGGGTATTTCTGCTTGGTGTTACCACCCAAGAAGGGCAGGGCTCGAAGTCATACAAGGTGGCCCTGGCTGTAGTCATCATTGCCATGACTACCCACTGGAAGGGAGGGCTGTGGTTTCGCTCCTGAGCTCTGCTTGGTTTTAGCAGCCCAAAGGCCACCCCAACTGTGGGATCTCATTATGTTTCGCAGCTAATTGTGTGACCTCCTAAGGACAAGACACTGTGGATGCCAGCAGATCTCTTGCTCCATGGAGCGGGGCTGCTATCTGGCTGGGTCTCACGGATAATGAGGATGAGCTGAGCGGCGCGGCAGGAACCTCGCTCCTGCAGCTATCCCGGATGAGATGGGAAGCATACCAAGAGGAATTCTCCGGTCCTTATGGGCTGGGAGGTTGGGTCTCCCTCCTACTCATAAACACTGATCCTTTCTGCATGAGCCACGCAGCCTCGAGCTGCTGCAGAGAGCAGAACTCCACGCTCCCAACGGTGCTAACCGCTTCCTGACCTACGTGGAATGGGAATACATCACGCTCTGCTCAAGCCTAGGGGCGAATATGTTTGTCCTTCTGCTTCTAAACAAAGACAGGGAGACCAGCCCTTTCCTTCACTGCCTTCTCCCGGCCAGCATGGGCTTCCCAGGTTCAGCTGAAGAATCCAGAGCTAAGGAGCAGCTCTGAACCTCAGATGGTTTGAAGACCTAACCGCTTTGGTCTTCAAATCCTGTCTTGATGAAGCTCAGCCATGCCATATGGGTTTTGGCAGGACATCAGAAAACCCAGTACAGCTTGGCAAAAGCTCTTCTCTCCAGCGCTGCCACCAGAGATCCACGTCCCTGTATTTATTTAAACCAGAAACTCGGATTTCAAAAACCCACCACAAAGGTTGAAAGCCAGAACTCAGTGGGTGAATCCATCTCACCACAGTTTCAGTCTGTCTGAGCTATTGATTTTGTGTATTCAGTATAAAAGGTGTAAGAAAACGCAGGAGAAAGGAAGGCTCGTGATCAGAAACACCAAGGTATGTCCCAAGCAGGGACTTGGGAAACAGTGTGATGATATCAGAGAGGTTTAAATGTTTATTGCATTTCTGAAATCATAGAATAGTAGAATGATAGAATCACAGAATGGTTTGGGTTGGAAGGAATCCCAAAGCCCATCCAGTTCCACCCACTGGATCAGGCAGCTCAAAGCTCCATCCAACCTGACCTTGAACACCTCCAGGGATGGAGCAGCCACTACTTCTCTGGGCAACCTGTTCTAGGGCCTCCCCACCCTCATTGTGAAGAATTTCTTCCTAATGTCTCATCTCAATCTTCCCTCATCCAATTTAAAGCCATTCCCCATTGTACCATCCCTCCAAGCCCTCGTAAAAAGCCCCTCCCCAGCTTTCCTGGAGCCCCTTGAGGTACTAGAAGTTGCTCCAAGCTCTTCCCGGAGCCTTGTCTTCTCCAAGCTGAACAACCCCAACTCTCTCAGCCTGAAAGCAGAAGAGGATTTTAGGTAGAGTGGCTGGAAGACTGATTTATCCTCCATATCCATCCCTGTTGTTGACAACTGGATTATTTTGTACTATACCGGGGCCGGTAAATCTTGCCCTGCCAGGTCTAGGTAAAGACACCTGCCCATGAGCAGCACGACCACGGTGTTATCACCAAGCTCAGCCTCTCGCAAGCCCCTCTTGCTGCTGCTGCTGTGGGTGGCATCAAAGCGTGTGGGATGGTGGCAATCAGAGCAGAGGGAGCTGTGACCCTGCTCAGAAGCTGCGAGCTGCTGACAGGGCTTCTCCCACCCTCCATACAACCAGGAGCAGCCAGTCCAGCTCCCCGTGGCTCCTCAGCTTCTCCAACCCCTTGTGCCGTGGAAGGGCAGCCAAACCCTGAGCTCTCCTCCCTGGAAATGACACGATTGCATTTCATGGGCTCACAGGGGGTGCTCGCAGTTGGCACCTCGTGGCGAGAACGTGGAAGGCGGCTGAGGGACGGGGGATAAATGAAATGTAGGCACCTTTCCGGGCAGCAGAGATTTCCTTACTCCTCTGGGGTTGGAGCGGAGGGTGCTAAAGGTCAGGAAAGTGCTGCTGCACACCCAGAGCAAACAGGACCAGCTGACTTGGGTGCTTAGTCAGCACCCACACCATTCCTGTTGCTTTAGCAATACCTCGTGCCTTTCCTTGTCCTGATTTGGTAGAAAAAAGAGAATAAGAAGGTTGCCCAGCTTGGCTTGGAGAGAGAGGTTACGGCCAAAGGGGTTTGGTGAAGGCAGAAAGGCAGAGCTGGGGAGCAGGCAGAGGGTGGGGATGCAAGAGGAAAGCACAGAGGCATCTACAGGGGTTCCAGGACTCCAGTCCACAATCCAGAGAAAGGGACCTGCTCAAAGAGGCTGGTGGAGATGTTGGGGTGCAAGCCCTCCAGGTCCCTGCAGCAGGCTGGTCTTCCAGGTCAACAATCATAGAATCATAGAATCACCAGGTTGGAAGAGACCCACTGAATCATCGAGTCCAACCATATCTGGCCTTATTTGTTCCTTTTTTTCCTGTTTTTAATTCCTGGATTTGTCTGCTAGCACCTCTCATTTTGCTGTGAAATGTTCTCCTGACTGACACAGGTGAGATCAAGCAGAGGAGCAGCTTGACATGGTGCCCACTTGTCCTTACCTGAATCTACATGTGGCCAGAAGAGCGGGGAGCAAGAAGGGGGAGTTGGGAAGGAAGCAGAATTACTGTTAGTGTTCAACTACCTGGGTGCTGCCCAGTGGAAAAAGACCTGAGGGTGCTGGTTGTTGGCAGCTGAACATAAGCCAGCAGTGGCCCAGGTGGCCAAGAAGGCCAATGGCATCTTGGCTTGAAACAACCATGGTGTGGCCAGTATGAGTAGGGAAAGGATTGACCCCCTAGACTCACTTCTGATGAGGCTGCACCTGGAATCTTGGGTTCAGTTTTGGGTCCCTCACTCCAAGAAGGACATTGAGGGGCTGGAGAGCATCCAGAGAAGGGAATGGAGCTGGAGAAGGGGCTGGAGAACAAGGATTATAGGGAGTGGCTGAGAGAACTGGGGCTTTTTGTCTGGAGAAGAGGAGGTTGAGGGGAGACCTCATTGCACTCTGCAGCTCCTGGAAAGGAGGTTGTGGTGTGGTGGGTGCTGGTCTCTTCTCCCCAGTAACAAGAGACAGAAGCAGCTGAGGGACCTGGGGTTGTTTAGTCTGGAGAAGAGGAGGCTGAGGGGGGACCTTGTTGCTCTCTACGGCTCCCTGAGAGGAGGTCGTAGTGAGGTGAGCGTTGGTCTCTTCTCCCAAGTAATAAGCAATAGAATGAGAAGAAATGGCCTCAGGGTACGCCATGGGAATTAGGAAAAATTTCTTTACTGACAGAGCGGTGAAGCACTGGAAGACGCTGCCCAGGGCAGTGGTGGAGCCTCAGTCGTTGGAGGTGTTCAAAAAACATGTAGCTGGGGCATTTTGGGATATGGTTAAGGAGCCACGGTGGGATTGGGCTGACAAGCTTAGAGGTCTTTTCCAACTTTATGATTCTAAGATCCCAGGTGCCACTGTGATTTGTAGATGGGATGATGATTAGTTCTGGAATCCTCAGCATAAGAAGGATATGAAGCTGTTGGAATGGGTCCAGAGGATGCTACAAAGATGATCTGAGGGCTGGAGAACCTCCCATACAAGGACAGCCTGAGAGAGTTGGGCTTGTTCAGCCTGGAGAAGAGAAGGCTTCGAGGAGACCTTAGAGCAACTTCTAGTACCTGAAGGGGCTACAAGAAAGCTGAGGAGGGACTTTTTACAAAGGCTTGGAGTGACAGGACAAGGGGCAATGGGTATAAGCTGGAGCGGGTCAGATTTAGACTAGACATAAGGAGGAATTTCTTCACCATGAGAGTGGGGAGGCACTGGAAGAGGTTGCCCAGGGAAGCTGTGGCTGCCCCATCCCTGGAGGAGTTCAGGGCCAAGTTGGATGGGGCTCTGAGCAGCCTGATCCAGTGGGAGGTGTCCCTGCCCATGGAAGGGGGTTTGGAACTGGATGACCTTTAAGATCCCTTCCAACCCAAACTATTCTATGATGACTTTTCATTTCAGCAGGGACGAAGCGACTGAGCAGTTGTGGACAGAGGAGAACCAGCAGCCCCAGGTAACCTGTCTGCGAGACCTCATAAAGCCTGCCCAAGGTCCTGTCACAGTGGGGTTTTTTTAGGATGTTTTGGAACACCGGGGAAATTCTGGAGGACTGGAAAACACTAATGAGAGATCAGTAATTAAAAGGGAGAGTTTTTAAAGCTCCATCAGGCTGTTGTCAGTCCCATCAAAGCGATTACATAAAACTTCATTAGGAGGAAATTAAGGGAACATTAAAGAGTTAACATCATCCAGCATGGTTTTAAGGGAAATAGAATCTGCCAGGCAAACTCAATATCATTTTTTCAGTGAGATTATGAGCTGGTAGCAGACATCTTTGTGGCATTTGTGTTGGTACAGCTTGATGATTCGATTAATTAATTAGAACAATACAAATTCAGCACGCTTATGTCAGTGACCGGTAATAATAAATAAACTCCTTGTGGACTGGCTTTCAAATGGTACAAGGTTTGTGTGGCAGCAGATAATCAGGACAAGTCCCAGGCTGCTTGGTCAGCCAGACACAAGCAATGAATATTCATGGGAAGGTGACCAAGTGCCAGGTGTCCAGGGACAAAGGATGAAGCTTTTCTTACAGAATGGAAAATTTTATCTCAGACGTCAGTGATTCGGAAAGAATTGAAGGTGACGGTGGGTAATCAGCCGGACATCGGCCTTGGTGTGACCCTGTGGCCAACGGGACTGGCCGATGGGGCCCGTGATGGCACCAACACAACATGGGGGAGCAGCAGATGGATTATAGAATCATGCAATCAGGAGTCAGTAAGGCTGGAAAAGACCTCTAAGATCATTAAGTCCAACTGCCAGCCCAATACACCGTGTCTAATAAACCATGGCCTGAAGTGCCACCCCTACACGCTTTTTGAACCCCTCCAGGGATGGAGACTCCACCACTGCCCTGGGCAGCCTCTGCCAGGGCTTCACCACTCTTCCAGTAAAGAATTTTTCCCTAATATCAAATCTAAATGTCCCCTGGCACAGCTTGAGGCCATTTCCTCTCATTCTATCACTGGTTACTTGGGAGAAGATCCAAGTAGACCAAGCAAGATCCTCATACCAGAAAGGGTTGGACTCTCTTTTCTGAGATCCTTATTGGATCCATAACCTAACCCAGCCCTCAGAAATGAACCTGCCACTGGTGTCATAGAATCATAGAATCACCAAGCTGGAAAAGACCTCTTGGATCATGGAGTCCAACCATTCTCATCCTGTCATTATAACCATTACGGATGGTTGCTAGCCCCTCACTCTTGCACCGCTGACATTTAATCCTGTTTCTAAAGCTCGGTGAAGACAAAGGCATGGCTACTGCAGACTTGAGGAATAACAGCTCAGTCTCCAACAATGCAACTGTAATCTTCTGAGCAGTAAATCATAGAATCATAGACCCACCGGATCATCGAGTCCAACCATTCCCATCAATCACTAACCCATGTCCCTCAGCGCCTCGTCCACCCGTCCCTTAAACCCCTCCAGGGAAGGGGACTCAACCCCCTCCCTGGGCAGCCTCTGACAGGGACCAATCACCCTTTCCATGAAAAACTTTTTCCTAATGTTCAGCCTGAACCTCCCCTGGTGGAGCTTGAGGCCACTCCCTCTCGTCCTGTCCCCTGTCACTTGGGAGAAGAGCCCAGCTCCCTCCTCTCCACAACCTCCTTTCAGGTAGTTGGAGAGAGCAATGAGGTCTCCCCTCAGCCTCCTCTTCTCCAGGCTGAACACCCCCAGCTCTCTCAGACGCTCTTCTTGTTCTCCAGCCCCCTCACCAGCTTCGTTGCTCTTCTCTGGACTCGCTCCACAGCCTCAACATCCTTCTTGTGGTGAGGGGCCCAGCACTGACCCCAGGATTCAAGAAGCGGTCTCACCAGTGCCGAGTACAGATGGTGGTATCCATGGATTTTACCCCAGAGCAGGGTACGTATCGTATGCTGAGCAGCATGTTATATATTTCCCATAACCACAGGTAGCTTATCTTGATGGTCTAAAGTGCAAAGAACTTTGAACTGCAAATGTTCTGCTCCTTGCAGCAGCTGTCATGGTGTTTTGCGCTGGTACCTGTAAGGAGCAGTGGTGGAAGCCCCAGCCTTCTGCCTTGGATGCTTTGCTCACCTGCAGCACCAACCTCTGCAGAGCAGCTGGTGGAAGACAAAATTCACAGTGCTTCTTCCCAGTTCAGCTCCCGACCCAGCTGTGAGGGAAGGCACTGCCAGGCTGTGTGGCTCGGAAACCACCCTTCTATTTTTATCCACCTTACTTCCACTCTTGAGGTGTCTCTTTGCTCCTTGGTTCTCAGAAAGCTTCTACCAGATCTCCATGGTGACGGCCATCAGAGGACAGATTTCCTCACTGGTGTTTACACATCTGAGGTGACATCCATCTGGTCTCACACGACACCGTGGTTGGCATCGATAGGCACGATGTGCAAGAGTTGGTGAACTCCCACGAGGAAGTGCAGGGACAGGACGAGAGGGAACGGTTTGAAGCTGAAAGAGGGGAGATTGAGATGAGATCTCAGGAAAAATATTCTCCTGTGAGGGTGGGGAGGCCCTGGCCCAGGTTGCCCCATCCTAGAATCCTAGAATCATACAATCACTAGGTTGGAAAAGACCCACCAGATCATTGAGTCCAACCATTCCCATCAGTCACTAACCCATGTCCCTCAGCACCTCGTCCACCCGTCCCTTAAACCCCTCCAGGGAAGGCGACTCAAACCCTCTCCCTGGGCAGCCTCTGCCAGGGACCCAATCACCCTTGCTGTGAAAAACTTTTTCCTAATGTCCAGCCTGAACCTCCCCTGATAAAGCTTGAGGCCATTCCCTCTCGTCCTGTCCCCTGTCCCTTGGGAGAAGAGCCCAGCTCCCTCCTCTCCACAACCTCCTCTCAGGGAGTTGCAGAGAGCAATGAGGTCTCCCCTCAGCCTCCTCTTCTCCAGGCTAAACACCCCCCAGCTCTCTCAGCTGCTCCTCTTCTTCTCCAGCCCTTTCACCAGCTTCATTGCTCTTCTCTGGACTCGCTCCAGAGCCTCAACATCCTTCTTGTGGTGAGGGGCCCAGAACTGACCCAGGATTCGAGGAGCGGTCTCACCAGTGCTGAGATTAATTATATCTCAGAAGATACAACAACAAAGGCAGTGTGGAAGCCCTCGGCTGTAGGCACATCCTGCTCTTCATCCCACACCTGTAGCCTTTCCTGCTGTCCTGCTGCAGAGCGTGGTATCTGCATGTGAAGCCGGCTCCACCGCTCCTGATAACATGTGGCTGGGAACAGGACCCTCCCAGCATCATTTTCACAACACAAAACAATGATAACAACCAGCTTCCGAAGCCACAGTGTTAAACCTTGAGGGAGACCTTGGCATCCAAGGATGTTTCTGGGGGCCAGCGCCGTTTTTTTAGAGGGAGCTATGTTGTGTCCTTGGGTGAAGATGCCTCGGGTTGTGTGGCTCGGGGTGGGGTGGGGGGGACATCCCACAGCAGGTGATGGGATATTTTAGGCCCAAGCTGAAAGGCAGTTTGGTGTTAGCAAGGAGTTTTCTTTGGGGCCACGGGCAATGGCATCTTTTCTGAGTGGGGCGATGTTTATGGGGCTGAGGGACAGGGTGGCGCAGGAGGAGCAGACTTTCATCTCTCATGGGTCAGGCCCTGGTCTGGCTTGCCCAGAGGGATGGTGGATGCTCCATCCTGGAGACCTTGAAGGCCAGGTTGGATGAGCTTGGAGCAGCCTGGTTCGAAGGGAGGTGTCCCTGCCCATGGCAGGGGGTTGGAACTGGATGGGCTTTGAGGAGGGAGGGTGCTGGACCACCCCTTGTCCCCCTTTCCTCCCCACCCCCCCGCGGCTCTGGCGTAGCATCCCTGCATCTGAACAGGGATCTGAACAGGCTGGACCGCTGGGCTGAGACCAACTCTCTACAACTACCTGAAGGGAGCTTGTGGAGAGGAGGGAGCTGGCCTCTTCTCCCAAGTGACAGGGGACAGGACGAGAGGGAATGGCCTCAAGCTCAAGCTCTGCCAGGGGAGATTTAGCCTTGAGATAGGGAAAAAATTCTTCACAGAGAGGGTGGTTAGGCATTGGAACAGGCTGCTCAGGGAGGGGGTTGAGTCACCGTCCCTGGAGGTGTTTAAGGTGAGGGTGGATGAGGCTCTTAGGGGCATGATTTAGGGATTGGTGGGAATGGTTGGACTCAACAATCCGGTGGGTCTCTTCCAACCTGGTTATTCTATGATTCTGTGATTCTGTGAGAGTGGGGCGATGTTTATGGGGCTTAGGGACAGGGTGGTGGAGGAGGAGCAGACTTTCATCCCTCATGGGTCAGGCCCTGATCCAGCTTGCCCAGAAGGATGGTGGATGCTCCATCCTGGAGGTGTTGAAGGCCAGGTTGGATGGGCTTGGAGCAGCCTGGTTCGAAGGGAGGTGTCCCTGCCATGTTGGAACTGGATGGGCTTTGAGGAGGAAGGATGCTGGAGCACCACTTGTCCCCCTTTCCTCTCCACCCCTCTGCGGCTCTGGTGTAGCATCCCTGCATCTGAACAGGGATCTGAACAGGCTGGACCGCTGGGCTGAGACCAACGGCAGGAGGTTTAACACGGCCAAATGCCGGGTCCTGCACTTGGGGCACAACAACCCTGAGCAGCTCCAGACTAGGAGAAGTCTGGCTGGGAACTGCTTGGAGGAGAAGGACCTGGGGGGGTTGGTTGACAGCGACTGAACATGAGCCAGCAGTGGCCCAGGTGGCCAAGAAGGCCAATGGCATCTTGGCTTGGATCAGACACGGCGTGGCCAGCAGGGCCAGGGAGGTTCTTCTCCCTCTGGACTTGGCACTGGGGAGACCGCTCCTCGAATCCTGTGTTCAGTTCTGGGCCCCTCACCACAAGAAGGATGTTGAGGCTCTGGAGTGAGAGCAGAGAAGAGCAACGAAGCTGGGGAAGGGGCTGGAGAAGAAGAGGAGCAGCTGAGAGAGCTGGGGGGGTTCAGCCTGGAGAAGAGGAGGCTGAGGGGAGACCTCATTGCTCTCTGCAACTCCCTGAGAGGAGGTTGTGGAGAGGAGGGAGCTGGGCTCTTCTCCCAAGTGACAGGGGACAGGACGAGAGGGAATGGCCTCAAGCTCCACCAGGGGAGGCTCAGGCTGGACATCAGGAAAAAATATTTCACAGCAAGGGCGATTGGTCACTGGGAGAGGGAGGGGGTTGAGTCCCCTTCCCTGAGGGGTTTAAGGGCCGGCTGGACGAGGCGCTGAGGGACACGGGTTAGTGATTGATGGGAATGGTTGGTAACTCGATGAGCCGGTGGGTCCTTTCCAAGCTGCACATTCAGTGATTCCCGGCTGCTCCCCAGCTCCCCCCCTCCCGCACTACGTTTCCCATCGGGCCGGGGCCGCGCGGGAGCCGGGGGGGCAGGGCCGGGCGGGGCTTCTCCCCCCCCTCCCGCCTTGGAAAAGGCGAAAATGGCGGAGCCGGAGAGCCTGGAGACGGCGGCGGAGCACGAGAGGATCCTGCGGGAGATCGAGAGCACGGACACGGCTTGCATCGGCCCCACGCTCAGGTGAGGGGCCTCGGCCTCCGGGAAACCTCGGGGGATTCACGGGGGACCCCTGATAATTCGCGGGCACTGAGAGCGGGTTCTGCCAAGAGAGCCCGCAGCCCCTGCCCTCCCCTGCGAGCGGCTCCGCTTCGCTCTGCCCCCTTCCCTCTGCCCCCCCTTCCCTCTGCCCCCCCTTCCCTCTGCCCCCCCTTCCCTCTGCCCCCCCTTCCCTCTGCCCCCCCTTCCCTCTGCCCCCCCTTCCCTCTGCCCCCCCTTCCCTCTGCCCCCCCTTCCCTCTGCCCCCCCTTCCCTCTGCCCCCCCTTCCCTCTGCCCCCCCTTCCCTCTGCCCCCCCTTCCCTCTGCCCCCTTCCCTCTGCCCCCTTCCCTCTGCCCCCTTCCCTCTGCCCCCCTCCCCTCTGCCCCCTCCCCTCTGCCCCCCTCCCTCTGCCCCCTTCCCTCTGCCCCCCTCCCTCTGCCTCCCTCCCTCTGCCCCCCTCCCTCTGCCCCCCTCCCTCTGCCCCCTTCCCTCTGCCCCCTTCCCTCTGCCCCCTTCCCTCTGCCCCCCCTTCCCTCTGCCCCCCCTTCCCTCTGCCCCCCCTTCCCTCTGCCCCCCCTTCCCTCTGCCCCCCCTTCCCTCTGCCCCCCCTTCCCTCTGCCCCCCCTTCCCTCTGCCCCCCCTTCCCTCTGCCCCCCCTTCCCTCTGCCCCCCCTTCCCTCTGCCCCCCCTTCCCTCTGCCCCCCCTTCCCTCTGCCCCCCCTTCCCTCTGCCCCCCCTTCCCTCTGCCCCCCCTTCCCTCTGCCCCCCCTTCCCTCTGCCCCCCTCCCTCTGCCCCCTTCCCTCTGCCCCCCTCCCTCTGCCCCCTTCCCTCTGCCCCCTTCCCTCTGCCCCCGTGCCCCCCCCTTCCCCGTGCCCCCCCCTTCCCTCTGCCCCCCCCTTCCCTCTGCCCCCCCCTTCCCTCTGCCCCCCCCTTCCCTCTGCCCCCCCCTTCCCTCTGCCCCCCCCTTCCCTCTGCCCCCCCCTTCCCTCTGCCCCCCCCTTCCCTCTGCCCCCCCCGGGGTGTCCTCGTGGAGCTCCCCGTTTTTGTGACTCGAGCCTTTCTTCGCAAGGGCAGGCCGGAACGGGGAAGCCTCGGGGACGGTTCCCATCCCTGCGCCGTTTGCAAACGTCTCTGTTTGCTTAATGGATCCTTTGTTCTCCAGTTAAGCCTCTCATCCCAGTGCATCTTGCAGCACCCCTCGGGTTGGGAGGACCTCCTCGGTGACCCCCGTGCTTCCTGCAGGCTGTGAACCCCCCCAACTTCAACCCTTTGCTTCCTCGTCTCCGTGGAACCCCCTGCTTTTTGGAGCCCTTTACTTCTTCCACTGCTCTCTCTCCCTTGCTTGGAACCCCCTGCTTCTCCTCCGCTTCTTCCCCTCTCTCCCTTGGACCTCCCCCTGTGGGAACCCCTGCTCCTTGGAACCCCCCCTGTGTGAACCCCTCCTTCTTGGAACCCCCCTGCCCCGTGTGACCCCGGCTTCTTGGAACCCCCTGTGTGAATCCTCTTCCTTGGACCCCACCCTGTGTGACTCCTCCTCCTTGGAACCCCCCCCCCCACTGTGGGAACCCCTCCTCCTTGGAACCCCCCTGCCCCGTGTGACCCCTGCTCCTTGGAACCCCCTGTGTGAATCCTCTTCCTTGGACCCCACCCTGTGTGAATCCTCTTCCTTGGACCCTACCCTGTGTGACCCCTCCTCCTGGGAACCCCTCCTCCTTGGAACCCCCCCCCCCCCACCGTGGGAACCCCTGCTCCTTGGATCCTCCCTATGTGAACCCCTCCTCCTTGGAACCCCCACAGTGGGAACCCCTCTTCCTTGGAACTCCCTCTGTGTGAACCTCTCCTCCTTGGAACCCCCCCCACTGTGGGAACCCCTCCTCCTTGGAACCCCCCTGCCCCCTGTGACCCCTGCTCCTTGGAACCCCCTGTGTGAATCCTCTTCCTTGGACCCCACCCTGTGTGACCCCTCCTCCTGGGAACCCCTCCTCCTTGGAACCCCCCCCCCCCACCGTGGGAACCCCTGCTCCTTGGATCCTCCCTATGTGAACCCCTCCTCCTTGGAACCCCCACAGTGGGAACCCCTCTTCCTTGGAACTCCCTCTGTGTGAACCTCTCCTCCTTGGAACCCCCCGCACTGTGGGAACCCCTCCTCCTTGGAACCCCCCTGCCCCGTGTGACCCCTGCTCCTTGGAACCCCCTGTGTGAATCCTCTTCCTTGGACCCCACCCTGTGTGAATCCTCTTCCTTGGACCCCACCCTGTGTGACCCCACCTCCTGGGAACCCCTCCTCCTTGCAACCCCCCACTGTGAGAACCCCTCCTATTTGGACCCCCCCCCCGTGGGAACCCCTCCTCCTCGGAAGCCCCCTCCCCCCCCCCCCCCCCCCCCAACCTTTGGGAACCCCTGCTCCTTGGAACCCTCCCTGTGGGAACTCTCATCCTTGGACACCCCCTGTGTGAACCCTGCTCCTTGGAACACCCCCTGTGTGAACCCTGCTCCTGGGAACCCCTCCTGCATGGACCCCCCCCCCCCCCCAGTGGAAACCCCTTCTCCTCGAACCCCTCCTCCTCCTCGGAACCCCCTGCTCGAACCCCTCCTCCTCCTCGGAACCCCCTGCTCAAACCCCTCCTCCTCCTCGGAACCCCTTCTCCTCGAACCCCTCCTCCTCCTCCTCGGAACCCCCTGCTCGAACCCCTCCTCCTCCTCGGAACCCCCTGCTCAAACCCCTCCTCCTCCTCGGAACCCCTTCTCCTCGAACCCCTCCTCCTCCTCCTCGGAACCCCCTGCTCGAACCCCTCCTCCTCCTCGGAACCCCCTGCTCAAACCCCTCCTCCTCCTCGGAACCCCTTCTCCTCGAACCCCTCCTCCTCCTCCTCGGAACCCCTTCTCCTCGAACCCCTCCTCCTCCTCCTCAGAACCCCCTGCTCGGACCCCTCCTCCTCCTCAGAACCCCCTGCTCGAACCCCTCCTCCTCCTCGGAACCCCCTGCTCGAAGTCCTCTCTCCTTCCACAGCCTGAACCTCCAAGCTCTGCTCCTGCTGCCCAGGAGCGTGGAGGGATGCGAGATCCAGGTACCAGCCCAGGAGTGCTGGTCCTGCGCTTTTCCTTTTCTTCCTCCTCCTTTGCCTGCGTCCGGGACTGGCTTTTCAGCCTTTGCAGGATTCCTGTGTGATGCTGGTGGGATTTTTGTGGCATTCCCGAGAAGCTGGTTAAGGATTTGGAGAACTTGGGTTATGAGAGATGGCTGAGGGGACCTGAGGTTGTTGAATCTGGAGAAGAGGAGGCTGAGGGGAGACCTCATCACTGCCTGGAAGGAGGTTGGAGTGAGGTGGGTGTTGGGCTCTTCTCCCAAGTGACAAGTGATGGGACAAGAGGAATTGGCCTCAAGTTGTGCCAGGGGCAGTTTAGGTTGGATATCAGGAAAAAATCCTTTATGGAAAGTGTTTTCAGGCCCTGGCAGAGGCTGCTCAGGAGGTGGCGGAGTCCCCATCCCAGGAGAGATTTAAAAGATGAGGTTCTCGGTGATCTGGTTTAGTAGTGGACAGGTATGGTTGGACTTGACCTTTGAGAAGGTCTTTTCCAACCAAATAATTCTATGATCAGCTTGTGCTGGCGCTATTGATCTGAAGGATTAGCCAACATCTTTTCATTTAACCAAACACTTTTTGTGAGAAATCACATCAAAAAAAAAAAAAAAGAGTGAATAAATTATGTGCATCTAATTCCTCTTCTTGCTAACCAGACCAGGTACTGTCAGCATCGCTGCCCTGGTGGAAACTGTGTAGTGGATTCAGCAGACAGAAACGCTTTATCCCTCCTTCTCCTCCTTTAAAGTAACACAGAAGTTCCCCAAAGAACTTCAAATTGAGCCCAAAATGCGTTCCTGGCTGCGCTGAGTGTGCGTGTCCGTGTGATCCTCTGGAATCTCGGTGGTATAAGCAGGTGGAGCTCCTTCCAGCCAAACTTCTCAGGCTGAGAGATGGGGAATGAGAGGGCTGTCACCACAAATACTCGGCCGCGAAACCGAAATAGTCGCGTTATCGCAAGCTTCCGTTCGGCACGGGGCTTTGTGTGGTGAAGGAATCAGGGTGCCCTCTCTTAGGGCGGCGCGGTGGCGCTTTGGGTTCCTTTTTTCAGCTGCTCCGCGTTAGCCCAGGAGCTGCTGAGCTGGAAACGACTCCGCCAGGTGAGAGCGTTTAGGTGTAAATGAAGCTGGAACCTCCTCTGCCACCCCGACTGCAACAGCCCTTCCTCGCTTTGCAATATGTGCTCGTAGCCCAGAAACCACCTGTGTCTCCTGGGCGGCGTCCAGAGCAGCGCGGCCAGCAGGGTGAGGAAAGGGGATTCTGTCCCTCTGCTCCTCTCCTGCGAGACCTCATCTGGAGTTCTGTGTCCAGCTCGGGAATCCCCAACATAAGAAGTAAGTGGAGCTGTTGGAACGGGTGACACCAAGGTGATGAGAGGGCTGGAGAACCTCCTGTCTGAGGCCAGGCTGAGAGAGTTGGGCTTGTTCAGTCTGGAGAAGAGAAGCCTTCAAGGAGACCTTATAGTGACCTTCCAGTACCTGAGGGGGCTACAGGAAAGCTGGAGAAGGACTGTTCACAAAGGCTTGGAGTGCTAGGGTGAGGAGGAATGGGTATAAACTTGAGAGGGGCAGGTTTAGTCTAGGTATAAAGAGGAATTTCTTCATGATGAGAGCAGTGAGGAGCTGGAAGAGGTTGCCCAGGGAAGCTGTGGCTGCCCCATCCCTGGAGATGTTCAAGGCCAGGTTGGATGGGACCTTGGGCAGCCTGATCCAGTGGGAGATGTCCCTGCCCATGGCAGGGGCGTTGGAACTGGACGATCTTTAAGGTCCCTTCCAACCCAAACTATTTTATGAATATATCTGCTTTATCTGAAATGACTCGGGTGATTGTCTTTAAAAAATAAATGGATTTAAGCTGTTTGGCTTGTGGTGATGCTGCAGCGCAGGCACAAACAGAAGCAGCTGGGGAGCAATAGGGCACTGGATTTATCTTCAGAGGTAAAAGTGTGGTAGGGGATGCGGAGAGTGAGATTTGTTAGCAAAACTGAAAAAACTGGTTTGCATGTCTGGGAACTGCCAGAACGAACAGTGTGGGTGTTTTTTTTTTTTTTTTTCCATTTCCTAGAATCGAGTGCAGTTGATCTTGTTTCTTTATATTTAAGTTAGGTGAGGAGTTGGGCTTAATGTCTTTCTTTGCATACCCGCAGAAGGAACACTAATAGGCGTCAGGGGCGGAGAAAGGTTTGTGCTTTGCCAGGGTTAACTGGTAGACTACGGTGCTTGTTGTCTTTTGAGTTGAAGTAGCATCAGTTTTATGACTTCAGCTCAGTTTCGTCTGAGTAACATAATTTTATGAAAGTTTAACTGCATATTTTTTTCAGACAAGGTCTAGAAGCGATAACGCAGCGTGCTGGGAAGCAGCAAGGTCAAGGCTTGTCCTTATTCCTACAGAAACCAAGGGCACCCTTGAGCTGGGGGAGCTGTAGGTCAGATGCAAAAAGGAGGACAGGGAGGAGAGAGCACGAGAGGTGACCCTGAACTGACCAGCAGAGGATTCCATCCCGTATATGTAACACTTGGGATAAAACTGAGAGATCATGACGTTCTTGCCCTCTTCTTCGATGCCTGATGGCCAGTGAGGATCTGCTCTGTCTGTTTGCCCCACATCCCAGATCTGTGTGTTCCTGAATCCGGTTCCTGAGCCCAGCTCCCTCCTCACCTCGGACCCTTTCCCTCGTGTCTGCTCTGCAGCATCTCTGGTGACATGGAGTCATCAAGGGGTGGATGGGGGTGCAATTTCATATATATTTTATTATTTCCTCATTATATCCCTTATCACTGTCATTAACACTGTAGTTGCGGTTTTCAGCCCACAAGTCTTTTCCTCTTATTTCTTATTTATCTTGTGAGACCTCATCTGGAGTATCGTGTCCAGTTCTGGGATCATCAACATAAGAAGGAAAATGGGCTGTTGGAACAAGTCCAGAGGAGGCTATAAAGATAATCAGAGTGCTGGAGCACCTCCCGTACAAGGACAGGCTGAGAGAGTTGGGCTTATTCATCCTGGAGAAGAGAAGACTTAGAGGAGATCTTATAGTGACCTTCCAGTACCTGAAAGGACTCCAGGAAAGCTGGGGAGGGGCTGTTCACAAAGGCTCGTGGTGATAAGATGAGGGGCAATGGGTGTAAACTGGAGAGGAGTGGATTTAGACTGGACATAAGGAGGATTTTCGTCTCTGCGAGAGCGGTGAGATGCTGGAAGGGGTTGCCCAGGGAAGCTGTGGCTGCCCCATCCCTGGAGGTCGTCAAGTCCAGGTTGGATGAGACCTTGGACAGCCTGATCCAGTGGGAAGTGTCCCTGCCCATGGCAGGGGTTTGGAACTAGATGGACTTTAAGGTCCCTTCCAACCCAGACCGTTCTACAATTCTATGATTTCTCCTTCCCTGGGGGGTGAAGAGATTTGGGAGCCCAACTGCTCAGTTTCAGCTGCCAAAATTGGCCAGACTGGGACTAAACAGTGATGCTTCATCAGGAGTGTAATTAATAATAAGCAATACCTGCTGCAAGGATTTTTAGAGTTGAAGCTAGACCTGCTCAGGGTAAACATGATGTGCTAGAGAGTCTGGAAAAGAAGATGATGGAAACTTTTAAAAGAGGTGACTCACTTCTTGTAGGCATCATGGGAGAAATGTGTCTTCAGGAGCCAGGCTGGCGTCCCTTCTGAGCCAGCGATTCAGAAATAGGCTGGGCAGCCGCGTTCCTGCTGCCACCGAGGGTTTGTTTGCAGAATTGAGCTTTTATCACTTAACTACCTCAGCAGAATGAGATACTCTGAGCGCAGCCGCTCCGTGTTGTCCGGCTGCAGCGCTCGAGGCTGAGTCGCTGCTATCGGAGGGGTTAAGATGTTAAATGTGAAGACCATCTAATTAATCTGTCTGGGTGGGTTTGTGTCCCACCCAGCGGGGAGAGTGTTGGAAAAACAGCAAGTGTAGTAATTCTTGCCTTGGGGCAAGGCAAGGATGAGATGCCTCTTGAAGTCCCTTCCAGCCCTGTTTTTCTGCTCTGTTCTGGCTGTGATTTTGGGAGCTGGTGGCCTGGGACTCCATTGTGCTGGCCGCTGTGCAGATGTGGGTTTGAATCCCTCAAGGAGAGGGATTTTGTTCTGAATCGGAAACGGGAGATGAGGGCATGTGAGGAAGCGTTGCGACAGCCTTGGTCCGTGTGACGAGCTGTGCCGGTCTCATCTCGCTCTGCTGGTGGCTCCATCGAGGTGTCTTCTCTTTCCCAGCAGTGAATGTCGTTGAGTTTGAAGGAGCGAATTCCGTGAGTCTTTGTGGGGGTCCCTGTGAGTCTGTGATGCTCCTGGAATCAAAATAATCCACTTCAGGATGTCTTTCCTGCTATTCAACCTTTACTAATTATATCCATTGCTCCAAATTCCACTTCCTTCTGCTGTTCTAATTCCTCTTTTTCTTTTTTTTCCCCTCATCTTACACTTCTTGGTTTTGCAGAGTATTTTTGGCTCCTCTCTCTGTATCGAGGCTTCGACGAATCATTTCATTCTGCAGGATCAGATAACCTTCTAGGGGAAAAGAAATTCCTTGCTTAAAACCATCTCTTGACTGAGCTGTGACACCCGAGTGCTCTAATTTTTATTACACTCAATTAACCAATGAGGTTTGTCAATCCTCGGTGAGCTTTTTTTTTGGTTGGTGCAGCTTTTGGTGTTTTTATAGTGATGGGAAGCCGGTGATGGTCCGTAAGTGCTGATGGATGGATGCCTCTGTGGTTTGTCATCAAAGTCCCCTGTGGTTTGTCATCAAAGTCCCTCTTTGAGACAAGGGTGGTCCCTCCCCGTGAGCTTAGGCAGCGCTTGCTGGCTGCTTACCCTGAAATATCTCACTTTTGATATGCGGAGATTGCTTTAGTGCCTGGCTGATGCTGTTGTGCTTTCTGCTGCGATTCACTTGTTTTCCCCCTTTGTAGAGCATCACTTGTTTTCTGCTGGATTATAGAATCAGAATAGTTTGGGGTGGAAGGGACCTTCAAGATCATCCAGTTCCAACCCCCTTGCCACGGGCTGGGGCGCCTCCCCCTAGATGAGGCTGCTCCCTCCATCCAACGTGGCCTTCAACACTTCCAGGGATGGGACAGCCACAGCTTCTCTGGGCAACCTGTTCCAGGGCCTCCCCACCCTCACAGTGAAGAAATTCTACCTTATGTCTAGTCTAAGTATGAATCTCTCCAGTTTATCCCCATTGCCCCTCATCCTATCTCCACAAGCCTTTGTTACCAGCCCCTCCCCAGCTTTCCTGGAGCCCCTTCAGGTACTGGAAGGTCGCTGGAAGGTCTCCTCGAAGCCTTCTCTTCTCCAGGCTGAACAACCCCAGCTCTCTCAGCCTGGCCTCATATTGAAGGTGCTCCAGCCCTCTGATCATCATTATAAGTGATCGACTCAACCTGGGATAGAATAAAGGCAGAAGAAACAGGGTCTTGTGTGTCACCCCGTAAACACGGGCTGTAAACATCACCCACTTCTCACCCCTCAACTCAGAGTCCGTGTGACGATCTGAATCACTCACCGGTTAAACCCCAGGTCTTGCTTTCAGCCTGCAGTCATTTCACTGTCCTTCTAACACCCGGTGCCTTTGCACAGTTAAAATGCAGCCTCGTTTTTTCAAGTCACTTCTTAATCTTCTTTGCGGCGTGAGCTCAGCCAAACTGTCGCTCCTGGAAAGCCTTCTCCTGCGCTTGAGTTGCATTTGCAGCTTTTTGAGATTGACGGAGGATTTTTACGAAGCGTTTGATGAATTATAAAAGCCCTATCGGGCCGTGCAGACGTGGTTACAGTGTTCCTGCCATCTCCTCAGCACTGTAGATGCTGGTGAAGTCCCATCCGTACTGTGGTGGCCTCCTGCTTGCCCGCTGGTGGGTTGGAGCAGCAATTCTCAACTGTCTTACAACAGGAATTGTTACTTCACACCGAGTTATTTTCTAATAGAATCATGGAGTGGTTTGGGTTGGAAAGGACCTCAAAGCCCATCCAGTTCCATCCCCCCTGACACGGGCAGGGACACCTCCCACTGGATCAGGTTGCTCCAAGCCCCATCCAACCTGGCCCTGAACATCTCTGGGAATAGAGCAGCTACCACTGCTCTGGGCAACCTGGGCCAGGGCCTCCTCACCCTCAGAGTGAAGAATTCCTTCCTAAGATCTCATCTCAGTTTCCCCTCTTTCAGCTTCAAACCGTTCCCCCTTATCCTATCCCTGCCCTCCCTGATCAAGAGCCCCTCCCCAGCTCTCCTGGAGCTCCTTCAGGTTCTGGGAGGCTGCTCTAGGGTCTCCTTGAAGCCTTCTCCAGGCAGAACAAGAGAGGAGAGGAGGCTGAGGGGAGACCTCATTGCTCTCTCCAACTCCCTGAGAGGAGATTGTGGAGAGGAGGGAGCTGAGCTCTTCTCCCAAGGGCCAGGGGACAGGACGAGAGGGAATGGCCTCAAAGGGAGGTTCAGGCTGGACATTAGGAAAAAATATTTCACGGAAAGGGTCATTGGGCAGTGGCAGAGGCTGCCCAGGGAGGGGGTTGAGTCCCCTTCCCTGGAGGGGTTTAAGGGACGGGTGGATGAGGTGCTGAGGGACACAGGTTAGTGATTGATGGGAATGGTTGGACTCGATGATCCGGTGGGTCTTTTCCAACCTGGTGATTCTATGATTCAACTCTTGGGAGCACAGTTGTTTGTAGCTACGTCTCCTCCCTGACACCCCTGTACCTTTACGCTCGATTCCCCTGCAGCTCAAGCTGCTGGGCAGGGTCAGGGTTTCGAAGGGATTGTTCTCTGCTGCTCCCTGATTTCATGGTCTGTTACTCTGCCAGCTTTTGTCCTCGGCAAGTTACGACATCGGTCTTTTGGTTTCCTTTCAGGTACGTGTTTGCTTTCTGAGCCGTTCCCTAGTGGTTGAGATTTGTCTTGGATTGGGACTGGTAAGAGCTTCTTTGGGAAACTGGGAATTGTTGGATCCCAGGCAGCAATTAATCACCCACTCTGTGCTTCTGTATGGAACCCCCTTTTGGATAGGAGTTTTGTTTCTGCTAATTATGCGCATTGGGAGCAATTACGATGTTGTTTGACCCAGGGATGAAATTAAGCGCACTCGATAGGGTAGCATTTCCACTAAGCGGCTGTTGACTGCGATTAAAATCAGGCCGTAATTAAGCTTTATTTCCTAAATCCTTTATCACCTCTTCCATGACCGTGTCCGGGATTAGCGGTGATGGAACCACCTCCAGCTTGCCGTGTTCATCCCCTGCCTGGCGCCTGCTCCCAGACCCAGATTCATCCTAAACAACAGAGCCAGAGGGCTTTGACTGCAAGTTTTTAGGGTTCTGAGTCTCCTGGCTTGTATGCTTGATGAGAAATGTTCTTATTAAGATCTAATTAACCTCATCTCCCATAGGGATGTTGCCTTAAGTCCTGCTTGGTACCCTTGGGCGCTGCCTGGCCGTATGGGGACATAACCAGCACCTGAGCTCGATGTATGGGAGCTGGAAGCACTGTTGCTCCATCCCATCTCACGAACATCCTTAAGGTCCTTTCCATACTATGATTTCAAGATTCTCTGTGCCCATGTCATTCAAGTTTCTGCTGTTGAAAATCTGAGCCTTTGCTTTTAGTCATAAACTTAAAGATGAGGTCCAGCAAGCGCTGGGGCTCCTTATTGGTCCCTCTGACCTCCCCAGCATCTCCTTAGCTGAAAGGTACATCGTTAGTCCAAGCCCTCTGGTAAAACTGGTTGGAAAATGGACCCGGTTAGCAAAATAACCCAGCTAAAAATGTTTTGGTGTAATACAGCTCTGCTTCGATGTGTTTAGCTGTGTGACAGCACGAGTAGGGGCAACGGAGCTGGTGGAGCACAAGTCTTGTGAGGAGCAACTGAGGGACCTGGGGTCGCTTAGTCTGGAGAAGAGGAGGCAGAGACCTCATCGCTCCCTGTATTTCCCTGAAAGGAGGTTGTAGCGAGGTGGACGTTGGTCTCTTCTCCCAAGGAGTGAGTGGAAGGACAAGAGCAAATGGCCTCGGGTTGTGCCAGGAGGGGTTTAGATTGGATATGAGGGATAATTTCTCTACTGCAAGAGTGGCGAAGCTGCCTGGGGAAGTGGTGGAGTCTCCATTTCTGAAGAGGTTCAAAACACGTGTGGCTGTGGCACTTGAGGACGTGGTTCGTTAGGCACGGTGGGTTTGGGTGACTGTTGGACTGGATGAGCTTAGAGTTTTTTCCAGCCTTAATGATTCTGCACTGTTTCCAGCCCAGGGACAAGGTGGTGCGAGGATGGAAGCAAGAGGCTTGGAGGTGGCAAGAGTTGAGATGGAGTTTTCCTAGGCTTGGGAAAGCTCAGTTTGTCCAGCCTTAGCATGACTTGCTCCTTGGTTCTTGATCTGTAGCCACTGGCACTGATGTGGGCTTATCTCAACTGCCGGTGGTAGTCGGGGCTCTGCGCTGGGTTTTGATGGGCCAGTATTGGTTTCAGCAGTTTTCCCCCTTTCATTTGCCCCTCCCAAATGCCGGTGTGGCACGGGATTCGTGTGCTTAAACACCACCCTCCCCTTTCCTACCTCGGCTGAGTTCCTTTTGCAGCTGAAGCACTTTGCCCCCACTTCATCCTAGAATCATGGAATGGTTTAGGTTGGAAGGGACCTTAAAGATCATCTAGTTCCAAGCCCCCTGCCAGGTGTAGGGACACCATCCACTGGACTGGACCCCATCCAACCTGCCTTGAACACCTTCAGGGCTTGTTTTGTGACTTCCTAGCGTCTCCACTGTCACAAGAGGTTTGATGACAGGACACTGCGTCTGTTAGGTTTCCAACATCCATCAGTGTGGACTTGTCCTTCTTTCATGAGCTGCTTGTGCTCCCTTCATCAGTTGGATGAGGTTGGAGACTGTAACTGGTGTCCAGTGGGTTGGGTGCTCATGGAAACCACGACACATCAAGGAGCTGAAGCAGCAGTTTGAGTCTTCTGGGTTGGGTGCTTGTGGGAACCACGACACGTTGAGGAGCTGGAGCAGCGGTTTGAGTCTTCTGGGTTGGGTGCTCGTGGGAACCACGACTCGTTGAGGAGCTGGAGCAGCGGTTTGAGTCTTCTGGGTTGGGTGCTCATGGGAACCACGACACATCAAGGAGCTGGAGCAGTGGTTTGAGTCTTCTGGGTTGGGTGCTCATGGGAACCACGACACATCAAGGAGCTGGAGCAGCAATTTGAGTCTTCTGGGTTGGGTGCTTGTGGGAACCATGACACGTTGAGGAGCTGGAGCAGTGGTTTGAGTCTTCTGGGTTGGGTGCTCATGGAAACCATGACACGTCAAGGAGCTGAAGCAGCAGTTTGAGTCTTCTGGGTTGGGTGCTGTGGGAACCATGACACGTTGAGGAGCTGGAGCAGTGGTTTGAGTCTTCTGGGTTGGGTGCTCATGGGAACCGTGACACGTCGAGGAGCTGAAGCAGCGGTTTGAGTCTTCTGGGTTGGGTGCTAAGGATGAAGGCTGGTCCAGAGGCTGCAGTGGGCGAGATGAGGATAACGGTCTGCGTTACAGATGTGGAGTGAGGAGTGTTGACAGGAGTCTGGCTTCACAACTTCACTGTTTGTGTGTCAGAGCGTAGGAGTGAGGATGGTGCAGTGTCCCTCTTGCAACAACCTTAACTGGTTGTGGAGGGCTGCAGTCGCTACCATTGGTCCTTCAGCTGAACCTGCCTTGGGTGAGGAGAGAGGAAGGAGAACCTGGATCTGATCTAGGACGAGAGGGAATGGCCTCAAGCTCCGCCAGGGGAAGTTCAGGCTTAACATCAGGAAAAAATTTTTCATGGAAAGGGTCATTGGGCGCTGGCAGAGGCTGCCCGGGGAGGTGGTTGAGTCACCTTCCCTGGAGGGGTTTAGAAGATGAGTGGACAAGGTGCTGAGGGACATGGTTTAGTGTTTGATAGGAATGGTTGGACTCGATCCGGTGGGTCTTTTCCAACCTGGTGATTCTGTGTGATCCTGGAGGTCTTCTCCAACCTTAATGATTCTATGAACTTGTGTGTAACGGAGCCAAAACTGTACCAAGGTTTGTTCTGACTTTGCACTCTCTTGCTTTGTCCTGGCTCTGGTTGTCCCATGTCTCCAAGTCCCATCCCTTTATGTGTTGGTGGAACGCCAGCTGCCAGCAAAGCCAAGCTGTGAAGAAACAGCTCGGACCGCCTGGACGCTGCCTGTTGCCCACAGAGCTCACTTGTACCAACTGTAAATTGGCTGCTAATAAAAGCCTTGCAGGAGCTTTTGAAGCATCCTTCAGCCCCTTCTTCTGCCACCCATCCAGGGAACTGCCTTCTCCTGAGGACGAGCCTGGCCTTCTGCTCGTCTGCACATAATTAAGCGTCTTTTCAAACGTAGTTCTTTGCTGGAATTACATTAGTGTTCCCTTCTGGTCAGGCTGACGCTGTTCAGCTCTGAGTTTTGTGTTGTGGAGGAGGAAGAAGTGTCAGGAGCTGTGAATAGTCTGGTACCAGTGTTAATGCTCGCCTGGGAGATGGACTGATCTGGCGTAGTGTGTGGAGCATCGTCAGTCCTCGCCTGGAGGTACGCTTAATTATCTCTGGTTTTCCGGACCCATTCTCGTTTGCAGTGCTAAGGTTCTGCAGGCAGCTTTGGGATGATGAATCCTTGTAATTCTCATAAACCTTCTTATTTCAGTCCACGCCCTGATGCAATCCGGAGGGAGTAGCTTTTGCAGAAACGTGCTGCTTGATTATAGGTTGTATTTTCTTGGGTTTCCTTGCACACGGTTATTCCTTTCTGGAATTTAATGAGTCGCTGTCAAAGGACAGATTGTCAAATACTGGTTTCTGTTTTATGGGATCAAGAAATCATAGAATGGTTTGGGTTGGAAGGGACCTTAAAGCCCATCCAGTTCCACCCCTGCCATGAGCAGGGACACATCCCACTGGATCAGGTTGCTCCAAGCCCCATCCAACCTGGACTTGAACCTCCAGGAATGGGGCAACCACAGCTTCTCTAGGCAACCTGGGCCAGGGCCTCCTCACCCTCATTGTGAGGAATTTCTTTGTAATTTCTCATCTAAATCTTCCCCTTTCAATTTAAAGCCGTTTCCCCTTGTCCTGTTGCTCCAGGGCCTTGGAAAAAGTCCCTCCCCTGGTTTCTTGGAGCCCCTTCAGGTACTGGAAGCTGCTTTAAGGTCTCCCTGGAGCCTTTTCTTCTCCAAGCTGAACAACCCCAACTCTCTCAGCAGTTGTCTGGTTGCTCAGTAGGTCACTGGATTTATGTCCCTCCTTACCCTCGAGCGCCTCATCCGTGGTGGCAGCGGTGTTGTGAGGTCCTGAGCTAGAATCATGGAACTGCTTGGTGGGAAAAGACCTTTGAGATCGAGCCTGAAAGGGGATGTTTCCTCGAATCTTCAGGGGAGGGCTGCTCTGCTGCTCTGCTGGCATCTTCTGGGGTTGTCACGGTGTGTGACTTCACGGTGGTTCCATCGAGCTGGCAGCTGAGCTTCTCTTCGGAGCTTTCTGCTGTCGTCCTCTCCAGGCAGGACAGCAAAGCAGCAGCCTGGGGACTGCCTGATCTCTGCAGGCAGAGCCCCGCGGTGTTTCATTCTGCCTAGATTGTTCTTGCCGTCCTACTCTTTTTGACTCTGCTTTTACTGATTTGAAGTTATTTTTTTTCCTTTTTCTCAACATAGAGTGACTGCTCAGTAACCCTGACTGTCTGAGTCCTCTTCCCAAAGGAGACCAAACACAACCTTTGAGAGAAAACAGAAACAACCAGGATTGCTTCATCTAGAGGAGACAAGGCAGCACACAATTCATCTTCAGATGCAGAATAGACTGTTGAGAGGATGAAGAAAAGCTCCTCTTTAATGCCTGTGCGCAGGCTGGGATTGGAGCTCCAAGAGCAGCAGTGGCTGGGATTCAGGATAGATGTGAGGAAAGGCGTTGTGAATGGTGGCTGGGAAAATCCTAGAATGGTTTGGGTTGGAAGGGACCTTAAAGATCACCCAGTTCCACCTCCTGCCATGGGCAGGGACACCTCCCACTGGATTAGGTTGCTCCAAGCCCCATCCAAGCTGGCCTTGAACCCCTCCAGGGATTGGGCAGCCACAGCTTCCCTGGGCAACCTCTTCCAGCGCCTCACTGCTCTCACAGAGAAGAATTTCTTCCTAATGTCTCACCTAAATCTTCCCCCGTCTAATTTCAGGCCATTCCCCTTGTCCTATTGCTCCAGGCTCTCGGAAAAAGACCCTCCCCGGCTTTCCCAGAGGCTCTTCAGGTACTGAAAGCTGCTCTAAGTTCTCCCTGGAGCCTTCTCTTCTCCAGGCTGAACAAGCCCAACTCTCTCAGCCTGGCCTCACAGCAGAGGTGCTCCAGCCCTCTCACCATCTCCTTGACCTCCTCTGGACCCGTTCCAACAGTTTCATCTCCTTCTTACACTGGGGATTCCAGAACTGGACACAGGACTCCGAGTGGGATCCCACGATAGCAGAGCAGAGGGGGAGCATCCCGTCTCGTCACGCTGCTTTGGATGCAGCCCAGGATGCAGTCAGCTTTCTGATCTGTGAGCACACGTTGCTGGCTCATGTCAAGCTTCTCATCGATCAACACCCCAAGTCCTTCTCCACAGGGCGGCTTTCTCATAACAATGTTCATACTGGTTGCATCAAAAGCTTTTTTTTTTTCACCATCCCCTCTTTTGAGGATAGTTCTGAGTGGGTGCTTTGATAGAAATGGTTGGACTTGACGATCCAGTGGGTCCTTTCCAACCTCGTGATTCTATGATTCTAAGCTCAAATCACATTGATCACATCCCGGGGACGTGGTGGAGTCCCCGTTCCTGGAGGCATCTAACAGATGGGTGGATGAAGTGCTCAGGGATCTGGTTTAGTCATGGACAGGTATGGTTGGACTTGATCTTAAAGGTCTTTTCCAACGACATAATTTTATGAAATGAGGCATAGAGCAAACACTTCTGGGGTCTGACAGCCAGTGCTTGGGAGACCTTTCAGCGTGGTTTGTAGTGGCACTTCTCTCTTCAAGGGGTTCCCATGGACCTCTTCTCCATGATTGTCCTGCAATGTGTCTGTTAGCTGTGCTCTCACATTGGAGCGTGTTACACTGAGGGGTCCTGTAGTTCAACTGTTCATTTTGTATTCCTTTAGGGTTTAAAGCTACGTTTTCCTTGCTAGGAGGAGGTCTTGGCTGTCACAAAGGATTCTAAGAAACAGTAACTCGGTCGTATTGCGTTTCGCCTCTCAAGCTGAAGGTTCTTAATTCATTCTGTTCTCCTGGTAGAGCTGCTTTGAATTGCTCGTTATTCCCGTTGTTTTCTTCGGTGTCTTTTCTCATGCGATTGTCACCTTTTTGCGGTGATGCTGGGAAGATCAGAGCTGCAGGCAGCGATGAGGCTGCAGATTCCTGTCTTGCCATGTGTTAAGTGCTGCAGCAGCGCTTTCTGCTTGGCTTTCTCTGCTTTTTCTTGCAGTCGCTGTGGTCTGAGCCATAAAAACGTCCCCAGCCTTGCCCAGTCACGTTTAGTGACTCTGCAGCTTGCAGGGTTCTTCTTTAGTGGCTTCCGCAGCGCACAAAGTCGCGATCGTGTTTTCCATCCTCCACTTACATTAGCAAGATGTTACCCTGGCAGCTTCCCGTATGCACCTTTCATGTTCCTGAGCAAACACAACTGTTCGTGTGAGCTGTTTGAAGCATCTTTTGATAACTTCTCGATCAGCCAGACAAGATCTGGAGCAGAAACTTCTTAGTTCCGTCCAGGAACAAGGCAAACCACTTCTCCAGCTGTTTTACTGTAGAAGAGTTCATAGAACTGTAGAATGGTTTGCGTTGGAAGGGACCTTAAAGCCAATCCAGTTCCACCTCCTGCCATGGGCAGGGACACCTCCCACGGGATCAGGGGCTCAAATCCCCATCCAACCTGGCCTTGAACCCCTCCAGGGATGGAGCAGCCACCCCTGCTCTGGGCTACCTGGGCTAGGGCCTCCCCACCCTCACAGGAAAACATTTCTTCCTAAGATCTCATCTTGGTCTCCCCTTCTTCAGCTTAAAAACATTCCCCTTCGTCCCGTCCGTGCTCTCCCTGATCAGGAGCCCCTCTTCAGCTCCCCTCGAGCCCCTTTCAGTACTGGAAGCTGCTCTAAGGTCTCCCTGGAGGCTTCTCTTCTCCAGGTTGAACAACCCCAACTCTCTCAATCTGTCCTCGTATGGGAGGTGCTACAAGCTCTCTGATCATCAGCTCCATGTCCTTCCTTTGCTGAGGACTCCAGAACTTGACAGGAGACCCCAGGTGGGGTCTCAAAAGACTGGACCAGAGCGGGAGAATCCTCACCCTGGCCCTGCTGGCCACTTTGATTTGGATGCAGCCCAGGACACGTTTGGTTTCTGGGCTGCAAGCACATATTGTCTTCTCATCCCCCGGCACCCCAAGACCTTCTCCACTTGGCTGCTCTCGGTCCTTTCCTTCCGAAAGTCTCCCACTCCCTTCCTTGCTCTCCTGGAAGAAGCTCCTGTTTTCTCATCTATTACCTAATGACCTTCTCCCATGTCTTGCTTTCATGCAGATTGTTCTGCAGGAACTCTTCGCTTTCTGGGATTTGTCCTATTTAATTTTCCAGAGTTGGAAAGCTTTTCTTCTAGTCCTTGGAAGGCTCCTCCGCTGCTGGTTCACCGTGGTGGCTGAGGGTGTGTGTGACTGTTTAAAGCCTTTTTTCACAGTTATTTATGCGCTCAAAGGCAGCAGTATCCTATGTCTTTCATCCACTTCATTGCCACCCACCAGCATTTAATACTCGTAGCTGTTCCTTTTTAATTTCCCTGTTGGGCAGGGAAGAAATGAAGCAGCGCGCTGGGTTTTTTTTTCCTTTGTAGCGAAGTGTGACAGTAACGATTTTCTTCTTGCTTTCCTGCTCCCACAAAGGTGCTTGGATCCATGTGTTTTGCCCCAACTCTTGCAGAGCACCAGTCGTTACTTCTGAAAGCTTCAAAGGACTTGAAGGTTTACCAACCAAGTTTGCTGATGACACAAAATTAGGGGGAGCTGTTGATGCTCTTGACGGTGAAGAGGCCCCTTGTTCACGTGCAGGTTGCCTAGAGAAGTCATGGATACCCCATCCCTGGAGGTGTTCAAGGCCAGGTTGGATGGGACTTGGAGCAACTGATCCAGTGGGAGGTGTCCCTGCCAGTGGCAGGGGCTGGAACTCGATAGTCTTTAAGGTCCCTTCCAACTCAGACTATTCCACGATTCCATGACCGAGCTAAACATTCTGCTGGATGCAACTTTTACAGCTTTGTCCCACTTCCAGGAAGCTGTAGGGTGGCTGCCACAGCTTCTTGAAACATGTGGGAATAGGAGTCCAGGCTTCTTGTGTCCAGGGCAGGTTCAGATTAGACATCAGGAAAAATGTCTTCATGGAAGGGGTACTTGGGCTGCCCAGGGGGGTGGTGGAGTCCCCATCCTGGAGAGATTTAAAAGCCAGGTTGATGATGTGCTCAAGGGTCTGATTTAATAGTGGGCAGGTATGGTTCGGTTTGGTGATCTCAAAGGTCTTTTCCAACCAAGCCGTTCTAGGAATCCATGAGTCTTGGTTTCCTCTGGATGGAGGAACATTCTTTGGTGGAATTCCCGGATGCAGTTTTAGGTCATGGTGAAAAATTGTTTCTCTGTAAGACCCAGCTTGGTTTCCTGGTGCTGTCCGCTTTGCAGAAGTGAGGATGGGTGATGCTCCTGTCTTCTGGAACTCCCTCTGTCTGCTGCTAAACCCGTTTTGGTTTGGAATATCAGAGTAGGGATGCTTAGCTCTGCTGCTGGGCTGACCTTAGGGCTGGCAGCTTGCTCGGGCAAGGAGCTCACAACTCTGATTGGTGCCCTCTGTGTTGCTTGGACACGGAGGAGCTGAGCAGCGTTAGCTGGGGAGGAGCATCAGGTGAGCAAATACTCTTTCTGTTTTTCCTTGACCAGTCCTAAATCTGCTTTTTGGGGTGAACCGGTGCCTTTGGGCTATTGAACTAGAAATGGGAAGGATGGAAAGTTCCACATCTGCCCAGGTGACTGTTTGCTTCCCCAAATCCCCGTGGCACGTGAGGCTCTTGTTTAGCAGCGTATCTGACCTGGTGAGCGCTGGTGAGACGGCTCCTCAAATCCTGGGATCGGTTCTGGGCCCCTCACCACAAGAAGGATGTTGAGGCTCTGGAGCGAGTCCAGAGAAGAGCAACGAAGCTGGTGAGGGGGCTGGAGAAGAAGAGGAGCAGCTGAGAGAGCTGGGGGGGTTCAGCCTGGAGAAGAGGAGGCTGAGGGGAGAGCTCATTGCTCTCTGCAACTCCCTGAGAGGAGGTTGTGGAGAGGAGGGAGCTGGGCTCTTCTCCCAAGGGACAGGGGACAGGACGAGAGGGAATGGCCTCAAGCTCCACCAGGGGAGGTTTAGGCTGAACATTAGGAAAAAAATTTTTCATGGAAAGGGTGATTGTTCCCTGGCAGAGGCTGCCCAGGGAGGGGGTTGAGTCCCTTTCCCTGGAGGGGCTTAAGGGCCGGGTGGACGAAGTGCTGAGAGTCATGGGTTAGTGATTGATGGGAATGGTTGGACTCGATGATCCGGTGGGTCTCTTCCAACCTGGTGATTTTATGATTCTGTGACCTGGTTTTTAGTTTGTTTCTGGCCTGAACATCTGTGGATCATGCAGATGCCTGGTGTTGTCACCAGAGCAGCAGGAGCTAGCGAAGGAAGGGCACCCTGCTCACGTGGAGAGGTTTCTAAGGGTGCTCTAGAGAGAAGAGAACTGCATGACCGGCCTCCTTATGTTGGAGGTGCAGAGCTGCTTTCACTTTGCAGTCCCTGCTCAGGGTGTGGTGATGTGTCCTACACGGTAGACAGCAGCGCTGAGAGCACACGTGTCCTTGCCTGCCCTGGCTGGGCAAGGAGAAAGCCCTTGGGTGTATTAATAGATGAGGATTTAGCTCAAGAGTTGTGTGATGAGCTATGGCTTAAACTCATCAGCAGCTTCTCTCCCCATGAAAGACGGTGGGGAGGCCCTGGCCCAGGTTGCCCAGAGAAGTTGTGGCTGCCGCGTCCCTGGAGGTGTTCAAGGTCAGGTTGAATGGGGCTTGGAGCCCCTGATCCAGTGGGAGGTGTCCCTGCCCATGGCAGAGGGAGTGAAACTGGATGGGCTTTGAAGACCCTTCTGACCCAAGCCGTTCTGTGATTCTGTGAAAAAGTGATTTTTGTCCTCTTGAAAATCCAGTACCAATGCGTGAGGGACCGAAGCCCCTTTAGCTCAGGTGCCCCATACACATTCTGGAGATGCTCCACTTTCTCCTTTGTGCTAAGAGGGGGAGGCTACTGGTAGAGCTGCAGTAACCTCATTGCTCCTGTGCACCCCTCTTGTGGGCCAGCTTGCTGTCCAAGTCCAAGAGGAGCTTTTTATTCCATCTCAGCCCTGAAATAGAATCATGGAATGGTTTGGCTTGGAAAGGAACTTAAAGCCCATCCAGTTCCACCCTCTGCCATGGAAGGAAAAAATTCTTCACAGAAAGGGTAGTTAGACATTGGAACAGGCTGCCCAGGGAGGTGGTTGACTCACCTTCCCTGGAGGTGTTTAAGGTGAGGGTGGATGAGGTACTTAGGGGCATGATTTAGAGATTGGTGGGAATGGTTGGACTCGACGATCCGGTGGGTCTCTTCCAACCTGGTGATTCTGTGATGGGCATGGACACTTCACACTGGACCAGGCTGCTCCAAGCCCCATCCGACCTGGCCTTGAACACCTCCAGGGATGGAGTATCCATGATTTCTCTGGGCAACCTGGGCCAGTTCCTCCCCACCCTCACAGGAAAACATTTCTTCCTGAGATCTCATCTCAATCTTCCCTCTTGCAGCTTCAAACCATTCTCCCTGTCCTGTCCCTGGACCCCCTGTTAGAAAGCCCCTCCCCAGCTTTTCTGCAACCCATTTCAGGACTGGAAGCTGGTCTAAGGTCTCCTTAGAGCCTTCTCTTCTCCAGTCTGAACAACCTCAACTCTCTCAGTCTGTCCTTGTAGATGCTCCAGCCCTTGGATCATCTTTGTGGCCTCCTCTGGGCCCATTCCAAGAGTTCTATCTCCTCGTTTTCCTTGCTGTGACAAGGACAGCTCTGAACCTCTCCCCATGTTGCACGTTCTGTAGATGTCGCGGCCGCAAGGCGACAGCGCGGGGTGCGTGGGTGTGACTGACGCTTTGCTGTGCGCTTGCTGTGAGTTTCAGACTCGCAAGAGCGAACAAACAACATCTCCTCCTTAAAATCTGTCAGTGATGTGAAGAGATTAACCAGGTCTCCCATAGAGGTTTCACTGAAAAGCCAAGAGTGTGTTGGGTTTTTTTCCCCCTCTGGCCATCCAAGAGGAGCAGAAAGGGAAAGGGTGAGCCTAAGGAACATTTTTCCGCTTGTTTGCTGAGAAATGAAGAGCTTCAAAGTAAGATTAAAGGCTGGAAATACGGAGGCAGCTCTTGGTAGTTCTTTGAGTGAAGGACGTGCCTTTAGACCTTGCTGTTGGGTTGTTGTCTCAAAGCGCAAGCGGATGTGGATTTCCTTTTGAGTTGATATAATCCCCTGGGAAAGGGTAACCTGGAATAGAATGTTTTCTGAACATCACCTGTCCTAAGCTGGCCTTTGCATTCCTTCTGGTGGATCCTTGCTGGGAGAGTGGCATGAGGTTCAACGAGGCCAAATGCCGGGTCCTGCACTTGGGGCACAACAACCCTGAGCAGCTCTAGACTAGGAGAAGCCTGCCTGGAAACTGCCTGGAGGAGAAGGACCTGGGGGGGTTGGTTGACAGCGACTGACCATGAGCCAGCAGTGGCCCAGGTGGCCAAGAAGGCCAATGGCATCTTGGCTTGGATCAGACACGGCGTGGCCAGCAGGTCCAGGGAGGTTCTTCTCCCTCTGGACTCGGCACTGGTGAGACAGCTCCTCGAATCCTGGGTCAGTTCTGGGCCCCTCACCACAAGAAGGATGTTGAGGCTCTGGAGCGAGTGCAGAGAAGAGCAACGAAGCTGGTGAAGGGGCTGGAGAAGAAGAGGAGCAGCTGAGAGAGCTGGGGGGGTTCAGCCTGGAGAAGAGGAGGCTGAGGGGAGACCTCCTTGCTCTCTGCAACTCCCTGAGAGGAGGTTGTGGAGAGGAGGGAGCTGGGCTCTTCTCCCAAGGGACAGGGGACAGGACGAGAGGGAATGGCCTCAAGCTCCACCAGGGGAGGGTCATGCTGGACATCAGGAAAAAATACTTCACAGAAAGGGTTATTGTTCCCTGTCAGAGGCTGCCCAGGGAGGGGGTTGAGTCCCCTTCCCTGGAGGGGTTTAAGGGGTGGGTGGATGAGGTGCTGAGGGGCATCGTTTAGTGTTTTATGGGAATGGTTGGACTCGATGATCGTGGCTCTTTTCCAACCTGGTGATTCTGTGATTGAACCACCACGTGAATCCTCCTTTCTTTGGATCAGGGAGAACTGGACACCAGAAGACTACAATTTAACGTTGTGAGTGAAATGATGATGTTGAAGGGCTGTTAAATACAATCATAGAATTACTAAGGTTGGGAATCATCTCTTAGATCATCCAGTCCAACGGACAGCCCAAACCCACCCTGTCTACTGAACAGTGTCAAAAAGTGCCACCTCTATTTTTTGAACCCCTCCAGGGATGGTGACTCCACCACTGCCCTGGGCAGCCTCTGCCAGCGCTTCACCGCTCTCCCTGAAATCCAGTCTAAGCCTCCCCTGGTGCGACTTGAGGCCATTTCTTCTCATCCTGTCGCTTCTTACTTGAGGGAAGAGACCAGCATCTCCTGTATGAGGAAATGCTGAGGAGATGGGGCTCTTCAGCCTGGAGAAGAGAAGACAAGGCACCAGGGGAATCTTAGAGCAGCTTCCAGAGCTGAAAGGGGCTCCAGGAAAGTCAGGGAGGGGCTCTTGATCAGGGAGAGCAGGGACAGGACGAGGGGGAACGTTTCAAAGCTGGAATAGGAGGTTGAGATGAGATCTTAGGAAGGAATGTTCTCCTGTGAGGATGGGGAGGCCCTGGCCCAGGCTACTCAGAGCAGTGGTGGCTGCCCCAGCCCTGGAGGGGTTCAAGGCCAGGTTGGATGGGGCTTGGTCCCCCTGATCCAGAGGGAGGTGTCCCTGCCCATGGCAGAGAGGGTGGAACTGGATGATCTTTGAGGTCCCTTCCAACTCAAACCATTCTGTCACTCTAAGATTCCTTCATGTCTGCCTGCTGGCAATTTTTATTTTATTTAGGGAAATTATGTTGTTAAAGGTTTTGAGATTTCTTTTTTTTTTTGTTGAGAAAAAGAAGCATCCACAAAAAGAACAACTCTGGCCTGTGTTGGTCCTGCTTTTTCGCCGTTTCCTACGGAAGCGGCGCCTAAAAATGAACAAGGCTTGTTGGTGTCGTGCCATGGATCGCGCAGCGCCAGACAGATTTGCGTGAGCTTTATTGCAGAGAGAATTCCAAAATAGGTGCTGGAAGGGAACTCGATGGATGACACAGCCAGGGACTGCAGTGGTGTTTGTGTTTTTCTAAAGGCTCTGATTCCTGTTGTGAGGCTGAGCAGGGAATTAACTCTTTTTTTTACCCTTCTGTAGATCTCTTGGCCATTTATTTGATGGCTCTTGATTTCTTGCTTGTCCTTTTGCTTGTGTTGTTATTTGTTGAAGTAAATATAGGAAAGTTTGAGGTTAATAACAAAGCATTTCTGAGAAGTGGAGTCCGAGTTAATTCCTCTTGGATTCTCACAGATAGAATCACTAGGTTGGAGATGAACCTTGAGATCATCAAGCCCATGAAATCCATGCAGAATAACCTTGAACTCAAGTCCTAGAATCGTAGAATCACCAGGTTGGAAAAGACCCACATCGATTCCGACCATTCCCATCAATCACTAACCCATGTCCCTCAGCACCTCATCCACCCGTCCCTTAAACCCCTCTGGGGAAGAGGACTCAACCCCTCCCTGGGCAGCCTCTGCCAGGGATCAAGTCTTGTCCTTTCTTATTTTCCTCAAAAGCAGGTGTTTGTTGGAGCCGTGGGTGAGGTCAAACACTGTAGACTCATTAAGGTTGGAAAAGACCTCTAAGATCATCCAGTCCAACCGTCAGCCCAGCATCTCCGTGCCTGCTAAACCATGTCCCCAAGTGCCGCATCTAAGTGCTTTTTGAACCCCTCCAGGGATGGAAACTCCACCACTGCCCTGGGCAGCCTCTTCCAATGCTTCACCACTTTTTCTGTGAAGATATTTTCCTTATAGCCAATCTAAACCTCCTCGCTGTCTCCGGTGAGGGGCTGTTATGACCTGACTAGACCAGAAACCTGAGAAAACCCATGATAACCACTCAGAAACAGATCAGAAAAGTCATCCCATGCACGACTTTTTGTCTGGTTTTGGTGGAGTGATGTCTTGCCTGGAGATGACTTATTTTGCTAAGATCTCTTTTTCACAGAGAGGGTCATTGGTGCCTGGCAGAGGCTGCCCAGGGAGGGGGTTGAGTCCCCTTCCCTGGAGGGGTTTAAGGGACGGGTGGACGAGGTGCTGAGGGACATTGATAGGAATTGTTGGAGGGGTTGCGATGGATGGGTTCAACAAGGCCATGTGTTGAGTCTTCCACTTGGGGCTCAGCAACCCCATGGAGCTTCAGGCTTGGGGAAGAGCGGCTGGGAAGCTGCCTGATGGAGAAGGACCTGGGCGTGTTGCTTGAGAGCAGTTGAACGTGACCCAGCGGTGGCCAAGAAAGCCAAGAAGGCCAACGGCATCTTGGCTTGCATAAGCCATGGTGTGGCTAGTAGGAGCAGGGAAGGGGTTGTGCCCCTGGACTCAGCACCGATGAGGCCACATCTCAAATCCTGGGTTCAATGATTCTTTGAAACCACACAAACAAATTAACAGATGGGTAATTGCCAGCCCTGCCAGAACAAACACGTAGACCTGCCTGCAAGCTTCCAAACCCACCTCCTCTCTCCCTCCTGCCAGACGGCGGCTGTGCAGACGGCAAATCTGACATATTAAAACTTGGAAAAGAATTAAAAAAAAAAAGCCTTCTGAGAAACCATTCTGAAACACAATTACCTTTAATCTGGCACATTTTTATCCTGCGTCTCTGCCAACGTTAAATTGTGTTTTTGTCGCGGTATCTTTCAGCTCCTGGATGGGAATCGATCTGTTTGTATTATCCTTCTCCACCTAGGAGACGCTGCTTCTCCCAGAACTCCTGGCCAACTGCACCCCACTAATAAACAAAGTGCTTGTTTATTTTACCTTTTCTGAGCGAAGGCAGTAAAAAAAATGTGAAGGATACGACGCTTTGTGATGTGCTTTAGCTGGAGAGCTGTACACGCAGGCTACGCGTCCACATCAGCTAAAGGAGAGGAAGCAACAGCCGCCTAGAATCACGTGGATGGAAAAAAAAACCTTTGAGGTCATTGAGTCCTCTACCTGTCCACTACTAAACCAGATCCCTGAGCTCCTCCTCTTGCTGGGGACTCCACCACTTTCCTGGGCAGCCTCTGCAGTGCCCGCTAACCCTTTCAGTGAAGAGATTTTTCCTGATATTCAGCCTAAACTTCCCCTGGCACAACTTGAGGGTGTTTCCTCTTGCCCTATCAATTCTTGCTTGGGAGAAGAGACCAACACCCACCTTACTCCAACCTCCTTCCAGGCAGATGTAGACAGTGATAAGGTCTCCCCTCAGCCTCGTTCAGACTAAACAACCCCAGGTCCCTCAGCCACCTCTCACAACCCTTGTTCTCCAGCCCCTTCCCCAGCGCCTTTCTCTTCTCTGGACGCGCTCCAGCCCCTCGGTGTCTTTGGAGTGAGGGGTCCAAAACTGAACCCAGGATTTGAGTTGTGGCCTCACCAGGGCCATGTACATGAGTGCGATCAAAGCGTGTTGGATAGAGGAAGCCCAAAGGACTCTCTTCCCACCTGGTGACAAATCTCGTTAGGCAGCGCCCGGCAGTTGCGTAAAGCAACCCTGGAAACAAGGATGCTCAAAGATCAAGTAGCTCTGTCGGGGAGAGGTCTTGGGGATGTTGGTATGGGGTTCTTGGGGCTCTTCTCTCACAATGAGCTCTTCTCTCTCTGCTGTGAGACTTTAGTCCTTTTCACCCCCTCTAAGTTGTCCAGGGATGAGGTTGGATGCCCCTCACTCTCCTGCAGGTTATTTCAGATTCTGAAAGAATGACCTTGCAGAAACCACTTGCTTTGACCCCACTGACCCAAAAGTCTGAGACCGGTGGTGCAGTGAGCTCGTCAATGTGTGGCCAAATAGGTTGGTTTGATTTGTTATCTTGGGATTTTTAAGGATCGTGAGGCATTCCAAGCATTTCCTTGTTCCTGGTGAGTTGTTTCCTCTTCCGTCCGAAGGCTTTGGATGTAAGGAAGCCGTTAGGTTCTGGTGTCATGACTCATGGCCTCTGCTATCAACTTCACTTCTATACAGCTGGATTGTTAAACCTCAGCTGCAAGTCCTTCATGTGGCTACTTCTCCTCCCTCTTCCCCCCGTCCTGGACAGCAGCAGTTTCATTTCTATTGTCTTGAGGCAGCGATGATTCATTAGGTTAATCCATACCGTTACCTCCCTATTTCTCCTGTTTTTGTTTAATGCAGTTGAACCTCATGAGGTCCCTCACCTGGCTTGGGGCAATCCACGGTTTCAATCCAGGCTGGAGAAGGACGTGATTTAGAGCAGCTCTGAGGAGAAGGACTTAGGGTGCAGGGGGATGAGAAGCTTGTCATGAGGTGGCAATGAGAGCTCGCTGCCCAGAAACCGGTGTGCTTGGCTGCATCCAGAGCAGTGTGGCCAGCAGGGTGAGGGAGGGGATCCTGCTTCTCTCTTCTGCTCTGGTGAGACCTCATCTGGTGTCCTGTGCCTGGCTCTGGAATCCCCAACATAAGAAGGATGCGGAACTATTAGAACAGGTTCAGAGGAGGCCACAAAGATGATGTGAGGGCTGGAGCCCCTCTGCTAGGAGGCCAGGCTGAGAGAGTTGGGGTTGTTCAGGCTGGAGAAGTGAAGGCTCTGAGGAGACCTTAGAACAGCTTCCAGGTCTGAAAGGGGCTCCAGGAAAGCTGAGGGGGGTCGCTTTTCCAAGGGCCTGGAGTGACAGGAGGAGGGGAAATGGCTTTAATTTGGAAGGGGGAAGATTTACATGAGACATTAGGAAGAAATTCTTGATGCTGAGGAGGTTGAGGCCCTGGCCCAGGTTGCCCAGGGAAGCTGTGGCTGCCCCATCTCTAGAGATGTTCAAGGCCAGGTTGGATGGAGCGTTGAGCTACCTGATCCAGTGGGAGGTGTCCCTGCCCACGGCAGGGAGGTGGAACTGTGTTATCTTTAAGGTCCCTTCTGATCCAAACCATTCTATGATCCTATTGGATGCCAAGTTTTGCACCCGCTCCAATTTTTATGATTTCGAGATGCTCCATGTGAACCTCCTACCTCCCCACACAGATGGGTAGAGGTCTATATAACACGTTTTGGCCCTTCCCTGCAGGTGCTGAGGAGGCTGAGCCTGCTCTTGGCTCTGGAGTTGTGCTTTTCCCATGTGAAATCTTGCTAGACTGGATGTTTCTCGGAAGTCCTCCCCATCCTTGTTTTCAGGCTGTTTTCCACTTGGACACATTTTCCGTTGCTCTTTAATGAGCTCTTGGCGTGCTTTTTTTTTTTCACTCTCCTTAATGGGAATTGTATTTTTAGAGCAGCTCATGCTCAAAGCAGCTACAGATGCATTAAGATAATTCCTCCGTCGTGAGCTTCGCTGTCTGAACTGGCTGAAAATAGACATTCCTGAGGGATGGGTGGAGGAACATGCGAGTGGCCGGCTCTGTGCAACTGCTCCTCTGCCCTGTGTCTCCGTTCACTTGCTTGGGAACTATGTGGGGAGAGGTTATATGGGGAGCGTGATGCTTCTTGGACTTGTGAGTTGTTCTTTTCCCATCAGCTGGGATGGAGAAGGTGGGCTGGGAAAGGTGAGGGATGATTTCATAGAATCATAGAATCACCAAGTTGGAAGAGACCCGCCAGATCATTGAGTCCAACCATTCCTATCACCTTGAGGACCTGATTCAGCTTTGGAGATGGACAAAGCAGGTTGCCTGGAGAAGCTGTGGAGGCTCCATCTCTGGAGGAAGGAAAGAAAGAGGGAAGGGCTCTGATATAGGTTGCCTAGAGAAGTTGTGGCTGGTCCATCCCTGGAGGTGTTCAAGGCTAAGTTGGATGAGACTTTGAGCAACCTGCTCCTGTAGGAGGTGTCCCTTCCCATGGCAGGGAGGTGGAACTTGATGGGCTCTAAGATCCCTTCCAACTCAACCTATTCCATGATTCTATGATCTTAGAGCTTCATGTGTCTTAATTCTACAAGGCACCCGTTTTGGCTGACGTTCCCACATGGAGCGTGTGAGCTGGGAAGGGTTAGAGGGACAAGTCCCTTTATGAGCCAACAAGGTGGGACTCATAAATAGTTGATTGTCCTGATCTAATCAGGAGCTCTATTTTTACGCATCCTGTGCCGTGTATGTGGGGTTTTTTTAAAGTTGAACCAGCGTACGGCGATGTTTTCCCCTTGCCCACTTCCCAAACAGGAAAAGTGTTGCCTTTATTTTTTCCTCTCAAGGAAGGCTCCAACCTGCTGCTGGATGACACCCGGGCTTTGACAAGCCAGAGGTGTAAATATACGAGAGATGGCGTTTGGCTCTTTAATCTTCACGTTGGATGGAACTTAAAGAGATCTCTTTAAGTTCCATCTCCATGCAGGACATGGTCGTAAAACTCCCTCGGTGGTGGTTGCTCTCTGCCACCAGTGTTGACTTGGAGATGAAATGGCTTTGTGAGCTCATCTTCCTGGGGAAAGCACCTTGGGATAAGAGGGTTCATCTGCTGCGTAGAGCGATGACGTGCGTCTGGCCAGTCTCTTCTGTTGGGGCGCTGCTGGGTTATCGCAAGGGAAATCGCTCCTGCCCGCAGGCGTCACAGACCAAACGCATGGAAGGCGTGTTGGGTGGGGATGTAGCTGGAGAGAAGGTCTGCTCTGCTCCTGACCTTCTGCTTTCCCTGGTTAAAACCACAATAGAGTTTAAATCTCACCGAGGGAACGTTTTGTGTGCAAAACAAGCCTTGTGAGGAGTGGCTGAGGGACTTGGGGTTGTTCAGCCTGGAGAAGAGGGGGCTGAGAGACCTTGTCACTGTCTACAGCTGCGAGAAAGGAAGTTGTAGAGTGGTGGATGTTGATATCTTCTCCCAACTGACAGGTGATGGGATGAGAGGAAATGGCCTCAAGCTGGGACAGGGCAGGTTCAGATTGGACATCAGGAAAAATCACCAAAAGGGTTCTCAGGCCCTGGCTGAGGCTGCCCAGGGAGGTGGTGGAGTCCCCATCCCTGGAGGGGTTTAAAAGCCAGGGAGATGAGGCGCTCAGGGATCTGGTTTAGTAGTGGACAGGTGTGGCTGGAATTGAAGATCTCAAAGGTCTTTTCCAACCAAGCGATTCTGTGATTCTATTTGGGCTGGATTAGACGTTCCTGAAGACAGTAACTTCACAAGGAGCCTCTGTGCTTTTGGAATTGCTGAGCTGCTCTATATTTGTGTTTATGAAGGAGCTCTGGAAACGCCGGGGTCGCGGGATAACAGCATCTCCACCTCCCTAGGGCTGAGGAACAGATTTAAGACCCCAGCATTGTGCAAGGTCCATGGTGTTTGGCTCAGTGCTGGGGGCAAAGCCCCCTGCAAACCACTGAAGCTTTGGGCTCAATTTCTTTGTGTTCTACTCGTGGGTTTTTTTTTTTTTAATTATTTTTTTTTTCATCTTGATTTTCCCTTTGGGAACCTCGAGGTCCCTTTGAAGCGAATTGGCTCCAGGCCTGCGGCGTTACGTGGTACCTATTTAAAATTCCTTCTGTGCTATCAGTTGGACGCAGCCTCCTTCGTTTCCTGTCCTGAATAGCCGCGGGGTCGCTTTGTTCTGCCTTGGTGTGTTTGGAGTAGCACGTGGAGCCGAAGGCTCTCTAGGAACCCCCAAGAGGTGCTCTCCATCTATGGGGCTGTCAGGCTTCCTCGGTGAAAGGCGCTTGAGTTTTTAGTGTTGTTCTGTGGATGTTTTCTAGCTGGACTTCAATACACGTCGTGGCGTGAGCTTTGAGCAACCCGATGCAGTGGAAGGTGTCTCTGCCTGTGACAGGGGTTGGAACGGTGTGATCTTTATGATCCTTTCCAACCCAGAGAGTTCTGTGATTCTTCTTAATGAAAATTGGAAGTAGCAAAGGTTGACACCGTTTGGTCTTCTGGGGTGGGTTTGCTGCAGGTTGCGTTCTGCTTGGTATCCTCTATCACGTGTCCACAAGCAGCCGTGCAAAGTGTGGTTCCTCCAGGTGGTGTCTTGTCAGAAGAGCAGGTGTTTTGGGGATGAGTTTGTCTTCTGGAGGCGTTGCAGCTCACCACAAGCTGTAGTGCTTGGGGTGCTTGCGGTTGAAGGGAACTTGCTGAAAGCTCAGACTCAGATAGACAAGAGCTGATAAAAGAACGACGGCGTTGATAACCTGGTGATCGACTCGGCCAAGCGTAAGGTCCTGCGCCTGGGTCAGGGCCACCCCTGATGTCAACGCGGGCTGCGGGATGAAGAGGTTGGGAGCAGCCCTGCTAAGAAGGACTTTGAGGGCGCTGATGGGTGAAAAGCTGGACACGAGCCAACCGTGCAGCCTAGAAACCACCCGTGTCCTGGGCTGCATCCAAAGCAGCGTGGCCAGCAGGACCAGGGAGAGGTTCTGCTCCTCTGCTCTGGTGAGACCCTGACTGGAGTCCTGTGTCCAGTTCTGCGTTCCTCAGCTCAGGAGGGACATGGATCTGTTAGAGCAGATCTAGAGGAGGCAACGAAGATGATGTGAGGGCTGGAGCACCTCTGCTGAACGGACAGGCTGAAAGGGTTGGGGTTGTTCAGCCTGGAGGAGAGAAGGCTCCAGGGAGAACTCAAAACAGCTTCTAGTACTGAAAGGAGCTCCAGGTAAGCTGGGGAAGGGCTTCTAATCAGGGAGGGCAGGGACAGGGTGAAAGGGAACAGTTTGAAGCTGCAAGAGATGAAATCTTAAGAAGAAATATTTTCCTTTGAGGGTGGAGAAGCCCTGGCCCAGGTTGCCCAGAGAAGCTGTGGCTGCCCCATCCCTGAAGGTGTTCAAGGCCAGGTTGGATGGGGCTTTGAGCAGCCTGATCCAGTGGGAGGCGTCCCAGCCCATGGCAGAGGGGTTGGAACTGGATGAGTTTCGAGATCCCTTCCAACCCAACCCATTCCATGATTCTGTGAGAACCACCTGCGTTCCTCATTCCTAGATGCGCCCATGCTCTCCAAGCTGAGCCTGAATCTCCTCACAGAGCAAGATCTGCCCAGCAGCCTCCGTTGCGGTGAAGCTAATTTGTCCGTATGGGTTTTGTTTGTGCTCACCCGAGATAGTTTTCTGTGCCCAGCTGACGTATGGCTCTGGAGATGAATGGCTGTGGCCATCTCTGTCCGACGTTGAGAACAAGCTCGCTTTGTCTTGTTGGTTTTAACTTTCAGCATGGGCTTTTAATGAAGATTTCATGCAGCTCTAATGTCGAAGGTTGTCTGGTCTAATAACAGCGGAGATAAATTAGAGATGAAATCTGCTGGCTTGTGTTTGAGACCAGTGCTTCTGCGTAAGCCAACTCGTAACTACTCACTTCGTGGGTACCTGGCACCAGCAGAAACCTATCCCAGACCTTCTCTGAAACACAATACGTTCTAAAAATTGAAAAAATATTCAAACCTGGGGGAGGGGGTTTGTTTTATTTTTTTTTCTCTATGTATTTTCTCTTTTGTGGTCAGTTCAACCCAGCGGTTCCTCAGAATTAAGAGGTGCAGTGGGAGAAGCCACAAGAAATATTGATGTGGCTCCCACGGCTTCTCGTTACGGATGTCCTACCAAGTGCTGGAGGTGAATTTTTTGTCTGCTAACAGGGATGCAGAGGAATCACACAATGGTTTGGGTTGGAAGGGGTCTTAAAGCTCATCCAGTTCCAACCCCCCTGCCATGGGCAGGGACACCTTCTACTGGATCAGGTTGCTCCAAGCCCCATCCAGCCTGGCCTTGAAGACCTCCAGGGACAGGGCAGCCACGGCTTCTCTGGGCAACTTGGGCCAGGGCCTCCTCGGATCATCTTTGTGGCCTCCTCTGGACCCGTTCCAACAGTTCAGTATCCTCCTTATGCTGGTGATTATGTCCCAGGGATGGATGTGGTCCTGTGTCTCCTGCCCCAGTGCAACATCCCACGGCTTTTTTCGGATGCTGAATAAAGCAGATTTGAGTAATTGTGGTTGACTCTTGAGTAGCTTTGGGTAGTTTTAATTGGATTCTGGATTTACCTTGTCACCCTTTGGCTTGGCTGGAGCTGCTCGGGGTTGTCTTTGGCTTGGTTTTCCCAGACACTGAATCTGTGGTTGTAACCTCAGTCCTGGAGCTGGTTCCTTGCTGCTGTGTCCTGCTCCCTCTTACCTGCCTTGAATCAGAAAATTATAAAGGTTGGAATAGATCTCTTAAGTTCATCCAGTGCAGCCATCAGCCCCGCACCACCTTGTCTACTAGACCATGTCCAAATCCTTGCTCTCAGGCCCTGCCGTGGTCAGCACACGCTGAGTGAGGTAGGAGGGATTGAGCTGAAAGGCCGTGTCTCATCCAGGTGGTGGCTTCCGACTTCGTGCTTCTGAATGATGAGAAGGGTCTTCTGAGATCACGTCTGAAGAGCAGCTCTCAGCGCGATCGAGTAACGTTGACCTGCAAGCCAGCCACCTTCGGATTCCGATGGCGAAGAGCTTGTGCTCGTTGTCTGTATCGGTGTCGGGATCCAGCTGGTGCTCCTGGATTCGGGTTGGGTTTCGTCATCGGAGTTGAGCTGCTGGTTCAGTTCCTGTGGGACCAAACCTGAGAAGACCATGAACAAGGTCTCCTTGTGGGCTGTAGATGCAAGTAGTGTGATCTCTTTGTTGGAATATTATGGTCTAGGAGACCATTATTTTCTGGTGTTCTTTGGCAAAACCTTGGCCATAGACGTTTTCCTTTAGGGTTCAGACTGAGTCTTCCCTGACTGATGAATCCAGCCTGGTCGGATGAAGATTTAGGATTTTCTTTGGTGCCATCAAGTGGCAAAAGCCGGGATCGGTGCTTGGTTGAGATGATTCTCGGGAGAAACGGAGCCTGCATTCGGGAAATGAATTACTTCACTCAAAGGTGCTGTGAGATTAATTAGAGTGGCTTTGCGTGGGAAGAGGAGAACGTGGAGATGTCAGGACTAATCGTACCTCGTCAAAGTGTGAGGTTATCGAGGGGCTGATGGATCGTTGTCATTTTCACTCTCAGTCCTGCCCTTCCGATGAACCTCATGTGCCACCTTATTCAAGCCACTTGTATTTGAAACTGAAGACAAGTCTTAGAAGGAACAGCTGAGGGACCTGGGGTTGTAGAGCCCAGAGAAAAGGAGGCTGAGGAGAGACCTCATTGCTCTCTCCAGCTACCTGAAAGGAGGTTGTGGAGAGGTGAGTGTTGGACTCTTCTCCCAAGTAGCAAGTGACGGGACGAGAGGAAATAGCCTCAAGTTTAGATTGGATGTTAGGAAAAATTTCTTCACAGAAAGGTTCCGAGGCTCTGGCAGGGGCTGCCCAGGGAGGTGGTGGAGTCCTCAATCCTGGAGGGGTTTGAAAGGTGGGTGGATGAAGTGTTTCAGGATCTGGTTTAGTAGTGGACAGGTACGGTTGGAATTGATGGTCTCAAAGATCTTTTCCAACTGAGCAATTCGATGATTCTGTGATGGCTGTAAACGGAGTTAGAAAATGCCAAGTAGGTTTTATCTCCATAATGAAGTGAAAAACGTCCCTTTATTTCTCTCGGTGCTTGCAGCTGTGTGGCCCAAACCGCCCTTTATCTGTAGGGAGCGGATCTGACCCTCCAGTGAGTGCCCTGGGTCCTTCAGTGGGGGCTGCTGGTGGGCTTAGGGCTTATGGGACTGCAGATAACGCTTCTTTATTCCTCTCAGAACAGGGGAAACTCCCAGATACCGGATCCCATGCCTCTCCGTGGAGATGGGAACAAGATTCGGGTGGGTTGTCTGTGTTGGGATATCTGCTTGGCCAACTTCTTATCGTAGAATGGTTTGGGTTGGAAGCTTGGACCTTAAAGCCCATCCAGTTCCCCCCCTCTGCTGTGGGCAGGGACAAGGACACCTGCAGTAAGGAGCCAGGGACTGGGAGGATGGAGAGGGCTTCCCAGGGACCCTGGGGGCCTTGGGAATGGGCAGCAGTTGCTACCACGCTTAAGAGAAATCAAAGGTCCTCACCCAGCTTTCCTGCTGCCTTCTGTATCCTGCAAGTCAGTGCTTGTTGACTTCGCTTCATCCAGCTTGATTGATTTCTTTCTTAATTGCCTTAATCTATTTAAAGAAGTTAATTATCCCAGTTTTAACGCTAATTAAACCTGGCTTTTTCATTATTTTTTTTTTTTTTGTCGCTTGAAAGCCTTCCAGTTTTCTCTGGGAGGTTCTTATTAGAGGATGTGGGCAGGTCTAGGTAGCTCTGCTACCCCAAGGGCCACCTACGTGGCAAGTCCATCCCCTAAGCAAAGGGCAGGAGGGACCACAAGGTGATCGACAGATGTGGATCCCGGGCTGGATGCGTCCTCTTGGGACGTGACACGCATCTCACAAGCGCCAGTTACCCACAGAAGAAGCTGTGAGGTGGCTTATGAGATGTTCTGGGCTACTTCACGTCACTTGGGGAAGTGATGCTGAGAAGCATTGTCCTTACGGCAGTAAAGGGCGAGAAAAGCGGTTTCTACAAATAGATTAACAGCAAAAGGAGGCTGAAGAGGATCTCCAACCTTTAGTGGATGTGAAGGGATGCACGGTGCCAAAGGATGAGGCAAAGGCTGAGGGGCTTCATGCTGCCTTCGCCTCAGTCCTTAGCACTCAGACCCTGGTTGTTCCCCCTGAGCTGTCCAGCTCCCGCTGGATGAGGTTGCTCCAAACCCCATCCATGCTGGCCTTGAACACCTCCATGGGCGAGGCAACCACCACGTTCCTGGGCAACCTGGACCGGGGCCTCCCCACCCTCACAGCAAACCATTTCTTCCTAAGATCTCATCTCAATCTCCCCTCTTTCAGCTGGAAACCGTCAGGAGTTCATGTTCCCTTTGCTCCTCTCTGAGCGAAGAGCATCCTCTTCTGGTCCTTATTTAAAGTTAAACGTTAAAAAAACGTGTTTGCCCAGCGTGTGGGGCAATATTTCAGGGGTTCCTCTCAGAAGCCTAAACAAGCTTGAACTTCACTTCTCGCTGCGATTCTGTAAGACAAAGTCAGAACAAAGATGATTTTGATGTGTGAGGATCGTCCTCCTGGACTCATCGCTGGTGAGGCTGCACCTTGAACCCTGGGTTCAGGTTTGGGCGCCTCTCTCCAAGAAGGACCTTGAGGGGCTGGAGAGTCCAGAGAAGGGAACGGAGCTGGTGAAGGGGCTGGAGAACAAGGGTTCTGGGAGTGAGTGAAGGACCTGGGGCTCTTCAGTCTGGAGAAGAGGAGGCTGAGGGGAAACCACATGGTTCTCTGGAGCTCCTGGAAAGGGGGTTGTAGCCAGGTGGGTGTTGGTCTCTTCTCCCAGTGATGGGATGGGAGGAAATGGCCTCAAGTTTTTCTATGCCGGTGTTTGCCACGGTTCAAAATCCCTATGATGCTTCTGCTCAAGGGGAAATCGAGGCAGGTTGGTGTTTGTGAGGTGTTCTGGTAGCTTCTGGTAAGAGATGGCTTTAAGGCTGTGTAGTTGGTTTAAGTTCTTATTTTAATATCCATATGATTTCACAGAATCGCAGAATGGTTCGAGTTGGAAGGGACCTCCAAGCTCATTGAGTTCCAACCCCTCTGCCATGGGCATTGACACCTCCCACTGGACCAGGATATTTGAGGAGTGTTAGGCTGATCTAGAAATAAACACGAATGCTTTGAGATATCCTTTAGAACATCATGCTCACCGTAACGCTACGAAAATGGGATCTGTTTGCGTCTCTAGAAGCAGGATCTCAAGTGTCCTTGTGTCCAGTGTAGTGATGTCCTTTGAAATGCGTGTGTGGATCGTGTTCAGCAGGAGGAGAGCTGCTGTTGGGAACTCTGCTCTTCAGGTTTGTTGTTGGGGCAAACTTCCCTCTCGCCGAGGAGCAGCTGAAGTCACTTGGTCTGTTCAGCCTGGAGGAGACTGTGGGGAGACCTCATTGCAGCTCACTGCTTCCTCACAAGGGAGGAGGAGGAGCCGACGCTGCTCTGAACAGGCTGGATCCATGGGCTGAGGCCAGTGGGCTGAGCTTTAACGAGGCCAAATGCCGGGTCCTGCGCTTGGGGCACAACAACCCTGAGCAGCTCCAGACTAGGAGAAGTCTGGCTGGAAACTGCCTGGAGGAGAAGGACCTGGGGGGGTTGATTGGCGGAGACTGAACATGAGCCAGCAGTGGCCCAGGTGGCCAAGAAGGCCAATGGCATCTTGGCTTGGATCAAAACAGTGTGGCCAGCAGGTCCAGGGAGGTTCTTCTCCCTCTGGACTCGGCCCTGAGGAGACCGCTCCTGGAATCCTGGGTTCAGTTCTGGGCCCCTCTCTCCAAGAAGGACCTTGAGGGGCTGGAGAGTCCAGAGAAGAGCAACGAAGCTGGTGAGGGGGCTGGAGAAGAAGAGGAGCAGCTGGGGAGTGTTCAGCCTGGAGAAGAGGAGGCTGAGGGGAGAGCTCATTGCTCTCTCCAGCTCCCGGAGAGGAGGTTGTGGAGAGGAGGGAGCTGGGCTCTTCTCCCAAGTGACAGGGGACAGGACGAGAGGGAATGGCCTCAAGCTCCGCCAGGGGAGGTTCAGGCTGGACATCAGGAAAATTTTTTCATGGAAAGGGTGATTAGTCCCTGTCAGAGGCTGCCCAGGGAGGGGGTTGAGTCACCCTCCCAGGACGGGTGGACGAGGTGCTGAGGGACATGGGTTAGTGATTGATGGGAATGGTTGGACTCAATGAGCTGGTGGGTCTTTTCCAACCTGATGATTCTATGATAATCTCTTCTCTCTGGTGACCAGTGACAGGACCCGAGGGAATGGCAGGAAGATGTGCCAGGGGAGGGTTAGATTTGACGTTAGGAGAAGGTTCTTCACCCAGAGGGTGGTGGAGCACTGGTTCAGCTCGCCAGGGAAGCAGTCAAGGCCTCAAGCCTGGCAATAGTCCAGAAGGTTTTGGCCAACGCCTTCAGGCCCACAGTGTGAACGTTGGGGTTGTCCTGTCCTGGGACAGGAGTTGGACTTCATGATCCTTGTGAGTCCCTTCTAGCTCAGGTCATTCTGTGATTCCGTGTCTGGCTTCAGCTCTTATGAAACCAGCTGCAGTCGGAGTCTGGATCATGCAACAGTGTGAAATACTTGGCTTTGGCCTCCTGGTGTGCCGAGTTCAACCCGAGATCTTCCAGATGATGAAGCTGGGCTTGCTTTGGCTGCCTTTGTGCTGAGAAGCGTGCGACGCATCGTTTGACAGTTGCTGAGCTCGCAGAAAGCTGAACATCAGTGCAGTTCAGCCGTCATGACACAGGGTGGCGATGCCTCTTAAAGGTCTGGTGGCCCCAAAGTCAGGATGGACTCTGCTTGCAGTTTGCAGTTAGAATCAGAGAATCGCCAGGTTGGAAAAGACCCACCGGATCATCGAATCCAACCATTCCCATCAATCACTAACCCGTGTCCCTCAGCACCTCGTCCACCCGTCCCTTAAACCCCTCCAGGGAAGGGGACTCAACCTCCTCCCTGGGCAGCCTCTGCCAGGGACTAATCACCCTTTCCATGAAAAATTTTTTCCTAATGTTCAGCCTGAACCTCCCCTGGTGGAGCTTGAGGCCATTCCCTCTCGTCCTGTCCCCTGTCCCTTGGGAGAAGAGCCCAGCTCCCTCTTCTCCACAACCTCCTTTCAGGGAGTTGGAGGGAGCAATGAGGTCTCTCCTCAGCCTCCTGACAGGGCTCTGTCACTTTGGTGGCTCTGAATTACCTGCTCTGTTTGTGTCTTCTTTTTCCAAAGCCTCTGTGCCTGGTGGCACCGAGCTGGTGGTTGTGGAAGAGCTCCTGGGAGATCCTCAACGTTAGCAGTCACCCTGTGGGGCTAAGGAACCCTCAGGTCTTCTGGAAGTGGTTAATCACCCCTTCGCCAGGGCGCGAAGAATCGTGGAGTGGTTTGGGTTGAAAAAGACCTTAAAGCTCATCCAGTTCCAACCCCATGTGGGGACACCTCCCACTGGATCAGGCTGCTCCAAGCCCCATCCAACCTGGCCTGGAACCCCTCCAGGGATGGGGCAGCCACAGCTTCTCTGGGCAGCCTGGGCCAGGGCCTCCCTACCCTCACCGGCAAACATTTCTTCCCAAGATCTCATCTCAGTCTCCCCTCTTGCAGCTTAAAACCATCCAGCCTTGTCCTATACCTGCCCTCCCTGATCCTGAGCCCCTCCCCAGCTTTCCTGGAGCCCCTTTCAGCGCTGGAAGCTGCTCTAAGGTCTCCCTGGAGCCTTCTCCTCTCCAGGCTGAGCAACCCTGACTCTCTCAGCCTGGTCTCAGAGCATATTATGCTTCCTTCCCACTTTGAATTTACCTGCGTGACGATCGCAGGGATTTTGTGCTATTAAGAGTTTCTTCCTTGAATTAAACAGCTCTTTGAAGGACTGTTACATCTAGTAATGAAATTCCATCTCAGTCTCCTGTTTAAATAAATTAAGTTTGAGGTCTTTCAGTGTCCTGCCACTGGGCAGAGATAGGAGGAGGGGAGTGGGTTGAAGCTGAAAGAGAGGAGGCTGAGATGAGACCTGAAGAAGAAAAGTCCTCCTGTGAGGGTGGGGAGGCCCTGGGCCAGGTTGCCCAGAGGAGTGGTGGCTGCCCCATCCCTGGAGGGGTTCAAGGCCAGGTTGGATGGGGCTTGGAGCCCCTCATCCAGTGGGAGGTGTCCCTGCCCAAGGAAGGGAATGGAACTGAATGGGCTTTGCGATCCCTTCCAACCCAACCCATTCTATGATTCTAAGTCCAATTAAAAACCACGTCAGCTTCAGTTGCCTAAATACTTAGAATGGAGATCAACCTGGTGAAGGTCTTACAAAGGCCCAGAACTTCTTAGAGAGGCAGCTGGAGCCAGGCAAGGTGCACCATGGCATCGCAAGTGCCACCAGGTCCCCGAATCATTCGATGACTCTGTGATTCCATGAGTCTATGAAAGCACTTTCAGCCTTTACGTTACTGGAAAAGTAGACCCACCAGAAAGCCACAGCTGTCTTGGAGTGGAATACAACTATTCCGTGTCAGAGCAGGTTCTGAAGGGAGCGAAGAATAATTGCCCTAATTGAAAATATAATGGAACAACTCGTTTATAATGTCTTTATAAAGAACGCCTTTCGGATAATAAAAGACATTAAGAAGGAGAGAGCTTGAACGAATTAGCGTTCAGCCTCCAGATGAACCAGGAAACGTACGGAGCAACCAAGAGCCAGAACATCTCCAAGAAACACGAAGGCCCCCAGCCGAGGCGAGTATGGAGAGAACTGGCCACGAGCGGAGCTTGGAACTTCCCTGCTCTTCTTGCGAGCACAATGGAAACAATCCCCCCCAAGAACAAAAGCGATGCGTCAGCAGCCCGGGCTCTCTCAAGCTCTTTCAAGTTGGAAGGACAGTTGATTTGCACCATGTGGAGGAACCAAGCGAGATAAATCTCAGCCCATCCAAGCTGGTTAACATTAAGACAGAGATGAATCACGCCTGGGAACGACGCGGCTTGAAAAGGGAAGGAAGCCAGCGATGCACCCGAGTCAACACTTAACTTCGCAAGAAGTTGTGGAATGTCCATACCATGCGTCCTATTGTTAGGAGAAGTGCTGGAGCAGGGGCTGAGAGTCAAGCCCACAAGAACTGGAGGATGCAGATGTGAAGCCACCACATATGTTCTAATCTCCTTTCCACCAGGCCTGCAATGGTGTTCCAGCACGTCTGATCCTCTACGAGAGACAGAGAAATGGAGTAGATGTGCGTCATGAGAGACGAAGCGAAGTGGAGTCATCTTCTCCATTGCTGGTTGATTCTCACTCCAACCTTCAGGAAACCGTTGATTTTTAAAGGGGGAAACCAAAATATCCAAATCCACCTCAACGCAGAGTTCGTGTGCCCAGCCAGGGACAAAGCCTGCTGGACCAGGTTGTGGAGAGGAGGGAGTTCACGACTTTTCTGGGCAGCCTGGGTCAGGACCTCCCCACCCTCACAGGAGAACATTTCTTCCTAAGATCTCATCTCAATCTCCCCTCTTGCAGCTTTTTGTAACCTTGATCAATTTAATCAAACCAGATCAGGAGTCATCAAGCAAGGAGACTCGGTGCAACAGGGACTTCAGGCAGAGATGTGCGATTTCTTGCTGGCCCACTTTCTTCCATCACAGCCCAAGCCAGAGGACACCTGCCCTCATTTATTGCCTAATAATTGCTTTCTATAGCTCATGAGCAAATTCTTCACAACGAGGATGGGGAGGCCCTGGCCCAGGTTGCCCAGGGAAGCGGTGGCTGCCCCAGCCCTGGAGGTGTTCAAGGCCAGGTTGGATGGAGCTTGGAGCCCCTGATCGTGGCAGAAGGGTTGGAACTGGATGGGCTTTGAGATCCCTTCCGACCCAAACCATTCTATGAATCTATGGAATGTTTAGAAGTGGCCGCACTCTTTTTGGGGCACTGGTGGTGCAGCAGAGGGGATGTGAGCTGAGGCAGGGAGGGAGAAGTTGTGAGAAGCGCTGTAGTAGGAGCAGCTGAAAGCTCTTTCCTGCTGTGCGTGGAGAACAAATGCATCTGCTGCTTAGAGTCAGGAACTTCTCCACACAATGAATTGGCAGCCAAGAGCCACATTGTGCCGTATCTGTGACTGAGACCTTCAGTTGACCTTGATGATGAAACACGCTCCTCTGTTGGAGCGCTGGAGCAGGAAGCTGGAGCTGCTGAGCAGGGTTGCCCACACCAAGGGCTGTCTTGTTGCGTAGTGTAGCTCCCATAGGGCTGATCATCGAATCCTCGAATTAGAATAGTTTGAGTTGGAAGGGACCTTAAAGATCATTGAGTTCCAACCCCCCTGCCATGGGCAGGGACACCTCCCACTAGATCAGGCTGCTCAAGGCTCCATGTAGCTTTTCCTTGAACACCTCCAGGGATGGGACGTCCACAACTTCCCTGGGCAACCTCTTCCAGGGCCTCCCCACTCTCATCATGAAGAAATTCCCCCTTATGTCTAGTCTAAACCTGCACTTCTCCAGTTTATAGTCATTGCCCCTCATCCCGTCACTCCAAGCCCTTGGAAAATGTCCCTCCCCAGCTTTCTTGGAGTCCCTTCAGGCACTGGAAGGTCACTCTAAGGTCTCCTCGGAGCCTTCTCTTCTCCAGGCTGAACAACCCCAACTCTCTCAACCTGTCCTTATATGGGAGGTTCTCCAGCCTTCTCATCATCCTTGTAGCCTCCTCTGGACCTATTCCAACAGCTCCATCTCCTTCTTACGCTGAGGATTCCAGAACTGGACACAAGACTCCAGGTGAGGTGTCACAAGAGAGGAATAGAGGGGCAGAATCCCCTCCCTTAACCTGCTGGCCACTCTTCTTCTGATGCAGCCCAGGATAGGGTTGGATTCATTAAGGTTGGAGAAGATCTCTAAGCTCATCCAGTCCAGCTGTCAGTCCAACACTAAACCACGTCCTGAAGCGCCACATCTACGTGATTTTTGAAAGAAAACTGGGGAGGGACTTTTTCCAAGGGCCTGGAGTGACAGGACGAGGGGGGAATGGCATTAAATTGGAAGGGGGAAGATTTAGATGAGACATTAGGAAGAAATTCTTTGCGATGAGGATGGGGAGGCCCTGGCCCAGGTTGCCCTGAGAAGTGGTGGCTGCCCCATCCCTGGAGAGGTTCAAGGCCAGGTTGGATGGAGCTTTGAGCAACCTAGTCTGGTGGGAGGTGTCCCTGCCCATGGCAGAGGGGTTGGAATTGGATGGGCTTTGAGGTCCCTTCCAACCCAACGCGTTCCATGATTCTCTGATATTAAACAAACAACCTTTCTGTGACCCCTTTTCTGCGGAACTTTTGCTCCACTCCAAAAATTAGGAGGTTTATTTTTTTTTTTTTTGCATAGCTCAGTAGTTAATTTGTTTATTAGAGAAGTTTGAAGGAGAGTAAACAAACTGCTAACGCTTTTATGTGGCTTAATGAGAAGAAAATGTTTCGGAGGGATTCAAACTACTACAGAAGTTTAAAGGGAGAAAGAATAAAATGAAATTCAAGTCCACAACACTCAGGAATTTGTTCCACTTATTAATTGAAAACAAAAGCGAGTCCCCCTGTCCCCAGAATGTCCTCCTTGCATTGTTCCAGAGCTCTTTCATTTTCCCCCCAGAGATTCTCCCCCTTTGTGCTTTCAGATGAATTGATTTAGGTTCCTTCTGAGTCCCCGTCCTGCAGGCAGTTGCTCGTTGGGAATGAAGTTGTGGGGTCAACCTCACGGCTTGGTCTTCTCCAAGAGAGCCTGAAAGGCTCTTGATTTAACCACTTGAGTGTGAGACATGAGAAGGCCCCGCACGGCGAGGTCTGAAGTAGGAGCCGGTGGGAGGTGTCCCTGCCCATCACAGGGAGGTTGGAACTAGATGATCTTTAAGGTCCCTTCCAACCCAAACGGTTCTATGATTCTGTGATCTTCTAGCATTTTTGGGAGGGGATTCTTGCTCTCTGCTCTGCTCTGGTGAGACCCCACCTGAAGTCCTGTGTCCAGTTCTGGAATCCCCAACATAAGAAGGATGTGGAACTGTTGGAATGGGCCAAGAGTAGGTAACAAAGATGATGTGAGGACTGGAGAACCTCTGCTACGAGGACAGGCTGAGAGAGTTGCGGGTGTTGAACTTGGAGGAGAGAAGGCTCCTCGGAGACTTTAGAGCTGCTTCCAGTACCTGAAGGAGCTCCAGGAAAGCTGGAGAGGGACTTTTTTCAAGGTTATGGAGCGATAGGATGAGGGATAATGGCTTGAAATTGGAAGGGGGAAGATTTAGATTGGATATTGGGAGGAAATCCTTCATGATGAGGGTGGGGAGGCTCTGGCCCGGGTTGCCCAGATCAGTGGTGGCTGCCCCATCCCTGGAGGTGTTCAAGGCCAGGTTGGATGAGGATTTGAGCAACCTGATCTAGTGGGAGATGTCCCTGCCCATGGCAGGGGGTTGGAACTGGATGGGCTTTAAGATCTCTTCCAAACCAACCCTATCATTATTTTATACGTATATATTAATATATTTTATACATGTGCAGTAACTTTAAGTCCCGCTGATGTTCTTTCAACGTGCGTACGGTGTCTGGTGTAGGACCAGCAGCCTGAGAAGATCCAGATGAAGTGTCGAAAGCACGGCTGGTGGTGTTGGTGCTTGATGGCCCTAAGTTGTCCTACCTATGACCTTGTTTTAAGAAGATTTGGAGCAGAACTGGTTGTTGCTTTGGGTCTTCTATTGGCTATATTCCCCAAACTTCTCCTCCTTCACCTGTTCTTGCTTTTGAGGATGATGAAGTGATGGAGGATGCCATGGTGTCTGGTGCGAGTGCTGGGTGCGAGCAGAGTTGAGTTCGACTCTGGGAGTGGGAAGAGGATGAAGGTGTAGAAGGTTCATCGTCAACATGTTGTGTGCTTCTGCGTGACCTGCTGCTTCCTGGAGAATTCAGAAAGGCCCCAGAGCATCCAGCTGTGCCACAAGGTGGCACCTGCCGTGTCCTCCTTAATAATTTGGCCACAGGTTTTGTAGCCTCAGTTGTGGAGGATAAACTCTACAACACCCCAGGGCTGCAGATGGGAACTCCTGGTGCATTTACCTGTCGTGGCTTTCCTGGAAAGGTTTTTCCAGTTGAACTTTGGAAAAAAGAAAAAACGGAAGTGGAATTTTTGTAATGAATGCAGAAATTGTGAAACATAACGGTAGGATCCAAGAATTTTTTGAAGTCGTTCTAGATGGTTTCGTTTAGCGACCGTACTTTAAAAATGTGAAGCAGACGGATCTGTTGCTGAACGTAGTCAACAGTTGGAGGATTGTGGCCTGTTCCGGAGTTAAAGGATAAACGCCTGCGGGACAGAGCGTTCGTTCTTGGACTTTTAATTGAAAAGTGATTTTTGAGGCTTATATGTTCTTCAAGAACAGGAAACAAAGCAGCCTTGAGGATCAATTTCCATGGTTTTCTTAGAATCATGGAATGGTTTGAGTTGGAAAGGACCTTAAAGCCCATCCAGTTCCAATCCCCGACCATGGGCAGGGACACCTCCCACTGGACCAGGCTGCTCCGAGCCCCATCCAACCTGGCCTTGAACCCCTCCAGGGATGGGGCAGCCACAGCTTCTCAGGGCAACCTGGGCCAGGCCCTCATTATCCTCATCACAACAAATTTCTTCCTACCATCTACTCTAAATCTTCCCCCCTCCAATTTAAACCATTCCCTCTCGTCCTATTACTCCATGCCCTTATGGCTTAGGTGATGATGGTCAATACTCAGCGAGAACTTGGGTCCAGCCCTGTTCAATGTCTTTATCAACAACCTGGATGAAGGCATCGAGTGCTCCCTTAGCAAGTTTGAGGATGACACTAAGCTGGATGGAAGTGTGGATCTGCTGGAGGGTCGGGAGGCTCCAAAGGGATCTGAACAGGCTGGATCCATGGGCTGAGACCAATGGGAGGAGGTTTTACATGGCCAAATGCCGGGTCCTGCACTTGGGGCACAACAACCCTGAGCAGCTCCAGACTAGGAGAAGTCTGGCTGGAAACTGCCTGGAGGAGAAGGACCTGGGGGTGTCGGTTGACAGCGACTGAACATGAGCCAGCAGTGGCCCAGGTGGCCAAGAAGGCCAATGGCATCTTGGCTTGGATCAGGAACGGCGTGGCCAGCAGGGCCAGGGAGGTTCTTCTCCCTCTGTACTCGGCACTGGTGAGACCGCACCTCGAGTCCTGTGTTCGGCTGAGAGAGCTGGGGGGGTTCAGCCTGGAGATGAGGAGGCTGAGGGGAGAGCTCATTGCTCTCTGCAGCTCCCTGAGAGGAGGTTGTGGAGAGCAGGGAGCTGGGCTCTTCTGCCAAGGGACAGGGGACAGGACGAGAGGGAACGGCCTCAAGCTCCGCCAGGGGAGATTCAGGCTTGAGATAAGGAAAACATTTTTCACGGGGAGAGGGTGGTTGGGCATTGGAACAGGCTGCCCAGGGAGGGGGTTGACTCGCCTTCCCTGGAGGTGTTTAAGGTGAGGGTGGATGAGGTGCTTAGGGACATGGTTTAGGGACTGGTGGGAATGGTTGGACTCGATGATCCGGTGAGTCTCTTCCAACCTGGTGATTTTATGATTCTATGAACACGATGTCCTGCGACTTTGGGCTTGACATCTTCTAGAGTGCGCTGCAGGTTGGATTAGGGCTTCCTTGGTTGTTCCCAAGTGCTTGTCTCGTAGAGGGAGGGTGGGAATGAAGGATGCTGGTTCTGAGTTGTCGTTGAGCAGGAGAGCTCCAAAGGGAAGATGCAGAATTTGTTTAAATATGAGCTTGGAGCTGGTGCTGAAGGTGCTGGGGTTTCTTTGCTGCCTCTCATCAATTTTTTTTCTTTGGTTTAACACTAGGTTTTGACTAACATAAACCAGTAACAGGTTTTCAGTCCTCAGACGTTGATCCCATAGATCACCATCTCCAAGGGAAATGGTGCCCAGAGTTTCTAAGTAATCTTTTTTCCCTGTTGATAGATTCCTCTATAAATGTTGATGGTGTTTTGCTTGCAATATAAACACATTTATTTATATTTGAGGGGACAGGCTGAGAGAGTTGCCATCGTTCAGCCTGGAGAAGACTCCGGGGAGAACTCAGAGCAGCTTCCAGTACCTGAAGGGGCTCCAGGAATGCTGGGGAGGGACTTTTTTCAAGGTGTATGGTGTGATAGGATGAGGGGAATAGCTTTAAATGGTAAGGGGGAAGATTTAGATGAGACTTTAGGAAGAAATTCTTCATGATGCTGTGCTGGGAGGCCCTGCAAGGAGATCGTACAGCACTAGATGGCACTCGAGCTCCGATTTTCCTACTTCAGGAGCAAACTCCTGCCAAGCTGGGAGGAAAAACCACTCGTGGTGGCATTTCTCTGGTTTGAGAACTCTTCTTATCTCATCTTCACCTTTAGCACCAACCAGCATCTACCCTGGTGAAGAAGGTCACCTGTGAAGGCTTCTGGTCTTGGTCACAGTGTCTTTTTACATTGAGTTTTAAGTAGGCTCGTAAAGATTTGACCATTGCGAATTGGTACTGGAACTGTAATTAAAATCCTTAGGGCAGATCTTAAAGAACGATAGTTAAATAGATTCACTCCAGTTTTATTCTTGTCTTGGTGTTTTCAGATCGCTTTGAGACCTTTGTGGCAGCAGAAGCGTGGTCCTCCAGAGGGCTTGGGCTGTGGGATCGGGGCACTTTCTGCAGGAAGATCTAATGAGTCTGGTTGGATTGGTGGTGCTGGTCCTTCCTGAAGTGTCGCTCATCACTGCTGCTACTACAGCTCTGTCATTCCCCATCTTATATCTCTAATTGCTGCATGGTTAATTTATCGCGACGAATGAGGGTTAACGAGGCCAAATGCCGGGTCCTGTACTTGGGGCACAACAACCCTGAGCAGCTCCAGACTAGGAGAAGCCTGGCTGGAAACTGCCTGGAGGAGAAGGACCTGGGGGGGTTTGTTGGCAGAGACTGACCATGAGCCAGCAGGGGCCCAGGTGGCCAAGAAGGCCAATGGCATCTGGGCTTAGATCAGAAATGATGTGACCAGCAGGGCCAGGGAGGTTCTTCTCCCTCTGGACTCAGCCCTGGTGAGACCGCACCTCGAATCCTGTGTTCAGTTCTGGCCCCTCAGCACAAGAAGGATGTTGAGGCTCTGGAGCGAGTGCAGAGAAGAGCAACGAAGCTGGGGAAGGGGCTGGAGAAGAAGAGGAGCGGCTGAGAGAGCTGGGGGGGTTCAGCCTGGAGAAGAGGAGGCTGAGGGGAGACCTCATTGCTCTCTCCAACTCGCTGAGAGGAGGTTGTGGAGAGGAGGGAGCTGGGCTCTTCTCCCACGTGACAGGGGACAGGACGAGAGGGAATGGCCTCAAGCTCCACCAGGAGAGGTTCAGGCTTGACATCAGGTTGCCCAGAGAAACTGTGGCCGCTCCATCCCTGGAGGTGTTCAAGGCCAGGTTGGATGGGGCTTGAAGCAGCCTGGTCCAGAGGGAGGTGTCCCTGCCCATGGCAGGGGGTTGGAACTGGGTGGGATTTGGGGTCCCTCCCAACCCAAACTGTTCCGTGATTCTATGACAGCCGTGTTGCAGTCTCTGAGGGAACATCAAGCTGGTGTCTGACAAGTGGAAAAAGGAATAAAAAGGGCTGGAGTAGATATCCAAACCCAAATTTGGTGCCTGGTGATTCACAGAAAAAGCAGAACTATCTCTTTATCTCAGGAGGCTTGTTTAAAACTCCGATTTTGGATATTTCTTGTTTCCGGTATCTTGTTGACAGTAACATACCTTGGAATCCTCACCGATGTTGGCATCTTCTTTCTAGGTCTGTTTATGATGGAGAAGAACACGGTCGGTTCATGGAGAAACTGGAAGCGCGAATCAGAAACCACGATCGTGAGATTGAGAAAATGTGCAACTTCCATTACCAGGGGTTCGTGGACTCCATCACGGAGCTGCTGAAGGTTAGAGGAGAAGCTCAGAAACTAAAGGTAAGAGAAAGCCATCTGCACGTGGTCCTGGGCAACTCACTTAAACACACGGCTTGATCATTTTCAGTAGGAGCTCCAGGTTTGGTTGGCTTCACTGGAAGGTAAAACAATTAGAGCTGGGAAGTATAGAAGCATGGAATGGGATGGGTTGGAAGGGACCTTAAAGCCCATCCAGTTCCAACCCACCTGCCATGGGCAAGGACACCTCCCACTGGATGAGGTTCCTCAAAGCCCCATCTGACCTGGCCTTGAACCCCTCCAGGGAGGGGACATCCACAACTTCCATGGGCAACCTGGGCCAGCCCTGTGGTGAAGGGCTTGGGGAGGATGAGGAGCTCTCCAGGAGCTGGCCGTGTGCGCTCGCAGCCCAATGGCATCTTGGCTTGTATCAGACACAGCGTGGCCAGCAGGACCAAGGAAGGGATTGTCCCCCTGGACTTGGCGCTGGTGAGGCCGCACCTGGAATCCTGGGTTCAGTTTTGGGCCCCTCACTCCAAGAAGGACATTGAGGAGCTGGACAGCATCTAGAGAGGGGAATGGAGCTGGGGAACAGGAATTATGGGAAGTGTCTGAGGTACGTGGGGTTGCTTAGCCTGGAGAAGCGAAGGCTGAAGGGAGACCTCATCACTTGTCTACAACTGCTTGAAAGGAGGTTGTAGCGAGGTGGCTCTTGGTCACTTCTCCCAGCTTACAGGTGACAGGATGAGAGGGAATGGCCTGAAGTTGCTCCAGGGCAGGTTCAGATTGGACATCAGGAGATATTTCTCCAGCGAAAGGGTTCTCAGGCCCTGGCAGAGGCTGCCCAGAGAGGTGGTGGAGTCCCCATCCCTGAAGGTGTTTAAAATCCAGGTAGATGAGGTCCTCAGGGCTATGGTTAAGCAGTGGACAGCTTCCCTTGGACTCAATGATCTCAAAGGTCTTTTCCAACCAAGGAATTCTATGATTCCACGAACACGGCCCAAAGTTAAGAGCACATGAGAGAAGCGACGCATGAGAGATTTAATACGGAAGGCATTTACTTTATTGCTGCTCGCACGTAGGATCAAAGACCGACACTACTGAGAAAAAGACAGAGATCAAATGGAGAATGAATAGCTGGAACAAAAGACACTCTCACCACTGGACCCATGGATGATTCCCTGGAGAAACCCTTACAAAGAGGGCTCTGAAAGAAGTTTCTGTGTGTATTTTTCCCATGTGCCGTTTTATAGATCGCAAAGTCATGGAAATCAAGAGAGATCCTGAGGGTAGAGATGGACTTCAGAGCGCGCCACCAACAAAGTCACTGTTTGGAGAATGGGAAACAGCAACGAGCCTTTGCAAACAAACAATGTGGAGCTCTTAGCGAGAAACAATAGCTTAAAACAAAAGAGGCTTCTTGCGTGGTATTTCTAATGGCCTCATCTTGCAATCAAGAGGCCCTGGCAGAGGCTGCCCAGGGAGGTGGCGGGTTCCCCATCCCGGGAGATGTTTTAAAGATGAGTAGATGAGGTGCTCAGGGATCATAGAATCAGAGACTCATAGGTTAGTTTGGGTTGGAAGGGACCTTAAAGATCATCTGCTTCTAACCGCTGTGTGATGGGCAGGGCCACCTCACACTGGACCAGGATGCCCAAGGCCCCATCCAACCTCTCCTCCTGGGACGGAGCAGCCACAACTTTTCTGGGCAACCTGGGCCAGCATCTCACCACACTCATGGTGGAAAAAAACTCCTTATGTCTAGTCTAAATCTACCCCTCTAGTGTTTATACCCATTCCCCCTCGTCCTGTCCTCCAAGCCTTTGTAAGAAGTCCCTCCCCAGCTTTCTTGTAGCCCCTTCAGGTACTGGAAGGTTGCTATAAGGTCTCCTCGGAGCCTTCTCTTCTCCAGGCTGACCAACCCCACCTGTCTCAGCCTGTCCTCGTCTGGGAGGTTCTCCAGCCCTCAGATCGTCTTTGTAGCCTCCTCTGGATCTGGTTAAGCAGTGGACAGGTCCGGTTGGTTTCAATGATCTCAAAGGTCTTTTCCAACCAAGTGATTCTGTGATGGATCCTTGCTGCGGTTAAATGCCCTCGGAAGGACGTGGGTGCTGCTGCTATCGGAACAAAGCGTTCCTGGAAGTTTGTGGGGTGGAAGAATCTGTAAAGCTACAAGACAATTAGAATCACAGAATCACAGAATAACCAGGTTGGAAGAGACCCACCGGATTGTGGAGTCCAACCATTCCCACCAGTCCCTAACCCATGCCCCTAAGTACCTCATCCACCCTCACCTTAAACACCTCCAGGGACGGTGAGTCAGCCACCTCCCTGGGCAGCCTGTTCCAATGCCTAAAAACCCTTTGCGTGAAGCAAACACCACAGGTAGTTTTCACTTAATGGATAATTGAATGAAACTCAGCAGTTAACACAGTGAAGTCAGTTCCATCCTTCTTTTCCAGAACACCTGCTTGCTCGAGATTTATTTATTATAGAATCATAGAATGGAATGAAGAACGTTCCTGACCTCAGACACTGATTCAATCGTTCCTGTGCTTTTTTAAAGGCTGCAAAATATGGAAAACATGTATTTTAAGGCAGAGCATCCAAACTTAATCTACAAGCCCACCTGGTCCCTACACGTAGGATCCCCTCCAACATGTGTATCCTTCATCTCCCCAGAAACCTGCTGAGACTCCTTCCCACCTCTTATCTCCATTCTAATCCAACAAACGGCTTTTTCACAGAATCACAGAAAGTCAAGGTTGGAAAAGACCTTTAAGACAACCGGGTCCAACCATAACCCCAACACTGCCAACGTCCCTGAGCACCACGTGCTACTAAACTGAGTTTTTCAAGAAGCAGGTAAATTCCACCTTTCTCTCATCTTCCTGAAGATCTTCAAAGAATTGGAAAGCCCATTCCTAGCTGTAACCGTTTAACTTTCTTCATTCCTGTTGGAGAACGGGTCCAGAGGAATTCATGAAGATGATTTGAGGGCTGAAGCAAGGCTGGGGGAGTTGGGGTTGTTCATCCTGGAGAAGAGAAGGCTTTGGGGAGACCTTAGAGCAGCTTCCAGTACCTGAAGGGGCTCCAGGAAAGCTGGGGAGGGACTTTTTTCAAGGTTATGGGGTGATAGGATGAGGGGGAATGGCTTTAAATTGGAAGGGGGAAGATTTAGATGAGATATTAAGAAGAAATTCTTCTTGATGAGGGTGGGGAGGCTCTGGCCGAGGTTGCCTAGGGGAGCTGTGGCTGCCCCATCCCTGGAGATGTTCAAGGCCAGGTTGAATGGGACTTTGAGCAGCCTGGTCCAGAGGGAGGCGTCTCTGGAATTGGAACTGAGTGATCTTTAGGTCCCTTCCAACCCAAACCATTCTGTGATTCTATGTTTTAAACACCCAAACCCGAAGCTTTGCTCCATCCCACATGTTGTTTCCATGGAGGAATGAGCCAACGCCTTGAGCATTCCGGGAGCCCTCGATGTGATCCCATCGGATCGTTCTTCCCCCGTGCCCACCTGGTCCGTTCCCCCCCTTGCCGCTCGTCTCTCTTGGATTATTGCATCTCTTTGTCTGCAAAGCTTCACCGTGTCTGGATAAACAACCCTTTGCTTTTCCAACGTATGGATGTGGACCTCAAGAACAAAACACAGCCCAACTTCAACCCCCTGGAAACTCTTCGTGTGCCAGGGCGGAATATATTCCTTCTTTTTTGCCTTAGCTGGGATTGCTGTGTAATTTTAATAGGAGACTACTACAGCCTTGGCTTTACTTTAGGAGCAGTTTTCAATTATCCTACATGGATTCCTTTTTCCTGGTGGGATTTTGGGGATATAAGCAAATAAAACGATCTTTGGAAGAGACGCTGGGCTCCTGCTCATAAAATCTCAATACATCATAAAGGAAATGAGCAGTTTTTGCACAGGGCAAGCGGCCAGGAGAGCCGGAGCTACTGGAGAAGGGGGAGATATAGGATGCAGATGCTGTAGGGAAGTGGTGTGCAGGGAGATCGTGGGGTGAGTCCTCTCCTTGCATCACACTAAGCTTAAAAACCCCTTGTGACCAGCGTTAAAGCAAAAGGATGGAGAACTGGGTGGCTTTGCTCGTTGAGGAGGCACCAGCCTCTTAGTGCGAGACCTTTCAGCATAAAATCATAGAATGGGTTGGGTTGGAAGGGACCTCAAAGTCCATCCACTACCACCCCTGCCATGGGCAGGGACACTTCCCACTGGATCAGGGGCTCCAAGCCCCATCCAACCTGGCCTTGAAGCACTCCAGGGATGGGGCAGCCGCAGCTTCTCTGTCCTAGCTGGGCCAGTTCTTCACGACCCTCAGTGTGAAGAATTTCTTCCTAATGTCTAATCTAAATCTCCCCCTTCCAATTTAAAGCCGTTCCCCCTCATCCTATCATTCCATGTTCTTGGAAAAAGCCCCTCCCCATCTTTCTTGGAGCCCCATCAGGTACTGGAAGCTGCTCTAAAGTCTCCCTGGAGCCTTCTCTTCTCCAGGGTGAACAACCCCAACTCTCTCAGCCTGTCCTCATAAGAGATGTTCTCCAGCCTTCTCATAGTCTTCGTAGCCTCGTCTGGACCTATTCCAACAGTTCCATCTCCTTCTTATGCTGGGGATTCCAGAACTGGACTCAGGACTCCAGGTGGGGTCTTGTGAGAGCAGAATAGAGGGGCAGGATCCCCTCTCTCCCTGCTGGCCGCGCTGCTCTGGATGCAGCCCAGGACACGGTTGGTTTCTAGGCTGTCAGCACATGTTGCTGGCTCATGTTGAGCTTCTCCTCCCCTAGCACCCCAAGTCCTTCTCCTCAGAGCTGCTCTCAATCACCTTGTCCCCCAGTCTGGATTGAAACCACGATTTGCCCTGACCCAGGTGTAGGACCTTTGACTTGGCCTTGTTGAACCTCATGAAGTTCTCCCAGCCCCACTTCTCCAGTCTGTCCTGGTCCCTCTGGATGACGTCCCATCCATCTGGTGTGATGACTGCACTTCTCAGTTTAGGGTCTTCTGTGAACTTGCTGAGGTCGCACTCGATCTTGCTGTTGATATGAAAATATGACACAGCAGTGGTCTAGTACAGATCTTTGAGGGTCACCACGTCTCACTTGTCCTGTTGAAATTTGGAGAAGCCTGGGAACTCATTGCCCGGTGTCTTAGAATCGTGGATTCACAGAATCATTAAGGCTGGAAAACACCTCTGAGATCCTGAAGTCCAATCAATCTTTCCTTAGGTTTCAGGGATTTTTTTGGATCCTGAATCAATTTTCTCTTTATGAAGAGAAATTAATTAATCCCCTCGTATCTAAACTGGTTGCCTCGTGGTGCACTCCGAGGCGGTGATCAGGACAGCAGCTTTCTGAGTGTGAACTTGTGTTGTTTTTAACTGTTCTGTGGAAGCAAGGAAGCAAATCCTTGGTGTTCCCTGTGTGGCTCTTGGCATCTCGGGAATGGCAATGACTGTTAAACCAGGTAATTACCAGCTTCGTTCCATGCAGGAGGACGTGGGGTGGAAACGGATGATGTTTATGTGCAAGTGTTTTATGATGAAAACCATTGTCTTGATTTATGGATGTTGTAATATCCTTACAGAATCAAGTGACGGACACCAACCGAAAGCTGCAGAACGAAGGGAAAGAAGTAAGCGATGAATCCATTCCTTCCCTCTTTGTTTTGCATTTTTGGGTCATCCTCGCTGGTGGCAAATCACGCAGAGCGACCCTAACTGCTCAGCGTTAGCTGCTCATGTAGGGTCATGGAATCACAGAGTGGGTTGGGTTGGAAGGGAACTCCAAGCCCATCCAGATCCACATTCTGGGAACGCTCTGCAATGCTTGGTGACCACTTGGGTTATCAGAGCAGGCTTTGTCATCAACCTGCTCTTTGGGTGGTCATGAGGAGCACAAAGCGGTTTCCATCCCTCCTGCTCTGTCTGAGAATTACTGTTCTCAGTGAACCTTTTTCTTTTCCCTTTCCAAAGTTGATAATAGCGATGGAAGAGCTGAAGCAATGCCGGTTGCAACAGAGGAATATTTCAGCGACGGTTGATAAGCTTACGCTGTGTCTTCCCGGTGAGGAATCCAAAATTGCTCTTGATTTGTCGCGTTGTGTATTTGAATTGACACCTTTTTGTTGTTCTCGTGCCTCAACGCTTGTGTGTTTTCCTTCTCTTTCCAGTCCTGGAGATGTACAGCAAACTGCGGGAGCAAATGAAATCGAAAAGGTAAATCTTTATAGGATGATGTTTTATGTTGGAGGAGTGGAAAAGCATCTGTTTTGTGCCGGATGAATTAAATCATGGAATGGGTTGGGTTGGAAGGGTCCCCAAAGCCCATCCAGTTCCACCCCCCTGCTAAGGGTAAGGACACCTCCCACCGGATCAGGTTGCTCAAAGCTCCATCCAACCTGGCCTTGAACCCCTCCAGGGATGGGGCGACCAGGAGGACCATGCATGGAAGCCAAGCACCTGTGGAGCCTTGTGAAGCGTGGTAGGACTTGGTGGGAAGACACATGGCTCGCTTTGTGGTAGAAATCAAGATTTCTGCACCAAAAGCAGCGTGGCCGGCAGGGTGAGGGAGGGGATTCTCCCTCTCTGCTCTGCTCTTATGAGGCCCCATCTGGAGTCCTGTGTCCAGTTCTGGGATCCCCAACATAAGAAGGAGGTGGAACTGTTGGAATGGGTCCAGAGGAGGCCATGGAGATGATGCGAGGGCTGGAGAACCTCTGCTCTGAGGCCGAGAGATCCTGGAGAAGACTCCAAGAAGACCTCAGAGCAGCTTCCAATACCTGAAGGGGCTCTAGGAAGGCTGTGAAGAGACATTTTCCAAGGGCCTGGAGAAATAGGATGAGGGGGAATGGCTTTAAACTGGGAGGGGGAATATTTCGATTAGACGTTAGGAAGAAATTCTTCACAATGAGAGTACCGAGGCTCTTGCTCAGATCACCCAGGGAATTGTGGTTTCCCCATCCCTGGAGGTGTTGAAGGTCAGGCTGGATGGGGCTTGGAGCCCCTGATCCAGTGGGAGATGCCCCTGCCCAGGGCAGGGGAGTGGAACTGGATGGCCTTTGAGGTCCCTTCCAACCCAACCCATTCTATGAAATAGCTGTTCGGAAGATTGAACCGAACTAGAAGGACTTTGTGGCATGGGAATTGTGAGCTGTAAATCTAGGATTTTTCCCACCCTCCTTCTGAAGGATGAAACTGTGGACCAGGATATTTGCACGGCTGGGCTCCTGGGGGACAATTTGTTTAAGCAGCGTGGGATTTCAGAGGCGTGTTGGAGCCCCGGGGGTGGCAAATTGAGTTGAGAGCAGCTGCTGGAAGGAGCTCAGCCAGAAAGACGGGAGGCTCCAGCGGAACGCCACGCAGGGCGAGCAATCGGATCCGATGCCTTGGTTGCGCCTGCCATCCGTCATCCAACCAACACAGATGGAACCAGATGTTCTCTACAAGGCGATAACTAATTGGAAGGCGTAGTTCTCCACTTCTCCTCCTACCTCTGCTGATCAACGTGGTCCTTGGAGCCAGGATCCTGAAAGCCGAGCTGGCTGGAGGAGTTGCAAGGAGCGTATTTAGCTGCTCCCAGAACTCAAACGTCTTCTTCTCAGGGTGGCTCACGGCAGCGTGGCGTTCGTCCAGCTGGTTTGAATCTGCTCCTGGGAGCAGCGAGGGGTTTATCTGGTGACAGATGTGGGGTGGGGAGCTGGAGCTGATCACAGCGCTGGGAACTTCTGAAGGGGATCCAGATGCGGCTCGATGCCCTCGCTCTGGATAGCGTTGCCAGGGGCTGCTTCGGAGATTTGCAGCTCCCCCCCTAACCAGCCACCCACCCGGCTTTGGATTGGTTCGTTTTTGAAACAAGTGGGAGTTGAAAGCCACATTTAAGGAAAATCTGACCCCCTGGCTTCTTTGTTTCCCTTTTTTGTCTGGATTTGATGGCTTCATTCACCACATAGAGCAAAACAGATTGAATATTTCTGTGTCCACACCTGGGCTTGCTTATAGATCTTCCAGGAGAGCCTGTGAGGGGCTTGGTTGCCACCGTGGGGCTTGGGTTTTGGGGACACGGTCTCCGAGGAGTGGTAGGTTTTGCATAAAGGGTAAATCAACTCAGCTCTCCAAGGTAGCCAGAATGGGTTATGTGCTGTTTATAAACCGAACACGGGCGTTTGCCGAGTGTGGAATCCGTGGCCCTTAACTGGAGACGAGGAACCAACCCTGAGGGGTGGCTGCAGCCAGCTGAGTGGTCGGAGAGATGGAGAGAGACGTTTCACAGAGTCATAGAATGAGTTGGGTTGGAAGGGATCTCAAAGCCCATCCAGTTCCACCCCTCTGCGACGATCAGGGGCACCTCCTACTGGATCAGGGGCTCCAAACTCCATCCAACCTGGCCTTGAACCCCTCCAGGGATGGGGCAGCCACGACTTCTCAGGGCAACCTGGGCCAGGGCCTCCTCACCCTCACAGGTGAACATTTAATCCTAAAATCTCATCTCAATCTCCTCTCTTTCAGCTCAAAACCATTGCCCCTTCATCCTATCCCTGCCCTCCCTGATCCAAAGCCCCTCTCCAGCTTTCCTGGAGCCCCTTCAGCTACTGGAAGATGCTCTAAGGTCTCCCTGGAACCTTCTCCGGGATGAAAAAACTTTTCGTCTGCTCTAGTGCAGAGTTTAAGGAAGGGACAGAAAGAGCTTTTCTCCAGCAGCTGGGCCACATGTGGCTGCTTGTTGGAAAGTGATGAGAAACAGCCCCCTGCCTGCAGCGCTCCGCTTCTGCGTCTCTTTTTACCTCTGGGTCACTTGTTATATCTATGACGTGAATGTTTCATCCCGCTTGTAGCGAAAAGACAACGCTGAGCTGTGCCCACCTGGGTCTTTCGGGTGTTCAGGGCCAGGTTGGATGGGGCTATGAGCATCTGGTCCAGTGGGAGGTGTCCCTGCCCGTGGCAGGAGGTGGGACTGGATGGGCTTTGAGGTCCCTTCCAACCCGAACCGTTCCATGATTCTATGAAGTGCTGCTTCACCCAGCTGGCCACGCTGCTGTTTCGTTGTTCCAGTGGTCTGGGGCTACGAAGCCGGGCAAGAACGTGGTCCCTCTGGGTGGCTGGTTGTGGGTATCAGAACAAGGGATGCAGCCTGGGTTGAGGTGGGAGTGCTTGAGCTTATGGAGCTGCTGGCCTCCACACGCCTTGCAGAGGTTCTTGAACAGAGCCGAGGTTCTTCATTATATAAAATTATTTACAGTTAATGCACGTCTCATAGTTTAAGTAGGATGGAAATAGCTGTTCTTCCTTCCACATCTGCCTCGCTTGCTTTCTACAGACACTACCCCGCGCTCAAGACCCTGGAGCACCTCGAACACACGTATCTGCCCCAAGTGAGCCACTACCGCTTCTGCAAGATCATGGTGGATAATATTCCAAAGCTGCGTGAAGAGATCAAAGAAGTTTCCATGTCGGACCTCAAGGATTTCCTGGAGAGCATCCGGAAGCACTCGGACAAGATTGGAGAGACGGCAATGAAACAGGTAGGACCTGTTCTGCGTTCGTGGGAAGAGAACAGTGGTTTGCCATCATGTTAGAAGTTCTGATTTTCCAATCCCAAGGCATTAAGCTTAGCTTTAAATATTGAAGTAATTTTGTTTCTGGGTGACGTGACGATTCTTCCTTCTCTGGTTGGTATGAAAGGTCATCGTCTGGTTTTTAAGCTGTTGAGAAGGGATGGACCATTGTTGTCGTTATCTTCTTCTGTGCGTATTTTGCTGTAGGTTCTCACTAGGTGTGTAACTCGTATTTTCCACTTAGCAGGACAAGGGTGACACCTGAAAGACCTGGAGACGCCTCTCTTGGTTTCCCAGATTCAGGGTGAAGCAGTAGATGTTCACACGTTGACTTCAACTTAATTACTTTTACATCTAATTTTCAAATACTGTGTGAACTTTTATGGCTCCTTGCTTGCGTTCTCCTGGCGGTTGGTGTCTCTCAAGATGAACTTGGTAAATCCCCATCCCAATATTCAAACAGAATTGCCTTCTCCCACCCTTCTTGAAGCTTCTTCTGAAATTCCATGCGGCTTTTCTCGTCGCAGCCGGGGCACGTTGCTCACAGCGGCTCCTAAAAAGAAACCTCCCTGCTTTGGTGGGATTCAAATCCAGTTGGAACAAAGTGTTGCCTCTCACGAGCAGCCAACTACGTCCTCTCATCGGGATCGATGGGTTGGACTCGTTGATTTATTTGAAGGACTCTTGCTTTAATTTTCCACAAGGTGATAAAACGGGGTCGTTTTATGGTGAGGGATAAAGGGCAGCACAATTTTCTCTCTTAAAAACCAAAATGGTCTGGCTTGAGGGTTTCTACTCGTTGAATTAATTTATGGTTGTCACGGTTTAGCCTTGACCCGGCTAATTTTGGCCGCTGAAACCGAGCAATTGGGTTCCCAAATCCCTTCCCTCAGGGAAAGGGGAGAGGAAAAAGACTTGTGGGTTGCAAACTAAACCTACAGTTTCATAGTAATAATAATAATAGTAACGATGAAAATAATAAGAAAGTAATAGAATATATACAGAGATATGAAATTGGGCTCCCACCGCTTGGTGACTCCATGTCACCACAGGTGCTGTAGAGCAGATCTGAGGGAAAGGTTAGGAAGGAGCTGGGTTCAGGAACTGGGTTCAGGAATTCATGGATCCAGGATCAGGGGCAGACAGACAGCTGAGGTCCTCACTGGTCCTTGGGCATCAAAGAAGATAGCGAGACCCTCGTGATCTCTCAGTCTTAGCCTGAGTGTGACGTCTATGGTATGGAATCCTCTGTTGATCAGTTTGGGGTCACCTGTCCTCTCCGACCCTCCTGCAGGTGCCACCTTTCTAACCTCTTTGGCTCAGGGCTCCACCAGCCCGAGGATGGTTGTGGTTTCTGTAGGAATAAGGACAAGCCTCGGCCTTTCTGCATCCCAGAGCCCCGTGTGCTCGCTGCGACAGACAAACGCTGTCTGAAAAACCTGCTGTGAACTCTCTGAAAATGAAGTTACGTAGACAAGATTTAGCTGGCGTTAGAAAACAGACTCTACTTTAGCTCAAACCACAATAACAGTGTCTCTGCTGCCTTAGGGTCTTCTCAACCTGTCTTCTCAACTCCCTTCTCAGCCTCTGATACTGTCTCTCAGAGCGTTCTCCTGGAGAAGCCGGTGGTCCATGGCTTGGACAGGCACACTCTTCACTGGGTAAAACGTGACTGGATGGCTGATCCTAGAGAGCTGTGGAACAGGCTGCCCAGGGAGGGGGTTGAGTCCCCTTCCCTGGAGGGGTTTAAGGGACGGGTGGACGAGGCGCTGAGCGGCACAAGTTGCCAAAGGAGGTGGCGGAGACCCCATCCCTGGAAACATTCAAGGTCAGGTTGGATGGGGCTTTGAGCAACCTGATTGAGTTAAACTTGTCCCTCCTTCTACAGGGAGGTTGGACTGGATGACCTGTAAACATCCCTTTCGACTCAAAGCGTTCTAGGTTGTTCAGCCTGGAGAAGAGGAGGCTGAGGGGAGACCTCATTGCTCTCTCCAACTACCTGAAAGGAGGTTGTGGAGAGGAGGGAGCTGGGCTCTTCTCCCAAGGGACAGGGGACAGGACGGGAGGGAATGGCCTCAAGCTCCACCAGGGGAGGCTCAGGATGGACAGCAGGAAAATATTTTTCACACAAAGGGTCATTGGTCCCTGGCAGAGGCTGCCCAGGGAGGGGGTTGAGTCCCCTTCCCTGGAGGGGTTTAAGGGTCGGGTGGACGAGGCGCTGAGGGACATGGGTTAGTGATTGATGGGAATGGTTGGACTCGATGATCCAGTGGGTCTTTTCCAACCAGGTGATTCTATGATTCTATGGTCTTCTCTTTCCCTCAAATCCCACATTTCTGCTGTTATGAGGTCAAGGTGCAAATTCTAGGAGGGTTTTCCATCACCTTTGTGGGAACAGAGTTATCTCTGAGCTTGGGCTTGTTGGTTTTCCATCAATAAATGTGATCCTGCTCAGCAGTTAGGGGAAGAAGGTCAACTTGCCACTTCCAGTTGGAAAAGCTGGGTTGGAAGCGATGCTGGTAGCTTTAGTCCTGCAAAAAACATCCTGAGATGCTTCACTGATGAGAAGCGATGAGGAACCAAAGACTTTGGAGCCCCCACTGCTGAACGTGAAGGGCAGGTTTTCACTGCTGGGGTTGCCAATATTGCTTCTTGCGTCACTGGGTCTTTTCCCTCGGGCTGTTGGCCACGATTGATGGACACGTTGGAACGGAGCAGAGCTGGCAGGAGGCCTGGGACAGTCGGGGAGAGGCAATTGGCAGCTGAATACATTCAATTTAAATTAGCATCGTATAAATGCTTTTAAAATGGTTTGATTTCACCGTTGGGAGTGGAGAAAAGCTCGAGACGATGGGGAAAGGAAATGGTGATTTTGTAACGTTACAGATCTGAGGGCGATGGTGACAAGAGCTGAACGTTTCGTTTTGTGATAATCGGAAGGGTCTGGCTCGGAGAGCTCGGAGGTGTCGCTGCCTTTCTGGGTGGCAGTCGAGGGTGCGGGGAGCTCGCCGGCCCCTGTCTTGGAGAGGAAGCCCACGGTGGAGTGAAGTGAGATGTTTCCAGGTTCAACCAGATGCAGGAACTGGTGGGGTCACACGGCATGCGGAGAAGCCTGGTAGCCTCACTGTACTAACGATCAATCATGGAGTGGGGTGGGTTGGAAGGGACCCTAAAACCCATCCAGTTCCAACACCTCCCACTGGATCAGGCTGCTCCAAGCCCCATCCAACCTGGCCTTGAGCATCTCCAGGGATGGGGCAGCCGCAACTTCTCTGGGCGACCTGGGCCAGGGTTTCACCACCCTCATCAGGTAGAACTTCTTCCTAAGATCTCATCTTGGTCTCCCCTCTTTCAGCTTCAAACCATTCTCCTCGTTCCATCCTAACGCTCCTTGATCCAGAGCCCCTCCCAGCTTTCCTGGAGCCCCTTCCAGTCCTGGAAGCTGCTCTAAAGTCTCCCTGGAGCCTTCTCTTCACCAGGCTGAACAACTCCAACTGATGAGCTCCCGATGAGTCCTTTCCTTGTATTTTTATTTAAATCTGAATTTTATTACCTATGGTTTGAGGGGGGAATTTGCCGTGTTCCAAATATTGCTCTTAATTACACGGCACTCGACCGGATGAAAGTAGCTCCACGCGTTTGAACTCCATTTGGACTGTGAACCCGTGTTGGGGGGTGGTATTTTTAGTGCTGTTTTTTCCTAAAGATCTGAGTTCTGGGCTTGCCAGGAAGGAATTACATCTTGTTATCACTTGCTGATATCCGGTGTGTGGTTTTATTGTCTCTCTTAAGGTCTGAGGCATGCGTGGCATGTGGAGGAGGTCACTGCATGCCGAGTGTCGCGGGTAAACAGCGGGCCAGGAAGAACCCATCCAAAAGTCGTTATCGGATCAGGAGAGCCAAAATATTCAGCGTGGATTTCACAGAAAGGGAGACAAACCAGCATTATTGGGGTTTTAGCATCACTTGGATGTGCTGTCAAAGCTGGTGGTTGAGTCCCCTTCCCTGGAGGGGTTTGAGGGACGGGTGGACGAGGAGCTGCGGAACGTGGGTTAGTGTTTGATAGGAATGGTTGGACTCGATGATCCGATGGGTCTTTTCCAACCTGATGATTCTATGATTCCCTACCCCACATGCTCAGGGCTCTCCCGTTGCAGGTGGCTTTATCTGGGGTGGCTTTACGGGGCAGTCGATTTGGAGTGACGGTGACGGGTCAAGACGTGGCACGTGGTGATTCCAGCAGGATTGGGAAATCCCATCCCCTCCCTTTGCTTCCTCTTAAACACAAACACATGGTCACCACCCCAAGCCACGTGACCCAGCGGTTCCCTGCGCAGCAGGGGACGCAGGGACATCTTCTTCATCTCCAGATATTGCTCGGTGGCCTTTGGATGGCCTGGAAAAACTGTTTAAACATGCAGTTTGGGCAGTGTTCTTCATTATCCTCATCCCTGGCATTTTTTTAACTTCATGTCATCTTCCACAGCCCATATGGAAATTGTTTTTGCTTTGTATGTGTATTTCAGAGTAAATTAGATTTTACTGCTTTTCTTGGGATGCTCCGTGCAGGGAACGTCCCGCTGCTGGTGGTTGGGGCTCTGACAGCCGTCCGTGGTCTCCAAAGGTCATGGAAGCCCCATGTTAGACTTTGCCTCTCCAGCCACGTGGGCTGGAGATGCCGATGCCGAGTCTGGGCTAAGGTGGAGAGTCTGGAAGGTCCCGTCGTCCGCTGGCTCCGCAGGAGCCGTGTTTGAACGAGACGCCCCAGGACTTCCAAAAGCATCGTTAGATCTGAACTTCCCGCTGGTTTAAGCGGTGGCTCTTAGTCCAAAGGTTTGCTTTAACAAGCACAAAAAAGTAAAAAATTGCGTTGTTTATTAAAAGGAAAAGAGTTTTATAGCCTTGGATGCAGCAGGAGAGCCCTTTGACGAGGTCAGTCTGGTGGGGGGGGATGCAGGGAGCTATTTACACAGCGGAGCGGGGATAAAGGGACGGCGGTTTCCCCTTCCGGGCAGGTTTGTAAAGCGGAAACTTATTTTCTAGTAAAAATCAGTAACGAGACTTTCTTAATCTTGGATGCCGCAGCTTGTCTGCTCGTTATATTAAAGTATTATGGAAGGAAATGCATCTTCTGGGGGCGTTTAGATTGGAACTCTGATGATGGTCTCAGCTTGCAGGTTGCTTGTCCTTGGACTGGGCCAGCGTGGCCTCTGCTGCGTAAAAAAAGTGGCTGGATGGTTGGGTCCAAAGAGTGACGGGGAACGGACTTTGGTCCAGCTGGAGGCCGGTCACAAGGCGTGTCCCCAGGGTCCAGTTCTGCTCGATGTCTTTATCAGTGACCTGGGTGGAAAGGATTGAATGGACCCTTAGGAAGTTCACAGATGACCCTGAGCTAGGTGAGAGTGTTGACCTGCTTGAGGGTGGAGAGGCTCTGCAGGGGGATCTGGCCAGGCTGGATCCATGGGCTGAGACCAATGGGATGAGGTTCAACGAGGCCAAGTGCCGGGTCCTGCACTTGGGACACAATGACAACGTGCAGCTCCAGGCTTGGGGAAGAGCAGCTGGAAAGGTGCCTGGAGGAGAAGGGCCTGGGGGTGCTGGTTGGCAGCAGCTGAACATGAGCCAGCAGTGGCCCAGGTGGCCGAGAAGACCAACAGCATCCTGGCTTGGATCAGAAATGGCGTGGCCAGCAGGAGCAGGGAAGGGTTTGTGACCCTGGACTCGGCTCTGATGAGGTCGCACCTCGAATCCTGGGTTCAGTTTTGAGCCCCTCACTCCAAGAAGAACATTGAGGGGCTGGAGAGCATCCAGAGAAGGGAGCAGAGCTGGGGAAGGAGCTGGAGCTCAGGGGTTCTGGGAGTGGCTGAGGGATCTGTAGTTGTTTTGCTGGAGGAAAATAGGCTGAGGGGAGACCTTCTCACTGTCTACAACTCCCTGAGAGGAGGTTGTAGCGAGGTGGGTGTTGGTCTCTTCTCCCACATGGGAGGTGATGGGACAAGAGGAAAACCAAGCCTGACAAGACTCAAGAAGCATTTGGTCAGCACTGTCAGACACGTGGTGTGAACGTTGGGGTTGTCCTGTGCAGGGACAGGAGTTGGAGTCGATAATCCTTGTGGATCCCTTCCAACTCAGGTCATGTTATGATTCGATGAACGTCCTCTCAATGATAGAGAGATACCAGTGTCAGGTTCTCCTGAGCTCTGGGTGCCTTCAGGTATAAGAGTTGGTTGTCAGAGGCTTGTGTTGTGTTTACACCTCTCCTCTTTCCCTGTGCCAAGAAAGAGATGGATAAATCGGAGTGACTCCTGTCGGTCGCTTCTCCTCAGCACCCTTTCCTTACCCGCCGTGAGTGTTCGCTTGAGAAAGCAGGTTGCACGTCAGGGCAAATGGAACAGGTTGCCTAGAGAAGTGGTGGCTGCCCCATCCTTGGAGATGTTCAAGACCAGGTTGAGTGAGGCTTGGAGCAACCTGGTCCAGAGGGAGATGTCCCTGCTTATGGCAGGGCGGTGGAACTGGATGAGATTTGAGGTCCCTCCTAACCCAAACCATTCCATGATTCTATGATTTCTTGGTGCTGTTTGGTGTGGTGCCTTTGCGCGTGGCTTTGTCACCCTCTTTTTCCCCTGGTTTCACCTTCTGGGAACTCGGCTGCAGGACCTGAAGTGGAACCCGATGAGGTGTCTCACGGCAGTAGGATGCTCTGCTGCTTACAGCGGGGATGAAAACCGGGGAGAGAGGACGTCTGAGGAAGAGATGTGACTGATTTTGAGAACTGGAAGCGCTTTCTGAAGTGGCTCCTGAAGCGAATTGTCCAGCCAGGAGCTTGAGGTTAAATGTGATCCCTTGGCTTCCTGGTGGACGTGGGAACGGAGAGGCCGTGGCAGCCGGACAAGTTTGGGTTTATCTTCTTGGATCAAGGTAGACGAGGCAGCCGCTTGATGGGAAAAGAAGCTGAAGGCATCGCCAAGGCTGCCTGAAAAGTTGGCCTGGAGGCCAGCAGCACCCGTGGGCCACGCTGGGGAGGTGGTGGTGGCCGATGTGCTGATGTAAGCAGGTTTCTTCTGTGTTTGAGGTCTGGTTTCCTCGGGCTTTAGCTCCCCTCCTTCCCACATCATATAATTTGAGCGCAAATGTGCTGATTATCATAAAAGAACTTTTCATTCCCACATTTCCTGCCTTTCTGGGGAAGGTTTCTCTGTTTATTTAAGAGGAATTCTGTGCCTTTACGTCTCCTTTTAGAATTTCTGCTCCGTAGGAACTGTGTTAATGAGCGGGTATTCCTCTGAATTCTTTTCATGACCTCAAAAATGAGACTGTTAAATCAGGGGCCTGGTTTTATTTGAGCATCTGTGTGACTAACGGCCGTGGAGCTGGTGGTGGCCCCAGTTGTGGATCCAACGTGTTCTGCAGACATGGCCGCGTCATAAAATCCAAAGTTTAACGACAGGGCAACCATCTGCAGGATTGGCTTGTTCACAGAATCACAGAATGGTTTGAGTTGGAAGGGATCTCAAAGCCCATCCAGTTTCACCCCCTGCCATGGGCAGGGGCACCTCCCACTGGATCAGGAGCTCCAAGCTCCATCCAACCTGGCCTTGAACCCCTCCAGGGATGGGGCAACCACAGCTTCCCTGGACAACCTGAGCCAGGGCCTCATCACCCTCATCGTCAAGAATTTCTTCCCAATGTCTCATCTAAATCTCCCCCTTCCAATTTAAAGCCATTTCCCCTCGTCTTGTCACTCCAGACCCTTGGAGAAAGTCCCTCCCCAGCTTTCCTGGAGCCCCTTCAGATACTGGAAACTGCTCTAAGGTGTCACTGGAGTCTTCTCATCTCCAGGCTGAACCCCACCTCTCCCAGCCCGTGCTCATAGCAGAAGTGCTCCAGGCTTCACATCATCTTCGTGCAGTAACATCCCCTGGGACCTGGAGGTGTTGGTCAACAATGACTGAACATGAGCCCGCGGTGGCCCAGGTGGCCAAGAAGGCCAATGGCATCTTGGCTTGAATCAGGAACGGTGTGGCCAGCAGGAGCAGGGAAGGGATTGTGACCCTGGACTCGGCACTGGTGAGGCCACATCTCAAATCCTGGGGTCAGTTTTGGGTCCCTCACTCCAAGAAGGACATTGAGGGGCTGGAGAGAGTCCAGAGAAGGGGATGGAGCTGGGGAAGGGGCTGGAGAACAAGAGTTATGAGAGGTGGCTGAAGGACTTGGGGCTCTTTAGTCTGGAGAAGAGGAGGTTGAGGGGAGACCTCATCGCTCTCTGCAGCTCCCATGAAGGAGGTTGTAGTGAGGTGGGTGTTGGGTTCTTCTCCCAAGTAACAAGCTGTAGGATGAGCAGAAATTGCCTCAAGTTGCACCAGAAGAGGTTTAGATTGGATATTAGGAAAAGAGCGGTGAAGCGCTGGCAGAGGCTGCCCAGGGCAGTGGTGGAGTCTCCACCCCTGGAGGGGTTCAAAAAGCGTGTAGGGGTGGCACTTCAGGACACGGTTTTGTAGACACAGTGACGTTGGGCTGACAATTGGCCTGGATGAATGTAGAGCTCTTTTCCAATCTTAATTATTCCATGTTTCTATAATTAAAGAGCCATCAAATAGCTGAGGGGAGCCTCAGTGCCGAGACGAGGCATGGACCCCTTGCTCCTTCTACTGAGCCGTTAGGTGTTGCTCTTGTTCTTCTTGAATTGTAGCCGGGAACTGAAGTGCCGCTAAACTTCTTTTATTCACCCTGGGCTTCAGGCATTCACCGCTTTAATTTTCACCGGTCTGGCTTCTACTGGTTTTAATTACGTTGCTTTTGAGATGTTTAAAGGAAGGAGCTGCCCGGTGCACCGCTCTCCCCAGGACGTTCCAGCTTTGGAGGTGAGACGGCGTGGAGAGACCTCAGACTCATAAACCGGGGTTGCATGTTGGCTTTGGTGGACCGCGTGTGGGAAAGGATGTGGAGGAGCTCGGGGGTCTGGACAGGACGAGGTGATGGAAGTTAAGACTTGTTCATAAAGTGCCGGGAACCGCTCCCGTTAAGATGCTGCTGCCCAAGATGATAAATTCTTCAGTTTTCATTAGGATGACTCAGACCTTTTCTAACATAGCTGCTAATAAACGTTCTAAATGAATGGATTTTTCCTTATTTTTCTTCTTAAAAATTCCTCGAGTGGTTTTGGTGCCGGATTCTTGTCGGTGGCCGGCTGTGTGTACGTGGAAGAGAAGCCAAGGAGGTGTCGGGAGCCTGGGTGCTCCTTGTGGAACATCATCATGTAGGAGGCTTCAAGTTCCTTCACCTGAAGCTGCAGAGCAGTTTGTGGATGTGGCAAGTGACAAACCATAGAATTATAGTATCGGGGAATCATTAAGGTTGGAAAAGGCCACTAAGATCATCCAGTCCACCTGTCACCCAATGTCACCGTGCCTGCTAAACTATGTCCTGAAGTGCCATGGCCGCAAGTCTCTTTGAACCCCTCCAGGGATGGTGACCCCACGACTGCCCTGGAGAGCCTCTTCCAGTGCTTCACCACTCTTTTGGTAAAGAATTTTTCCCTGTTATCCAATCTGAACCTCCCCTCGTGCAACTTGAGGCCATTTCCTCTTGTCCTGTTGCTTGTTATTTGCGAGGAGAGACCAACACCCACCTCCCCGCAACCTCCTTTCCAGGATCTGCAGGGAGCGATGAGGTCTCCCCTCAGCCTCCTTTTCTCCAGGCTGAAGAACCCTAAGTCCCTCAGCCACCTCTCGTAACTCGTGTTCTCCAGCCCCTTCCCCAGCTCCGTTCCCTTCTCTGGATGCTCTCCAGCCCCTCAATGTCCTTCTTGGAGTGAGGGGCCCAAAACTGACCCCAGGATTTGAGATGTGGTCTCACCAGAGCCGAGTCCAGGGACAATCCCTTCCCTGCTCCTGCTGGCCACGCTGTGTCTGATCCAAGCCAAGATGCCCTTGGCCTTCCTGGCCACCTGGGCCACTGCTGGCTCATGTTCAGCCCATGTCAACCACCCCCCCCAGATCCTTCTCCTCCAGGCAGCTTTCCAGCCGCTCTTCTCCAAGCCTGGAGCTGCGCGGGGTCGTTGTGTCCCATGTGCAGGACTCGGCACTTGGCCTTGTTGACCCTCACACCACGGGCCTTGGCCCATCATGAATCCTGCTGTGAAAATGGCACCAGCGCTCGGTTAGGGTAACAGCTTGTTGTGCTGGGACCTGATCTTCAGTGCTTCTGGGTCCTGCAGCATTTTCAATTCCAGCTCCGGTTCTTGACAACCATTTATTTTGGCTTTTAATCCAGATGATCAAGTTTTCTTGTTTCCTATTTACAAGAAAGATAAGACCTCTTGCAACGAGTTACCTCTTGCATAACCCCTGTAGGGAAATGTCATTGCCATGGAATGGCCACTGGAGAAGAGAAGGCTCCAGGGAGACCTTAGAGCAGCTTCTAGTACTGAAAGAGGTTCCAGGAAAGCTGCGGGGGGGGCTCTTGGTCAGGGAGGGCAGGGACAGGATAAGGGGAGTGGTTTGAAGCTGCAAGAGGGGAGATTGAGATGAGATCATAGGGAGAAATGTTCTCCTGTGAGGGTGGGGAGGCCCTGGCCCAGGTTGCCCAGAGCAGGGGTGGCTGCCCCATCCCTGGAGGGGTTCCAGGCCAGATTGGATGGGGCTTTGAGGAGCCCCTGATCCAGTGGGAGGTGTCCCTGCCCATGGCAGGGGGGTTGTGATTGGATGATCTTTGTGGTCCCTTCCATCTCAAACCATTCTATGATTCTATGAGTTAGTAGAGGACAGGGATGGTTGGGCTTGATGAACTCTAAGGTCTTTTCCAGCCAAATGATTCTATGATTCTATGAAACTGATGCCATGGAAAACTGAAATGGCTTCATCCCTCTCACCTTCTCCTCCTTCCAGTTCTGTTGATACAGAATCGTAGAATGACTGGGTTGGCAAGGACCCACTGGATCATCGAGTCCAACCATTCCTATCAATCGCTAACCCGTGTCCTTAGAATCATAAAATCACTAGGTTGGAAAGGACCCACTGGAACAGGACCCTCATCAACGCGAATGATTCTCGTGTTTCCTGATCCTCACCATCTCATACTCCTCGGTGTCTCACGTGCAGCAGCCGAGCGAGATTGATTCGTGCAATCCCTCCCGTGGTGGACAGAAGCAGGGAGGTTCAGTTGGAAGCTGGTGATGTCTGGGATTGGAGATAAGGAACTCCTGGCCCTGGTGAGGCGTGAAGGATGCTACCGGTTACAAGGTGCAAACAACCTTAGCCCTCTCTGCCTTCCAGGAGGCCCGGGTGGAGGCTTCTCCTCCTTTTTATCGTCAACCTTTTCTTTCCAGCCCCTCTTGACGCTCTTTGTCGTTCTTCTAAACCATCAAACAGGCGCCCTGGGAGTTCTCCTTCGAAGCAGACGCGGTATAAACAAACACCCCATCCCGTTCTCCTGGCGCTCCAGCCTCAAGGAGTCTCGTTTTCAGCTCTGACCCCGCAACCTTTCCCCCGGTTGGCAACGCGTTGGCGCTGACAGTCGGAACGGTTCAGCCAGAGTTGAAAGAGAAATTGCTGGTAGGAGCAGCGACCGGGATGGTTTGCGTTATTCCGCGGGGACCCCCTCGAGGCGAAGCTTTGGGTCTGGTGCACATTTCAAAACCCGCGTTCGACTTGATGTGATAGTGATTAAAAGGGAGGGCTCCGGGGTGAGTTGGCAGGGCCCCCGCCGCGCCCTCTGCCAAGCGACACGCGAAGAAGGGTCTCGCTGCGACACGGAACTCGAGGACTTGGCTCAGTGGGATCGGGCTCTGAAGAGGGAAAGCCTTGCCGGGGTTTTCTTCCTCCGTCGTGCTCTTATAGGTCCTGTGTGAACCCTCTGCTCGTGTGCCATTTGCGTTTATAGCCTCTTTCTTTTCAAACCCATGTGGAATTAATATTCCCTCCCCCATCCTGTCCTTCAGCTTTGGGTTTCCACGGAGCAGATGGCAAAAAGCAAAGGAATAACTGAAGGCAAGGGACCAGCAAACCCTGCTGTGATCCCAACGAGGAGCTGGGGCACAAGTCCTGTGAGGAGCTGCTGAGCAAACTCCTGGAGAGGAGGATGATGAGGGGAGACCTCATCACCGTCTACAACTCCCTGAAAGGAGGTTGTGGTGAGGCGGGCATTGGTCTCTTCTCCCAGGTGACAGGTGACGGGATGAGAAGAAATGGCCTCAAGTTGCCCCAAGGCAGGTTTAGATTGGACATCAGCAAAAATGTCTTTACTGGAAGAGCAGAGAAGCACTGGCTGAGGCTGCCCAGGGAGGTGACGGAGTCTCTGTCCTTGGAGGAGCTGAAAAAACGTGCAGCCAGCGCGCTTTGAGACATAGTTTAGCAGGCTCGGTGGGACTGGATGATGTTAGAGGTCGTTTCTAACCTTGATGTTTCTACGATTCCAACCACAACAAAATTGTTGACTTCTGGTCCAACCTAGATTGTGCTCAGCTGGGGACTTGGACTCTTCTTGCTTTGCATGCTGGCATTGCGCTTGGTGTCCCCTCCCTGTCCTTCCTGGCTATGGAATAATTGCTTGTGATTGCACAGGAATTTTGTCTCCAGTCACTGCTCTGTGTCTTTAGGTTTGTAGGAGTCTCCCATGACCCGTTTGATAGGTCCAGGACTTGTTGTGTGGACAGGTTGTTGCTTAGCAGCTGTCTCAGGAAAACCAATGACCTTGCGTTCCCTTGCTGATGTCCTCGAGCCTCGTGGTCTGTAAGCCAGATCCATCTTGGAGATGTTCTAAGTGGACTGTGTATTTTATTTCATGGAATCACAGAATCACAGAATGGTTTGAGTTGGAAGGGACCTCAAAGCCCATCCAGTTCCACCTCCTGCCACGGGCAGGGACATTTCCCACAGGATCAGGTTGCTCAAAGACCCATCCAACCTGGCCTTGAACCTCCAGGGATGGGGCAGCCACAGCTCCTCTTTGCAAGCCTCATCCAAGTTATTCCATACCTCCTGGATGAAGGCATCGAGTGCTCCCTTAGCAAGTTTGCAGATGACACTAAACTGAGTGGAAGTGTTGATCTGCTGGAGGGTCGGGAGGCTCCAAAGGGATCTGAACAGGCTGGAACGCTGGGCTGAGACCAACGGCAGGAGGGTTAACGAGGCCAAATGCCGGGTCCTGCACTTGGGGCACAACAACCCTAAGAAGCTCCAGACTAGGAGAAGCCTGGCTGGAAACTGCCTGGAGGAGAAGGACCTGGGGGGGTTGGCTGAACATGAGCCAGCAGGGGCCCAGGTGGCCAAGAAGGCCAATGGCATCTTGGCTTGGAACAGAAACGGCGTGGCCAGCAGGGCCAGGGAGGTTCTTCTCCCTCTGGACTCGGCACTGGTGAGACCGCACCTCGAGTGCTGGGGTCAGTTCTGGGCCCCTCACCACCAGAAGGATGTTGAGGCTCTGGAGCGAGTGCAGAGAAGAGCAACGAAGCTGGTGAAGGGGCTGGAGAAGAAGAGGAGCGGCTGAGAGAGCTGGGGGGGTTCAGCCTGGAGAAGAGGAGGCTGAGGGGAGACCTCATTGCTCTCTCCAACTCCCTGAGAGGAGGTTGTGGAGAGGAGGGAGCTGGGCTCTTCTCCCAAGGGACAGGGGACAGGACGAGAGGGAATGGCCTCAAGCTCCACCAGGGGGGGTTCAGGCTCGACGATAAGAAAAAATTTTTCCTAGAAAGAGTGATTGGTCCCTGTCAGAGGCTGCCCAGGGAGGGGGTTGAGTCCCCTACCCTGGAGGGGTTTAAGGGACGGGTGGATGAGGTGTTAAGGGACATGGGTTAGTGATTGATGGGAATGGTTGGACTTGATGATCTGGTGGGTCTCTTCCACCTGTTTTTTCTATGATTCTATGATTCCATCTCCGCCACGTTGGGTGTGGGATATTGAGGTGTATTCAACGGCTCCAGTAAATGTGTGACCCCCCTCACCTCTGAGCCCAGTGTGGGAGCTGCGAGAGTGTCCGGTGGCTCCCGTTCCCATGAGCTTCTCCTGGGATCACACCAGAAATCCATTGGCAGTAGGAACTAGGGATGCTTTTTGTTACTTGAAGTACTTTCTGTATGAGATGGTGGCAAAGGCAGTTCCCTCAGCGCATCGTTGAAATATTAATGAACAGATTTGTAGGGAAAGGGGATTCCTGTCCTCAGGATCAAAGGAATTTGCTGTACAGTAATGTGATGGCTTTACGAGTTCAGAACGTCTTCTTCTTGGGCTGTTTCTGTTACCAGCGCAGGGGAATGTTTTTAATAACCTTTTATTTGTAACTAAACTAGCAGAAATGTTTCCTGCTTTACTTCAGAGCTGAGTTGCTTCTTGGAGGTTGGGTTAACCCCTAAGAGCCTCGTGGTCTGTAAGCCAGATCCATCTTGGAGATGTTCTAAGTGAACTGTGTATTTTATTTCATGGAATCATAGAATCACAGAACAGTTTGGGTTGGAAGGGACCTCAAAGCCCATCCAGTTCCATGCCTGCCATGGGCAGGGACACCTCCCACTGGATCAGGTTGCTCCAAGCCCCATCCAACCTGGCCTTGAAGCTCCAGGGATTTAGCATCTACAGCTTCCCTGGGCAACCTGGACCAGGGCCTCCCCACCTTCATCATGAGGAATTTCTTCCTTATGTCTCATCTAAATCTTCCTCCTTCCAATTTAAAGCCACCCCGCTTCGTCCTACCCCTCCAGGCCCTTGGAAAAAGTCCCTCTCCAGCTTTCTCAGAGCCCCATCAGGTACTGGTAGAGGCCACTCGAAGGTCTCCTTGGATTCTTCTCTTCTCCAGGCTGACCAACCCCAACTCTAGAAGCACTTGGCAGAGCCCGCGCGGAATCTGGTTCAGTTCTTGCGAGCCCAATATCTGACGTGCAATTAAAAGGCTGTGAGCTTTGCTAACTCCTGTAAATCTCGTTTGCTAACGTGGCCGTGAAAGCCCAGCTTTATTAGCCACCTGTGCGCTGCTCTGTGTCTTAAATAGGGACGTTGGCCCCGTAAATCCGGCTTTTTAAAATTTAATGGCTCAGATGTTATTGAAGTACGGGCGCAGCGCGGGGCTGTTGTTGCAGCTGCAGCTTTGATAGCTCCGATTTGCAGCTACTGCTGCTCTGGTTTGGTGTGCGCGCTTGGGTGGGGGGCACGTGCGTGTGAAATCCCTTTAAAGGCGTCCCAGGGAAACATAGAACCATGGAATGGGTTGGGTTGGAAGGGACATCAAAGCCCATCCAGTTCCAACCCCCCTGCCATGGGCAGGGACACCTCCCACTGGATCAGGGGCTCCAAGCCTCATCCGACCTGGCCTTGGAACACCTCCAGGGATGGGGCAACCGTGATTTTTGATCTCATGATCTCATCTCCATCTCCCCTATTGCAGCTTCAAACCATTCCCCTTCATCCTATCCCAGCACTCCCTGATCAAGATCTCCCCCGCCAAGCTTTCCTGGAGCCCCTTTCAATGCTGGAAGCTGCTCTAAGTGTCCTCAGAGCCTTCTCTTCTCAAGGCTGAACAACCCAAACTATCTCAGCTTGGCCTTATATGGGAGATGCTCCAGCCCTCAGGTCATCTTGGTGGCTACTTCTGGACTCACCCAAACAGATCCGTGTCTTTCTTAGGCTGAGGACTTCAGAAACTGATGCAGGGCTCCAGGTGGGGTCTTGCGAGAGTGGAGTACAAGGGTAGAATCCTCTCCTTTGACTTGATGGGAGTTTTTGTGTGCTCGGGGAATATGTGAATGGACCTGTAGAAGACTCCTCGTGGTGCTGCACCCGTGAACCTTCTGCTGGGGCTTGAGTCCCCTTCCCTGGAGGGGTTTAAGGGACGGGTGGACGAGGTGCTGAGGGACATGGGTTAGTGATTGATGGGAACGGTTGGACTCAATGATCTGGTGGGTCTCTTCCAACCTGGTGATTCTATGATTCTGTGAACCCATCGTGGTTGGATGAAAAACTCGTGGTGGGAAGCTCTGACCACCAAGTCGGTGCCGGTGCTGGAGGTCCCACCTGCCCATCCCATGAGCTTTGTGTGCTGGGCCTCCTCCAACGGGGAGATCCTGCCGTGAGGTCATTGTCCTGGAATGCAGACTTCTCCGATCCAGGGAGACTCGGATCAGCTCTCCCATGAGCACAAACAATAAAAACTGGTCTCCTGTGGAGGGATGATGGGATTTATTGTGGGTGCACGTGGCCCAGGTCTGGCTCTCGCTCGTCTGTTTTATAGAAGCCTCTAAAACACGCGAGCACTACCAGGTGTCCCGAGGCGTTCAACCTTCATTCCAAAGCTTCCTGTTGGATGGTGGCCAAGGACTGGGCACCACGCTGGAGGCGATCTCATAAGCGTCATTTTTATGAGCTGAAGCCCAGCCAACTGCGCTCCGCCTCAGCTTCAGCTGCTCCGCGTGTCTTCTGCAGCGCTTTACACCAGTCTGCATGGATGAACGGGCTGAGAAACTTAGGGTTCTTCAGCCTGGAGAAGAGAAGGCTCCGGGGAGACCTTAGAGCAGCTTCCAGTACTGAAAGGGGCTACAAAAAAGTTGAGGAGGGACTTTTTCCATGAGCTTGGAGTGATAGGACAAGGGGGAATGGCTTTAAATTGGAAGGAGGAAGATGTAGTTTAGATCTTAGGAAGAAATTCCTTGTGATGAGGGTGGTGAGGCAGTGGACAAGGTTGCCCCAGAGCAGTGGTGAAGGGGTTCAAGGCCAGGTTGTGGGGCTTGGAGCCCCTGATCCAGTGGGAGGTGTCCTTGCCTGTGGCAAGTGGTGGAACTGGATGGGCTTTGAGGTTCCTTCCAATCCAAATCATTCTATGGTTCTATGAAAAACCACATCACACAGGTGGGTGTGGAAGAGAAGAGGACGTGACACCCAGAATCCATCGTTTGGAGGAAAAGCACCCCCAGGAAAGCCGTTTAGCATATAGGAAGCGATGTGGGGAGTCACTGCTTGGATATTAAGGCCCCATATACACCATTAGCCAGGAGACACCATGCTGTTTAAAGAAAGACATGGCAATTCATCAAATTAAGGAACGGTTTGAGTTGGAGGGGACCTCAAAGCCCAAACCATGGGCAGGGGCACCTCCCAGTGGTCCAGGCTGCCCTAAGCCCCATCCAGCTTGGCCTTGAACACCTCCAGGGATGGGGTAGCCGCAATTTCTCTGGGCGTTTTTAAACCCTCGGAATTGCCTTTTAATCAACGAGCTCATCAACCAGGCTGAGGAGAATTGGCTTTTCCTCCTCCTGAAGCCCTTGCCGATGGTGATGTTGACAGCGCCCTTGCTCGGCGGTCTTTGTGGTGCCACTGGAATGAGACGTCGCTGGTCTGAGCATGGGTGGGACAGCTGGCGTACGGCTGAGCCGCGGAGGCTTTATCACAAACAAACAAGGCTTTGGAAACCATCGATGGTTTTCATTTCTTTTTCCCGTGTATTTATTTGCTTTTCCTGCCTTTTAAGCCAAATTCTCATCATTTACAGCTTCCTGGACCCAATGAATTGTGATTGACTTGAAAAATAATGATAAAAACCATACCCTGTGTAGATTAAGCTGCTGAAATGCCTTCAAGGCATCGTTTGTAGGTCTATGTTCTTGCTTCGCTGAGGGAAAGTGACTTCTTTAATACCTTCCATAGTGCACCAAGCTTGGATGCAAAGTGCTGTGGCGTTTGAAGACGCTTTATAGAGAGAGATTTGTGGAAACGTTGGTGGACACAGCGTTGATTCAACCCCGCAAGGTGAGGTGTGAAAGGTTTGAGATCAACGTTGTTGGATGCTGAAGACCTTAGAGGTGTAGAACTTTTATGCTCTGGAGGGAATGGGTTTTGGGGGATGAGAATCATAGAATCGTAGAATTGTAGAATCATAGAATCATAGAATGGTTTGGGTTGGAAGGGACCTTATAGATCATCCAGTTCCAGCCCTCTGCCGTGGAAGAGGGGACTTTTAGATGAGATCTTAGGAAGAAATGTTCTCCTGTGAGGGTGAGGAGGCCCTGGCCCAGGTTGCCTACAGAAGTTGTGGCTGCCCCATCCCTGGGGATGTTCAAGGCCAGGTTGGATGGGACTTTGAAGCAACCTGATCCAGTGGACGGTGCTGCCGCCCATGGCAGAGGGTTGGATCTAGTTGGGCTTTGATGTCCCTTCCAACCCAAACCATTCCATGACTCTTTCTTACCACAGACCAGTGATAAGAAATGCAGCTCGATGTCATGGGCTGATGTGCAGCTGACAAGACGATGTGATTTCCACCCTGGGGACCTCCCTGAAGCAGTCACTGATGTGGCCTATATAAGGATTTAAGTGAGAGTCTGTTGGCAGCGCTCATCTCTCAGGATGACGTGCTTGCTATGTGGCTCCAAACTAATGAAGCCAGACGGTAAATTAAAATTAGATCCGTCACTCGCAGTATTTGTACGTGAGCACACAGTAACTCTGGGCAAAAAAAAAAATTCCTTTGATGCAGATATTGCTTAGGAGTTGATGTCGGCGGTTGTGCTTGGGTTGAGGTTCTCCCCTCGTAGTGTGGGTCTGTGCCAGGCATGGATGTGTCCTGCAATCACAGAATCGCTTGGTTAGAAAAGACCTTTGAGAAAGGTGGAAAACTGGTTGGCTGGAGGGCCCAGAGAGTGGTGGGAAATGGAGTTAAATCCAGCTGGAGATCAGTGACAACTGGGGTTCCCAGGGCTCAGTGCTGGGTCCAGCTCTGTTCAATGTCTTTATCCATGACCTGGATGAAGGCATCGAGTGCTCCCTTAGCAAGTTTGCAGATGGCACAGAATCACAGAATCACAGAATAACCAGGTTGGAAGAGACCTACTGGATCGTCGAGTCCAACCATTCCCACCAATCCCTAAATCATGCTCCTAAGCACCTCATCCACCTGCACCTTAAACACCTCCAGGGACAGCGACTCAACCACCTCCCTAGGCAGACCGTTCCCATGCCTAACTGCCCTCTCCGGGAAGAACTTTTTCCTAATCTCAAGCCTAAATCTCCCCTGGTGCAGCTTGAGGCCATTCCCTCTCGTCCTGTCCCCTGTCCCTTGGGAGAAGAGGCCAGCTCCCTCCTCTCCACAACCTCCCTTCAGGTAATTGGAGAGAGTAATAAGGTCTCCCCTCAGCCTCCTCTTCTCCAGGCTAAACACCCCCAGCTCTCCCAGTCGCTTCTCATAAGATTTGTTCTCCAGCCCCTTCACCAGCTTCGTTGCTCTTCTCTGGACTCGCTCCAGAGCCTCAACATCTTTCTTGTGGTGAGGGGCCCAGAACTGACCCCAGGATTCGAGGTGCGGTCTCACCAGTGCCGAGTCCAGGGGGAGAAGAACCTCCCTGGAGCTGCTGGTCACGCCGTTCCTGATCCAAGCCAAGATGCCATTGGCCTTTTTGGCCACCTGGGCCACTGCTGGCTCATGTTCAGTCGGTTGTCAACCAACACCCCCAGGTCCTTCTCCTCCAGGCAGTTTCCAGCCAGGTCTCTCCTAGTCTGTACCTCTGCTCAGGGTTGTTGTGCCCCAAGTGCAGGACCCGGCATTTGGCCGTGTTAAACCTCCTGCCGTTGGTCTCAGCCCATGGATCCAGCCTGTTCAGGTCCCTTTGGAGCCTCCCGACCCTCCAGCAGATCAACACTTCCACCCAGCTTGGTGTCACCCGCAAACTTCAGCGTAGCTGAAGTTGGAGCATGTCCTTAATATCTGGTTTTTGAGGTGAGAGGAGATGAAATAGCAAGATAAGCTGAGGGCTTCCACACTGCCTTTGTTGTTGTATCTTCTGAGATATAATCAATCTCAGCACTGGTGAGACGGCTCCTCAAATCCTGGGGTCAGTTCTGGGCCCCTCACCACAAGAAGGATGTTGAGGCTCTGGAGCGAGTCCAGAGAAGAGCAACGAAGCTGGTGAAGGGGCTGGAGAAGAAGAGGAGCGGCTGAGAGAGCTGGGGGGGTTCAGCCTGGAGAAGAGGAGGCTGAGAGGAGACCTCATTGCTCTCTACAACTCCCTGAGAGGAGGTTGTGGAGAGGAGGGAGCTGGGCTCTTCTCCCAAGGGACAGAGGACAGGACGAGAGGGAATGGCCTCAAGCTCCACCAGGGGAGGTTCAGGCTGAACATCAAGAAAAAAAATTTTCCCAGAAAGGGTGATTGTTCCCTGTCAGAGGCTGCCCAGGGAGGGGGTTGAGTCCCCTTCCCTGGAGGGGTTTAAGGGACGGGTGGACGAGGTGCTGAGGGACACGGGTTAGTGATTGATGGGAATGGTTGGACTCCATGATCCAGTGGGTCCTTTCCAACCTTGTGATTCTATGAATCTTTGAAAGCACAAACCATCAGGACAAATGTGACTTGGGAATTGGAATTGTTCTCCAGTGCTCGGGCCATCCAGCGCATGGTGATTGATAGAATCATAGAATCATAGAATCATAGAATCATAGAATCATAGAATCATAGTATCATAGAATAACCAGGTTATATCCTATCATGGAGTGGGTTGGAGTGGAAGAGACCTCAAAGTCCATCCAGTTCCAGCCCCTCTGCCAAGCGCAGGGACACCTTGCACTGGTCAAAGCTGCTCCAAGCCCCATCCAACCTGGCCTTGAGCACCTCCAGGGCTGGGGCAGCCAAAGCTTCTCTGGGCAACCTGGGCCAGGGCGTCCCCACTCCCATCAGGAAGAATTTCTTCCTAAATGTCCAATCTGAATCTCCTCCCTTTGAATTTAAAGCCATTCTCTCTCGTCTTATCACTCCAGGCCCTTGGAAAAAGTCCCTCCTCAGCTTTCTTGTAGCCTCTTCAGGTACTGGAAGGCCACTCTAAGGTCTCTCCAGATCCTTTTCTTCTCTAGGCTGAAGAACTCCAACTCAGCCTGTCCTCATAGTAGAGGTGCTCCAGCCCTTACATCATCTCAACAGCATCCAAGAGCTCCGTGGTGTCCCGATAACATTTCATATGAGCCATTCCTTTCCCCATTGCTTGTGGATCAGTTGCAGCCCATGAGCTGAAATGCAGAGCTAGTGTCACAAAAGTCAGAAATTCAGAGAATTGAATCACAGAATCCTGGAATGCTTTGAGTTGGAAGGGACCTCAAAGGCCATCCAGTTCCAACCCCCCTGTCCTGGGCAGGGGCACCTCACAGTAGACCAGGCTCCTCCAAGCCCCATCCAACCTGGCCTTGAACCCCTCCAGGGATGGAGCATCTAGGACTTCTCTGGGCAACTTTGGCCAGGGACTCCCCACCTTCTGCATGAAGAATTTCTTCTTAATGTCTCATCTAAATCTTCTCCCTTCCAATTTAAAGCCCTTCCCCTCATCTTATGACTCCAGATCCTTGCAGAAAGCCCTTCCCCAGCTTTCCGGGAGTCCCTTCCGTCAATCCAAGGGGAAGGGTCTGGAATGAACTTGCCCTGTTGGGACTTGGTGGTGGAAGGGGTTGGATGCAAGCGGAGCGCCAGGCTGCTCCGTGCGTTACTCATTTGATGTCTGCACGCTCCGGGTTTGAAGGACACGGCAACGCTTGCTTCGGTTTCGCTCTCTGCCTTTCGCGGTCGCAGCGTTTGACAGGCTGAGCCGAGGCTTTCGCTGATGGAAACCACTTCAGTGGCTCCAGTGAGCTGTGGAGATTATCGAAGCCGGGGCCCGAGGAGCTCTCAAAGCGGAGCAATCAATCCCGTATGGAGCGTTTCGCTGGCGACGGGGGACGAAAGCCTTTCGCTGACTGACTTCTCCGACTGAACCAAGCTTGTTTTTTATTTAAAACCCCCATTTTTTAACCCGTTGTTCCTTTTAAGTTAAGGGTGTATAGGAAGGGGATGGGAGCGGAAAGCTTGGAGACCTGAAGTTTGAAGCTTTGTAACAGAGTTATGAATCCCATGTTCACTTTTGGACCATGGACTCGACTCTGGTGAGGCTTCACCTCCAATTCTGGGTTCAGATTTGGGCCCCTCACTGCTAGAAGGACGTTGAGGGGCTGGAGAGCGTCCAGAGAAGGGAACGGAGCTGGAGAACAAGGGTTATGAGAGGCGGCTGAGGGACCTGGGGTTGTTCAGCCTGGAGAAAAGGAGGATGAGGGACCTTCTCACTGTCTACAACTGCCTGAAAGGAGGTTGGAGTGAGGTGGATGCTGGTCTCTTCTCCCCAGTGACAGGCGATGGGATGAGAGGAATTGACCTCAAGTTGCCTCAGGGCAGGTTCAGATTGGACATCAGGAAAAATGTCTTCATGGAAAGTGCTCTGAGGCCCTGGCAGAGGCTGCCCAGGGAGGTGGTGGAGACCCCATCCCTGGAGATGTTTAAAAGCCACGTAGATGAGGTGCCCAGGGAGCTGGTTTAGTGGTGGGCAGGTACAGTTTGACCCGATGACCTCAAAGATCTTTTCCAACCAAGCGATTCTATGATTCTAACTCATCCTTTCCATGTTTTTTGGAGCCCGTCACTTTCCCACTTTGGGAGCGAAGATGAAAAAAGGCTTTATAAGTTCCTTTTTAGAGAAAAAGTTTACAATTGTGGTTACTAATGATGTGGGGCAGCGTTTCGTAGCGCCTGCATAAATCTCTTCCAGGAGGTGAGCGGGTGGGTGTTTACATTAGTGTGCTAATTCCTTATATTTTGAGACTTCTGATCCCTGGAAAAACAGACTAATGAAAGGGATTTTTAATTCCTTTTTATTTTTTTTTTCATAAATTGAAAGCATTCCCATTTGGAAAAAAAAAAATAGTTTTTTTTTTTTTTTTGTAAAGTTAAATGCAAAATGATGGCATTTATTATCTTGAATTTCCATGCCTGGTTCATTTGGAGTGTGGGTGGGTGGCTAAATAAGCCGCCTGTTTCCGAAATCGTCTCTTTGAGACGGGCACCCGCCGTGGAAAGTTGAAATGGTCACCTTCAATCTTCTGCTGCCGCCGGGTCGGCTGCGAGAGGAGCAGAGAAGAAGCGTTTACCTGTGGGTGTTTTAATTTCCAGTCGGTTAATCCTCATCTCTTGGAGATCGAGGGCAACCTCAGCAGGTTTGCAGAGGACACCAAGCTGAGCGGGGCAGTTGCTACAGTGGAAGGATGGGATGACGTCCAGAGAGACTCGGATGGGATGGAGAACATCTCCAGATGGGAGAACATCATGAGGTTCAACAAGGCCAAGGGCAAGGTCCTACAACTGGGTCGGGGCAATCCGTGGTTTCAATCCAGGCTGGGGGATGATTGAGAGCAGCTCTGAGGAGAAGGGCTTGGGGTGCTGGGGGATGAGAAGCTCGACACGAGCCATCAATGTGCGCTCGCAGCCCAGACACCAACCGTGTCCTGGGCTGCATCCAGAGCAGTGCGGCCAGCAGGGTGAGAGAGGTGACTCTGCCCCTCTGCTCCTCTCTGGTGAGACCTCACCTGGAGTCCTGTGTCCAGTTCTGGAATCCTCAGCATAAAGAGATGGAGCAGGGCCAAAGAAGATCCAAGGGCTGGAGGGTCGCCTCCAGGGAATGGTTACTCCACCACCTCCCTGGGCAGCCTCTGCCGGTGCCTGGGAACCCTTCCTGTGAAGGAATTTTTCCTGATGTCCAATCTGAACCTGCCTTGGTGCAAGTTGGGACCATTCCCTCTCATCCTGTCACCTGTCACCTGGGAGAAGAGACCAACCCCACCTCACTACAACCTCCTTTCAAGCAGTTGTAGACAGTGATGAGGTCTCCTCTCAGCCTCCTTTTCTCCAGGTTGAACAACCCCAGGTCCATCAGCTGCTCCTCATAACCCTTGTTCTCCACCCTCTTCTCCAGTCCCGTTCCCTTCTCTGGACGCGCTCCAGCCCCTCAATGTCCTTCTTGGTTTGAGGGGCCCAAAACTGAACCCAGGATTTGAGATGCAGCCTCCAGGGGCGCAATCCCTTCCCTGCTCCTGCTGGCCATGCTGTTTCTGATCCAAGCCAGGATGCTCTTGCCCTTCTTGGCCACCTGGGCCACCGCTGGCTCACGTTCAGCCACTGTCATTCAACAGCTTGTAAGGTTTTGATGGTTGAAACCAGGCTGGAGGATGTCAACCACTGGCCACCCAGGCAGCGTCTTGATAGCATGATCTGCCCGGGGTCCCCAAGAATGCCTCGAGCCTTTTCATTGTTTAATCCTTTAATTAAGGAGCGTTTGAGGGGCTAATGACCTTCTCTGGTGGGGAACTCGCTCTGGCTAAAACAATAGTGCCCCGACGGGCGGGTTCTTCTGCTTTCACGCGCACCGTCCTTTGGAAAACTGAAGCTTGGAGGAGTTGAACGTTCTGAATACCTTGGGCTCAGCGGCATATGCAGAGCAAATGTGAATCAAACACTGAGATAATTCCTTCAGGAATTTCCTTTCTTGATGTGGTAGCGCAGTACTACGCTGTTTACAATAGAGAGTTAAGTGGGATTTCGGGTTTGCTGGGAAGTTGACAGCTTTGTGGTCCTGAGCTGAATTTCTGCCTTTTGTGGGATGAAAGAAGAAAAGCTTGTGTTCTTGAAATGGTTATTTATAAATGATTTGGAAGTTTGTTCCCTTTCCAGGCAGGGGGAGAGGCTGCCAGGCTTGCGGTTACTGCGATGGTGAAATTTGGGATGTGAAGAAACTCACAGAAGTCTGTTTGCATTAGAATAACAAGATAAAGAACCTCGTGGAGGGCTCCAATCAAACGCAGTTGGGAGCAGATTCCTCTCGCTGCCTTTCTCACGGGTGAAGGGTTGGGCATCTCGAAGCAGAGGAATCTCTGGAAGAATAGAGAAGGTTGGAGGCGCAGAGCTCCATCATGGATTTGGAAAGGCATGGGAGGTGCCACCACGGAGCGTGGGGAGTCCCTGGCCCAGGTTGCCCAGGGAAGGCAGGGATAACCCATCCCTGGAGGTGTTCAAGGCCAGGTTGGATGAGGCTTTGAGCAGCCTGATCCAGTAGGAGGTGTCCCTGCCCATGTCAGGAGGTGGAACTGGAAGGGCTTTGATGTCCCTTCCCACCTAAACATTTCTGTGGTTCGATGTGTGGGATGCAGCACCTTGTGGAGCAGTTTAATGGCAATTAGTGATTTTATGGAGGCATCGTTTGGATTTTGTCCAGGTATTGAAAGGCTAGGTGGCCTTCTCCAGATGTTCTAGTACCTGAAAGAGGCCTAGAAGAACACTGGCAAGAGCTCTTCACAAAGGCTTGGAGTGATAGGACGAGGGACAACGACTATAAACTGGAGGGGGTCAAATTTAGACTAGACGTAAGGAGGAAATTCTTCACAATGCGGTTGGAGAGGCCCTGGAACAGGGTGCCCAGAGAAGCTGTGGCTGCCCCATCCCTGAAGGTGTTGAAGGCCAGGTTGGATGGAGCTTGGAGCAACCAGATCCAGTGGGAGGTGTCCCTGCCCACGGCTGGAGGTTGGAACTGGATGGCCTTCAAGGTACCTTCCAACTCGAACCATTCTATGATTCTGTGATTCTATGATTCTGTGATTCTATGATTCTACGATTCTACGATTCTATGATTCTACAATTCTATAATTCTGTGTTCAGGACACTGTAGGAAACACATCTCAAGGTGAATTCTGGTTTTGCCTCCTGTACACAACAGGTTCTAATCCTTCAAGATGCTGGTTTTCTTCTGAGAGCTCATGATCTCACGGAACGGGAAGGCACTTGCTCTGTGGCCGAGATCCCTGCCCGAGATTGCACGGAGAGCACTGAGGTCCCATGACCCTGGGTGGAGTCTGACCAGGTTTCAGAATTTGTGGAAAGAGAGGTTGTCCAAATATTTGGACTTGGTGGAGAAGTCAAGCTTTTGGATCACACCCCCCGGTGCTGTTTTCTTCTGAACTGCTTGTAATTATAGGTAATTATGCCCTATTAGAGGGTGACCTGATTACTTTTCCCACCAGTGACTCATGAAGGGCTCAGTTGCGTTTCAACAAGAGTTTTCTACAGCGCTGAAGGATCTTGACAGGCTGGATCCGTGAGTCCAGGGAAATTATATGAGGTTCTACAAGGCCGAGTGCTGAGTTCTGCATGTGGGACACAACGACCCCGCACAGCTCCAGGCTTGGGGAAGAGCAGCTGGAAAATTGCCTGGTGGAAAAGGACCTGGGGGTGTTGGTTGACAGTGGCTGAACATGAGCCAGCAGTGGCCCAGGTGGCCAAGAAGGCTAATGGCACCTTGGCTTGGATCAGCCATGGTGTGGCTAGTGGGAGTAGGGAAGGGATCATCCTGCTGTACTCAGTGGTGGTGAGATCAGGCCTGGAATCCTGGGTTCAGGTTTGGCCCCTCACATCTAGAAGGACATTGAGGGGCTGGAGAGCATCCAGAGAAGGGAACGGAGCTGGGGAAGGGGCTGGAGAACAAGGGTGATGAGAGGTGGCTGAGGGTCCTGGGGCTGTTTCATCTGAAGAAGAGGAGGCTGAGGGGAGACCTTGTTACTCTTTGCAACTCCCTGAAAGGAGTTTGTGGTGAGGTGGGTGTTGGTCTCACCAACACCGTGTTGTAGTCACCGTCCCTGGAGGTGTTTAAGGTGAGGGTGGATGAGGTGCTTAGGAGCATGATTTAGGGATTGGTGGGAATGGTTGGACTCGACGATCCAGTGGGTCTCTTCCAACCTGGTCATTCTGTGATTCTGTGTGATTCTGTGACCTCCAGGGACGGTGACTCAACCACCTCCCTAGGCAGACCGTTCCAATGCCTAACCACCCTCTCCGTGAAGAATTTCTTCCTAATCTCAAGCCTAAATCTCCCCCGGTGGAGCTTGAGGCCATTCCCTCTTGTCCTGTCCCCTGTCACTTGGGAGAAGAGGCCAGCTCCCTCCTCTCCACAACCTCCCTTCAGGTAGTTGTAGAGAGTAATAAGGTCTCCTCTCAGCCTCCTCTTCTCCAGGATAAACAACCCCAGCTCTCTTCAGCCGCTCCTCATAAGATTTGTTCTCCAGCCCCTTCACCAGCTTCGTTGCCCTTCTCTGGACTCGCTCCAGAGCCACAACATCCTTCGTGTGGTGAGGGGCCCAGTACTGAACACAGGACTCGAGGTGCGGTCTCACCAGTGCCGAGTCCAGGGGGAGAAGAACCTCCCTGGACCTGCTGGTCACACCGTTCCTGATCCAAGCCAAGATGCCATTGGCCTTTTTGGCCACCTGGGCCACTGCTGGCTCATGTTCAGTCGGTTGTCAACCAGCACCCCCAGGTCCTTCTCCTCCTGGCAGCTTTCCAGCCAGGTTTCTCCTAGTTTGTACCTCTGCTTAGGGTTGTTGTGCCCCAAGTGCAGGACCCGGCATTTGGCCGTGTTAAACCTCATGCCGTTGGTCTCAGCCCAGCAGTCCAGCTTGTTCAGGTCCCTTTGGAGCTTCCCGACCCTCCAGCAGATCCACACTTCCTCCCAGCTTGGTGTCATCTGCAAACTTGCTATGGTTGATGGAGCTCCCATCCCTGGAGATGTCCCACATGTAGCCCTGGCAGCTGGGGACATGGTTTAGTTGGCACAGCGGCGTTGGGCAGATGGTTGGACTTGACCTTTGACGTCTTTTCCAGCCTTAGCGAATCTATGATTCTCTGATGGCCTCCGACAGCCTTGTGTGTGCTTGGATGCCCACACCACGTCCTCAGCTGAGCATCATCATAACTTCTCAGAACAGACACTCCCATCCCTGTCGTCCCCTCTTGTTGGAAGCAGGAGGAGACCCTCACGCACGTCTCCAAGGAGCACTATGACCGAGCCGCGTGGCTTCTTACTGGCACATGGTTTGTTTTAAGTTGTGCAAGAAGGCAGTGGTGCCAGATGCTTGTTTACTTCTTTCAAGACCGAACATAATGAGTTTGTTTACAAAGCTTCAGAGAGACCAGAAAGAACCATCGGATTATTTGGAGAACATCATCTCTCCAACCACTGCTTATACAACAGAGAGACCTGGGCAGCTTTTGCACCCGGCTTTGTTTTTCTTTCTTTATTTCATTAAATCCCAACGCAAACCTTTGTCTTCCAGCCCCAAAGAATAATCACATTGTCTCGTCATTTGTTGTTGATTCGCTGGTGAATTCTTGTGGCTCGTTTCAAGTGTGTAATTTGTGGCCGTGCCCCGTGTTGTGGTGGATGGAGGACGGCGTTAATGACCATCCATGTGTGCTCCTCGCGAGGTGAACAACCTGCAGATGGCTTGTTGGTTTGGGAGAGGCTCGGGGAAGGGCAGGTCCAAGGGCAAGGGTGGCCCTGAGCAGAGTTTGTGGTGCTTTCTTTTGAAGAACCATAGAATCGTGGAATGGTTTGAGTTGGAACGACCTGAAAGATCATCCTGTTCCAACTCCCCTGCCATGGGCAGGGACACCTCCCACTGGATCAGGTTGCTCAAAGCTTCATCCAGCCTGACCTTCAACACCTCCAGGGATGGCGCAGCCACGACTATGATTCCATGATTCCCTGATTCTATGACTCATAGACTTGGGATCCTACCACAAAGTCATCACCTAGTCCAGTGCCCCTTTCTGAAGACGGCATCTGTAGGGAGGTCAAGACTCTGCAACTCCAAACCCTGCAGACCCTGGGTCTGGTAGGTCAGGAGCCTTGAGTCGATCGGTGTTTTGAAGTTTGAGCATCGTGGGACACTGGGACGCTCTTCCCTGCAGTGACTTCCACTCTGCTCGTCTCCTCCTGTGTCTTTTAAAAATCTCATCATCCCTCTACACTGTCTGACCCTTCACTTCTCCCTCGTTCTGTCCTCACGTCGACCTTCATGGGAGGAAGCTGGAAGTCCAACCTCTTGACTTTTTATCATGTTGCATCAGTGTTTATTGTTTATTTTCTCGTAGTTTTTGTTTGTTGGTGTTTGCGTATTGCGGCTGCCTCTTAAAGACAGAAACCTTCTCTAAGCTTTTGAAATCCTAATTGGTGGCAGGGTTGACCTTCTATGATCTGTTGTTCCGGAGGAGCTGGCTGGTGTCCCGGTGACAGTGTGAAGCGTGACTTGAGAAGAGTTGAAATAATGGAGAGAGAATTCCCTGCTATTTATGAGATGAGAAAGTAAGCTGGTTTATTTTTTAGATTTTGCTTAGCTAACGGGAGTCTTGAGATGAGCGGTCACCACCAGGACCTGTATTGAGCTTCAGAGAAACATGGAATGGTTTGAGTTAGAAGGGATCTTAACAGTCCTGTAGTTCCAAACCCCCTGGAGATGGGCAGGGACACCTCTCACTGCATCAGGGGGCTCCAAACTCCATCCAACCTGGCCTTCAACACCTCCAGGGATGGGGCAGCCCCAGCTTCCCTGGGCAACCTGCTCCAGGACCTCCCCACCCTCACAGGAAAACATTTCTTCCTAAGATCTCATCTCAATCTCCCCTCTTTCCTCTTAGAACCATTCCCCCTCATCCTGTCACTGCACTCCTTGATAATTTGGAAGATTATAAACCAGAAGATATTCATAGAGCCTGGGAAAGAAGGTCCTCTTGTTTATGGAATTCTGTGCCATAAGCCGCAGGGTGAGAAGTGGTGGGGTTTGTGAAGGTGCCTGTTGGAAGAGCCCCCGTGAAGGTGCTTCCATCAGGAACCGTGATGGAACCTTAAATTCATAGAATGTCCTGAGCTGGAAGGGATCCACAAGGACCATCGAGTCCAACTCCTGTCCCTGCACAGGACAAGCCCAACGTTCACACCACGGGTCTGAAGGCCAAAAGCTTCTCGAATATTGTCATGTTTGGCACTGTGACTGCTTCCCTGGGGAGCTGTTCCAGTGCTCCACCACCCTCTGCGTAAAGAACTTTCCCCTAATATCCAACCTAAACCCTGCTGACCCACCTTTCCTGCCATTCCCTCAGGTCTGGACAACCGGGGTTGCCGTGTCCCAGATGCAAAACCCACCACTCGCCCTTGTTGGATTGAGTTTCAGATGAAGCAGCACATGGGAAATGCTGAGGTGGAGGGGAAGGTGGTGGATGTCGAGCTGGAGTAGCTACGGAGACACCACTTGGCTGCTCCATGTTCTTTTTTAGGAGCTGATGTCTGTTCTTGGTTTTAATAGTTGCTCCTATTGCATAACTTCTCACGTTTCCCGGTTTTGATGTCTATGAAAAGTCTAAATTGCAATAAGGGACCTGATGCAGGAGCTTCTCCATGGGGCATGAACCAACTTCCAACGTTCCCTTCCCTACACGCATTTCTAGGTAAAACTGCTCAATCCTTCTGTGCTCCCAGTGGGATTTGGCGCAGAGAGGTGGCAGACGGGGAAATGAGGAGTTTCTGTTTGGGAAGGGAAAGGTCAAGAAAAGACTGTAGGAAAGAGGCCAGAACAGAAGAAACCACGACGGAGCGAAGGAAAATAAAGAGAGCAGGAAGCGCTGCCGTATGTTTATAGGAAGCTCTTGCCAAACCGCAGCGTCTGTATCTCTCTTGGCTTCCAACAAAGGTATCTGTGTTAGAAATGAAAACCATCGCTGCTGTCGTCGTGTTTCTCTTGGAAACGTGGTCCAAGAAAGGTTGGTTCCTGCACCTTGTGTCTCACACCCTACTGGTTCTGATGAGTTTTTCTAGCTCTGACCTTTTGCCTCCGGCTTGGAAAGAATCATGGAATGGTTTGGGTTGGAAGGGACCTTAAAGGTCATCCAGTTCTAACACCTCCGGGATGGGCAAGGACACCTCCCACTAGACAACGCTGCTCAAAAGTCTCATCCAACCTGGCCTTCAACACTTCCAAGGAAGGGGCAGCCACGACATCTCTGGGCAACCAAAGCAACTTCATCTCCTGCTTTCCTGGGAATTTTAACCCCTCCCTCCCCAGTCTTTCACCACTTCCTTGCATTTATACCTTTAAAATTTCCTTTCACAGTTGTGTAGCAAGAGTTGACTGTCTTGGCACCTAAATTATGAGCTATAACCTTCTTGAAACGCGACCAGGCAGCTGTTAGTGGTCACTGCAGAAACATCTGTAGCATTTTTGTTGTTACCTCTCATGATCAGTCTTAGCACTGGAGGAGATGAAGGATTCTTCCACTGTTTTCCCACTGGCTCTGCAGTGGGGCCGTCTGCGAGAGGAAGGTGGTTTCACAACACCTCCAGCTTTACGGAATCATGGAATGGCTTGAGTTGGAAGGGACCTCAAAGCCCATCAAGTTCCAACCCCTCTGCCATGGGTAGGGACACCTCCCACCGGGCTAGGCTGCTCCGAGCCCCATCCAACCTGGCCTGGAATCCCTCCAGGGATGGGGCAGCCACCACTGCTCTGAGCAACCTGGGTCAGGGCCTCCCCACCCTCACAGGAGAACATTTCTTCCTGAGATCTCATCTCAATCTCCCCTCTTTCAGCTGAAAATCTGTCCCCCTTGTCCTATCCCTCCACTCCCTAATCAAGAGTCCCTCCCCAGCTTTCCTGGAGCCCCTTCAGGTACTGGAAGTTGCTCTAAGGTCTCCCTGGAGCCTTCTCTTCTCCAGGCTGAACAACCCCAACTCTCTCAGCTTGTCCTTGTGTAGGAGTTGCTTGAGCCCTTGGATCATCTTTGAGGCGTCCTCTGAACTTGCATCAACAGCTCCGTGATCTTCCTGCCTGGAGAAGAGGAGACCTCATTGCTCTCTCCAGCTCCCTGAGAGGAGGTTGTGGAGAGGAGGGAGCTGGGCTCTTCTCCCAAGGGACAGGGGACAGGACGAGAGGGAATGGCCTCAAGCTCCACCAGGGGAGGTTCAGGCTGAACATTAGGAAAAAAAATATTTCACAGAAAGAGTGATTGTTCCCTGTCAGAGGCTGCCCAGGGAGGGGGTTGAGTCCCCTTCCCTGGAGGGGATTAAAGGATGGGTGGACGAGGTGCTGAGGGACATGGGTTAGTGATTGATGGGAATGGTTGGACTCGATGATCCGGTGGGTCCTTTCCAACCTGGTGATTCTGTGATTCCTGTACTGAGGCCTCCAGAACTGGACACAGGACTCTAGGTGGGTCTCATGAGAGCAGAGCAGAGCGAATCCCCTCCCTCTCCCTGCTGGCCACGCTGCTTTGGTTGCAGCCCAGGACGTGGCTGAGATTCTGCACTTCGAGCGCACATTCACGCCTCACGTTGAGCTTCTCATCCATCCGTTCCCCCATCCACAGCGTCACGATCTCCGAGTGTGTTTGTAGAGGATCATCCCAGCTCAGGAGCTTCTGAAGTGCTTCACAATGCCTTCTAGAGTTTGGACCACGGGGCTGAAAATGGACTTTAGCTCCGCTGAAGGTGGTGGGACCATGAGGAGGATGAGACCGAGCAACCTGGCTTGGTGCTTTGGAGGGAACAGCAACTGCTCTTTGGTTCCTAACCTGCAAGATCCGTGGCCTTGGAGTCTCCCTGAGGGGGACTGGAGGCTTGAGCATTTATTGAGACCCTAGAATGTGAGTGATGACACCTGTGGAGCGACTTTAGGACTTTAAAACAGCTTTCACAAAAAATGTGTGGCCAGAGAAGAGACCTTCACGTCCTCCTGCAGCCTCGTCGCTCAGCGTTTATCCTTTTTAGGATTCCGAACAAATTAAAAAAGAAGCTGTTCATTTAATTTCCCTCCTTTGAAGAGCCAAAACCAACAGTGTAAACCCAGACACATGTCGGGAAAAGAGTCGTTCCAAGCCCTCGCCCCCCTCGAGGAAGGACGTGCTTGTTGACATTTTCCTTTGGGCTTCTGCTGTTAACCTCGTTAATCCCAAACAAGGCCAAAATTAGCTAATTAACCTCGGGACATGTTATCCACATGTGTTCCATTGGGGAATTGTGAGGCGTTCTCGGCAGAAGTGGCACAGCTGGGGAGAAGTTGCTCTTTGCTGGCCATGGCCGGCAAGCCAGCAGTGAGGAACCTTCAGGAGGTGTTCATCAGGTTTTTAGCTCTGCACTTCTTGGCTGTATTTTGGGTCAAAAGGTTTCATAAAATCATAGAATGGTTTGGGTTGGAAAGGACCTTAAAGCCCATCTAGTTCCACCCCCTGCCATGGGCAGGGACACCTCCCACTGGATCAGGTTGCTCCAAGCCCCATCTAACTTGGCCTTGAGCACCTTCAGGATTGGGGCGTCACCACTTTCCCTGGGCAACCTGTTGATGGGTTTTATTTTCCCTGTTGTATTTTCCACCTCCAGCTCCATTCCAGGTCCTTCTCTAAACTCCCTTTGACATTGCTCCCACCAGCAAACGTTCCTGCCTTCTCCATCGCTCAGAGAAGCTGGTGCTTAGAAGTGATGGACACGTGTCTCATGGTCTTTACCCAGCTAGGGTGTAGGCAGCCACGTCCTCTTTCCTTCCCATTCGTATGAGAATCGCCAAGTAGCAGCAGACGAAGCTTCCACCTCTTTGAATCATAGAATCATAGAATCACTGGGTTGGAAAGGACCCACTGGATCATCAAGTCCTACCATTCCTATCAACAGATGAAGTGTCCTCAAGCACCAGAGCTGTGTTACCACCTTACTTCAAAAAATCCCGTAAGCTAGGAGCTCTCTCCCTGAACCTTGGGCAGACAGGTGTCCTTCCTGAAGAATTCAGGAGAGCTTTGCGCAGCCTGAATTTATCTGCAAGCTTAGAAGAGAATCATGGAGTCACTAAGGCTGAAAAGACCTCTAAGGTCATCCAGTCCAACCGTCATCCCAAGGCCATTGTGCCTACTAAGCCGTGTCCCCAAGTGCCACATCTACGTGTTTTTTAAACCCCTCCAGAGATGGTGACTCCACCACTTCCTTGGGCAGCGTCTTCCAATGCTTCACCACTCTTTCAGTGAAGAAATTATCCCTAATATCCAATCTAAACCTCCCCTGGTGGAACTTGAGGCTATTTCCTTTTGCTCTGTCCCTTGTTGCTTGGGAGAAGAGGTCAACACCCGCCTGGCTCCAACCTCCTCACAGGGAACTGTAGAGGGTGATAAACTTCTGAGTTATAGACAGTCTTAAAAAGCTTGGAGGTTGTTGTTAGGTTAAGGAGATGGTTCAAAAAGTGGTGGGTTTGCAGCTCTTAGTCCGTTGGTTTTTAACGTGGCTGCAAACAGACCTGGGTAAAATCATAGAATCGTGGAATGGTTGGGGTTGGAAGGGACCTCTACACATCATCCAGTCCAACCGTCTTGCCGGAGCAGGGACATCTTTATCGCAGTCAGGTTGCTCGGAGCCCCATCCAACCTGACCTTGAGCGTTTGGAAGGATGGGGCCTCCGCTGCCTCCTTGGGCAACGTGGGCATGAATGAAGTCAACGAGCTCTGCGAGCGTATTCGTTTGTGCGTGGTGGGGGAAGCACTTTGGTGCTCTCCAGCTGGTGCTTTCTGCAGGGTTCTGGAGCCGTCGCTCGCTCTCACGTGAAGCAGCTTCTGGGAACGCGAAGATATGAAAGCTGCCGTCCAACATCTACATCAGATTGCAATAAATTTTTATTCCTCCTCCTATTTCTCACTTCTGAAGTTGGGAACAAGCCCAACTTCATATGAATTATGTTCCTAAAGAAGACTTAACTTCCTACTTTGCTATTTATAGGCGGCTCTTTCTTCGTGCATATGGAGAACAGCTTTATTTTCTCATCTTCAGTAGCTTCTGTTTGATCTCATGGGTGCTCCTTGTGCATCTTCAAGGAATGTGAAGGAATAATTTATCCCTTCAAGACTCCGAACAGCAAGTCTGCAGTAATTTCTGGAGCATGAGCCTTAGACTCATGCATACGTGGTGCTTCAGAAGTTCAGCTGTGGGTCTACGTGGAGGAGGAATACAACGTGGTTTTGTTGTCTTCACAGGATGATAAAACAATGCTAACACTGGTTGATCTGCTCATGGAAAGCTGGTGGGGTAAGAACAATCCCAGTAATATTGTAGGGATTCATAGAATAAGCAGGTTGGAAAAGACCCACCGGATCATCGAGTCCAACCATTCCCATCAATCACTAACTCATGTCCCTCAGCACCTCGTCCACCCGTCCCTTAAACCCCTCCAGGGAAAGGGACTCAACCCCCTCCCTGGGCAGCCTCTGCCAGGGACCAATCACCCTTTCTGTGAAAAACAGATCTTAGCAAAATAAGTCATCTCCAGGCAAGACATCACTCCACCAAAACCAGACAAAAAGTCATGCACGGGATGACGTTTCTGATCTGTTTCTGAGTGGTTATCATGGGTTTTTTCCTAATGTTCAGCCTGAACCTCCCCTGGCAGAGCTTGTGGCCATTCCCTCCCGTCCTGTCCCCTGTCCCTTGGGAGAAGAGCCCAGCTCCCTCCTCTCCACAACCTCCTCTCAGGGAGTTGCAGAGAGCAATGAGGTCTCCCCTCAGCCTCCTCTTCTCCAGGCTGAACCCCCCCAGCTCTCTCAGCTGCTCCTCTTCTTCTCCAGCCCCTTCCCCAGCTTCGTTGCTCTTCTCTGGACTCGCTCCAGAGCCTCAACATCCTTCTTGTGGTGAGGGGCCCAGCACTGACCCCAGGATTCGAGGAGCAGCCTCACCAGTGCCGAGTCCAGAGGGAGAAGAACCTCCCTGGCCCTGCTGGTCACGCCGTGTCTGATCCAAGCCAAGATGCCATTGGCCTTCTTGGCCACCTGGGCCACTGCTGGCTCATGGTCAGGCTCCTCTTTCAGTGTAGTTTTCGGTGTTTTCAGCTCAGCGATGTCAGTTCTTTCCTTTTCAGTGATGTACGGGTTCGATTTGGTCTCCAGGCTGCTGGCACGATGAGGTGACGATGGTCCAACTTTGTTAACAAAGGCTTTGTTCTTGGAGACAGGAGCCGTGCTTTGCTGAGGAGCCTCCACACATGGAGATACGGGGACATTGAGGGGCTTTGAAGTGTATGAAGTGATTCTCCGTGAGCTCGTTTCCTTCCGTAATTGTTTCAGTTTTCATAGTTCCTTCAAGGTCGAGTGCATCACTGAGACGGGGAATAAAAAGTTGAACGGTTTGATCTCAAATTGAAACATTTTGTAGAGCCTAATTAAACAAACTCATGGTTATTATGTAAAACCCTGTCCCAGGCCTTCAAACAACGTCTTAAATAGCAGCTTCGTTTGAGAGCCGTGCCTAATCACCCCTTGAAAGGAGCCGGGAGCGGTGGGTGTTGAAAGGCGACGGCTCGAGCTTGGCCAGGGAACCCAGCGACCACAAGTGTCGAAATTTGCACGGAACACGAGGAGGCCTTTGATCAAACACAACCCGAATTTCCACAGCTTGGGACTCGACCAAGAGCGCGAAGCTAGCGACAGCGAAAGAAGCTGTTGGAGAGACTTCAGAGGTTGCAACGGCAGCGTCGCAGCCTGTAATCTCCAGAGAAAATGGGCTCCGTGTAATTAACAACATAGCAATGGGATCCACGTCAGGACAACCCCGTTCCTCTTCTCCTGAGAACCTCTGGGATCTTTGGGTCCTTCGGTTCCTCCAAACCGGGTTAAACTTTGAACCCAGAAGGAGAAGGAGAGATTGAGATGCAGCCAGGGGAGTGTGGAAAGGATTTGGGCATGAGCTTTTCCAGATGGAAGATCTTGATGTTCCCCTTCTATTCTTGATGAAGGACAATGAAGAAACAGAACCGTGGAACTTCAATAGACCTCAATTAAGTGCCCTGCACTTTTCAGGTGGCCTTGGGCTCGATATTTGTGATGTGTAGTGAAAGCTAAAGAAGCGAGGAGTAAAGTGTTAAAGTTCTTTAAGGTTCCTTCTAGCCCAACCCACCTATGATTCTATTTTGTAGCTGCTGTAATAGTTGAATTGGTTAACTGGGAGGTGTCTCTGCCCATGGCAGGGGCTTTGAACTGGATAATCTTTAAGGTCCCTTCCAACCCAAACCATTCCATGATTCTACATGGTGACAGAGCTTAGAAGAGCTTAAAGAAATGCATCAAGTATGGCTTTTGCTGGTGAATCTTAGCAATTGCTTTGTCCAGGGAGGTTCTTCTCCCTCTGGACTCGCCACTGGTGAGACGGCTCCTCGAATCCTGGGGTCAGTGCTGGGCCCCTCACCACAAGAAGGATGTTGAGGCTCTGGAGCGAGTCCAGAGAAGAGCAACGAAGCTGGTGAAGGGGCTGGAGAACAAGTCTTGTACTTAAGGGGGATTAAAGAAGACCTTACAGGGAGGTGGTGTCGCTCCAGTGTCCCGTGCCTAACACACACTTTTCAATGCCCTCACTAAAGGTTTTATTTCTTGGCTGTGAGGTTGAAGCTACTGAAGGAGGGTCATGACCAGGAAACGATTAGGTGGCCTTCAGCAGAGCTTCTCTCCGTTCTTGGTTGGTCGTGCTGGAGACCTCATTCCTCACCGTGGCTGGAAGAGAGAAATCACAGAGTAGGCATGAGTAGGGATGAGTTCTTGGTGGGTGTCAACAGGGTTGGAGTGTGGTCCTGTGTCCTGTTCTGGAGTCCTCAGCACAGGAAGGATGTGGATCAGTTGGAGTGAGTCCGGAGAAGGCCGTGGCGATGATCTGAGGGCTGGAGCACCTCCCATATGAGAACAGGCTGAAAGAGCTGGGCTTGCTCAGCCTGGAGAAGACAAGGCTCCAAGGAGAACTTTGAGCAGCTTCCAGTACTTTTGGGTTGTTCCTTTTTAGTCTTCTGCTACTTTTTTTTTTTGTGTAAACCTGGTGGTAGAAAAGTAACCCCGTTGCCATCTCAAGAGGAGAAATGATATAAGAGAGCGTAGAAATAATCCAATAAAGACTTTGAAGGGCATCCAGGACCCAAAGTTTCTTAGAAGATGTGGGAAATTGCAGTTCGGTTGGAAACCTCAGTACAAACCAGTTGGAAAGCAAAGTTTATCAGAAGCGCCGACCACATTTGAGCTTCAGGTCAGGTCACTGAATGCTGGGTGGTAGCTCCCGAAAGTCACGCGCCGGGATCAGTTGTAGATTTGAGTTGGAGGCTTCTCTTCAGCCTGGGTTTGGTGGGAGCTTTGTTTGTGGCGTGCGGATCTGTGGGAAGTAGGATGTAGTTGGTGAAGTGTGAAGTATGTTCTCAACACACGCCTGGGAAGAATCGTCAGGGCTTAACACGAAGCAGAAGTGGGTTGTTTAGGGACGTGGTTTGGAGATAAGGGAAGAAGGAAAGCGAGGACAGAAAGTAAAAATGGATTTCTTGTTTACTTGATGTGCAATCTTCCCAGATCTTGAGCTTTTTAAAGGTTGTTGTTTGGGTGCGCTTATGTTTTATGGTTATTCTTTACTTTGGTGGTGGACAGAGGCTTCTCCAGTTCCCATATTCATAGAATATTTGTAGAATATGGGATCATAGAATCATAGAAAGATTTGGGTTTCTTTCTTGGTGCTAGCGGTGTTCTTCACATGCTTTGGAATATGCCCGATTCATAGAATCATGGAATGGGTTGGGTTGGAAGGGACCTCAAAGTCCATCCAGTTCCAGCCCTCCTGCCACGAGCAGGGACACCTCCCAGTGGATCAGGCTGCATTAAGCCTCGTCCAGCCTGGCCTTGAACCCCCCCAGGGATGGGGCAGCCACGAGTTCTCAGGGCAACCTGGGCCAGGACCTCTCCACCCTCACAGGAGAACATTTCTCCCTAAGCTCTCATCTCAATCTACCCTCTTTCAGCTTAAAACCATTCCCCTTCATCCTATCCCTGTCCTTCCTGACCAAGAGCCTGTCCCCAGCTTTCCTGGAGCCCCTTTCAGTGCTGGAAGTTGCTCTAAGGTCTCCCTGGAGGCTTCTCTTCTCCAGGTTGAACAACCTCAACTCTCTCAAGCTGAGAGATGGACACAGGCTTATCCAGTTCCCACATTCACGCCAATCTGAAATCTCTTAGAATCATAAAATCACCAGGTTAAAAAAGACCCACCGGATCATCGAGTCCAACCATTCCCATCAAACACTAAACCATGTCCCTCAGCAGATCCCTCTTGGGACTGAGTAAGATCTTTACATCTGTTTCCTTCTGTTGGGGTTAGACTTGGTGACTGTTACTGCTACATCTTCTTAATCATAATAATATGAGATTGTTTTGTTCCCTATGAGCTCATTTCCTCATTATTTAATAATTTGTTTTTTTGGTCAATCTGCTGCTCCAGACCCAATAGGAGAAGTCTTCGTCCTCCAGACAGAAGCGTTTCTGTTGTTTCCTGGCATGGATATTGAGCCCTTCTGGTCATCTGTGGCTCTTAATGAGTCACTTCTGATTGCTTTATATCAGTGTTTCCAGTGTTTTCAGCCAGGCGTGGTTGTCCCAGCAGCTTGGAAGAACAATGAGTTGAGCAGGTGAACAATGAGCAGCGAACACCTTCCCTGGAGGGGTTTAAGGGAAGGGTGGACGGGGTGCTGAGGGTGATGGTTTAGTGATTGATGGGAATGGTTGGACTTGATGATCTGGTAGGTCTTTTCCAACCTGGTGATTCTATGATTCCATGAGTTGCTGTCAGCTCATAAAGGGGGTGGTGGGCTGGTGGTACAGATACGCTAAGGATGAGGTGGAAGGTCGAGGTTCTAAGAAAAATATTATTTGATGTCCTTTGGAGACACGTCTGGATACACAGAGTGTCTGGGTAGGATGGAGTGAAATCAGTTCCAGAGGATCTTGGGGTGTCCCAAAGGAACGAGTGTTCTTACGGCCAAAATCCACTCAGGAACCAGAACATGTAGAGTTTTTCTCTGACAAATCAGAGGAGAGGAGGACACCTCTGCCTGGGGCAAGCTCTTCCCAATAAGATCTTTTTAAATTCATCCTTTGACTTTCCTAGTGACCCTCTCAGGTCGCTTCGCCTTGCAGGACACCAACTAGGAGAGTTGAGGTAAAAATTGCAAGCAACTCACGACACGAGTGTTAACGAACGTACTCGTTGCAAATGCTAATTTCATTTCGCCTCCAACACATCGGATTCCAACCTTGTGTTCCTTGTGTGAGGGTGGATGAGGTGCTTAGGGGCATGGTTTAGAGATTGGTGGGAATGGTTGGACTCGACGATCCGGTGGGTCTCTTCCAACCTGGTTATTCTATGATTCCGTGATTCATTCAGTACAATATTTGTCTAAGTTGAACATCAAGGTTTTATACAGAGGTTGTCCTAATAATGCTAGAACTCTTCATGGGTTCGTTGTACAAAGATGTAACAACGTTTTTGGTGGGGACAGACTTCTCAGCAAGGTCTGTTGTGCCAGGACAAGGAGTTATGGGTTTTAACTAAAAGAGGCTGGATTTAGGCTGGATATAAGGAAGGAACGTTTTACGATGAGGGTGGTGAAACACTGGCCCAGGTTACCCAGGGAGGGAGCGAAGAAGCTTCCCATCTGTGGAACCTTTCATGGTCGGGTTGGATGGGGCTCTGAGAAATGTGATGGAGTTGAGGGGCTGGAGCGTGTCCAGAGAAGGGAACGGAGCTGGGGAAGGGGCTGGAGAACAAGGGTTGTGAGAGGCGGCTGAGGGACCTGGGGTTGTGTAGCCTGGAGAAAAGGAGGCTGAGGGGAGACCTCATCACTTTCTACGAACCCCTGAAAGGAGGTTGTAGCGAGGTGGCTGTTGGTCTCTTCTCCCAAGTGGCAGGGGACAGGATGAGAGGAGTTGACCTCAAGTTACTCCAGGGCAGGTTCAGATTGGACATCAGGAAAGACTTCTTCATGGAAAGGGTTCTCGGGCCCTGGCAGAGGCTGCCCAGGGAGGTGCTGGAGTCCCCATCCCTGGAGGGGTTTAAAAGCCAGGTAGATGAGGTGCTCAGGGATATGGTTCAGTAGTGGACAGGGATGGTTGGACTCGATGATCTCAAAGGTCTTTTCCAGCCAAGGGATTCTGTGATTCCATGAGTTAAAGATGCCCCTGGTCCTGCAGGGGGTTTGGACTGGACAATCTGTAAAGGCCCCTTCCCTTGCTGAAGGGTCGGGAGGCTCTGCAACGGGATCTGAACAAGCTGGATCCATGGGCAGAGACCAACGGGATGAGGTTTAACGAGGCCAAATGCCGGGTCCTGCACTTGGGGCACAACAACCCTGAGCAGAGGTACAGACTAGGAGAAACCTGGCTGGAAAGCTGCCTGGAGGAGAAGGACCTGGGGGTGCTGGTTGACAACCGACTGAACATGAGCCAGCAGTGGCCCAGGTGGCCAAGAAGGCCAATGGCATCTTGGCTTGTATCAGGAACGGTGTGACCAGCAGGTCCAGGGAGGTTCTTCTCCCTCTGTACTCGGCACTGGTGAGACCGCACCTCGAGTCCTGTGTTCAGTTCTGGGCCCCTCACCACAAGAAGGATGTTGAGGCTCTGGAGCGAGTCCAGAGAAGAGCAACGAAGCTGGGGAAGGGACTGGAGAACAAATCTTACGAGGAGCGGCTGAGAGAGCTGGGGGTGTTCAGCCTGGAGAAGAGGAGGCTGAGGGGAGACCTCATTGCTCTCTACAACTACCTGAAAGGAGGTTGTGGAGAGGAGGGAGCTGGGCTCTTCTCCCAAGGGACAGGGGACAGGACGAGAGGGAATGGCCTCAAGCTCCACCAGGGGAGATTTAGGCTTGAGATTAGGAAGAAATTCTTCACGGAGAGGGTGGTTAGGGATTGGAACGGTCTGCCCAGGGAGGTGGTTGAGTCACCGTCCCTGGAGGTATTTAAGGTTAGGGTAGATGAGGTGCTTAGGAGCATGATTTAGGGATTGGTGGGAATGGTTGGACTCGACGATCCAGTGGGTCTCTTCCAACCTGGTCATTCTGTGATTCTCTGATTCTGTGATTCCAATCCAAAGCCTTCTATGATATGATTTTATAATCTTCATCAGGATTAGGGTCGGGGAACAGTGTTTCTGATACAAGGCTGGAGGTACTTAGTATCTTTAATTTATAGGGGACGAGGATTGTGCCCTCTGCTTCTCTGCTAGAAGCCTCTGATAGCAGCTGCTCTTTTAATGCAAGAAGCCAAAGGCTTGATGAGATAGGAAAGGTCAAAGCTGAGTAAAGGCACGAGATCGGAGCTAACGAGCTAATGGAGTTTGTCTGCCTTTGTGGTTGAAGTTGCATCATCCCTGGAAACCCTTTAAAATCAGACTTGTTTTTGCAAACAGCTTTGTGTTCCAATTCAACCACAAGGACTGACCTTGAAGTAGGTGTTAATTAGCGAACGACTCCTCGTCTGCGCTTTTTGAGACGTCGGATTGCCGTGATCTCTTAAAACTTGGTGCCTATTGGAAATATAGATTCATACATCAGGATTTTTCTTCTTGTGGCGAGGATCTAATTAAAAGAAGAGAAGAGTTTAAAGAAAAAATAAATTGAGCAGAGCTCTGGCAGCCCAAGGGTTTCATAGAATCGTGGAATGGTTTGGTTTGGAATGGACCTTAAAGCCCACCCAGTTCCAACCCCTGTGGTGGGCAGGGACCTTCGATGTTCTGGTTTTGACTCTGATAATGCTCCTTGTGTGGGTTTGGGCGAGTTCTTAATCCCCGTGTGCTTTAAGTTGCCAATTTGTCCCATCCAGATATCTTCTCACCTGATGGGAGGATGTTTTTAACATGGTGTAAATGTGGAATAATTACAAGCTTTCTGTTTCTGACAAAAATTTATATTTAAGGTGGATGCCCATTTTCCAAACCTACTTCATTTTACTCCTGGGAGATGTTTTGACTCTTCCAAAGAGGATTTTTCTTGACTTGGGGCCACCGCTGTGGTACTCTGTCCCGCCAAGTTCACTCTTCGTCTGGAGAGAATAAAAAGTGTTTATGGATTTTTGATGAAACTCTTAAAATTTTTGGATTGTTCAGCTCGCTGTGTTACTGGAAAATGAATCAGGTTCTGACTCATGGTGGAGAACTGACCTTGAGGGGAGAGGGCGGCATTCTACATGCCATGGTTTGGCTTACGAGGAAAGTATTCGGAATCATAGAATAGTTTGGGTTGGAAGGGACCTTCCAGATCATCCAGTTCCACCCCGTCTGCCATGGGCAGGGACACCTCCCACTGGATCAGGCTGCTCAAAGCCCCATCCAAGCTGGCCTTGAACACCTCCAGGGATGGGGCAGCCACAACTTCCCTGGGAAACCTATTCTAGGTCCTCCCCACCCTCATCATGAAGGAATTGCTCCTTGTGTCTACTCAAAATTTGTCCCTCTCCAGTTTATCTCCATTACTCCTTGTCCTATCACTCCAAACCTTTGTGAACAGTCCCTCCTCGGCTTTCTTGTAGCCCCTTCAGGTACTGGAAGGCCACTATAAGGTCTCCTCGTAGCCTTCTCTTCTCCGAGCTGAACAACCCCAACTCTCTCAGCCTGTCCTCGTGTGGGAGGTGCTTCAGCCCTCACATCATCTTCGTAGCCTCCTCTGGACCCCTTCCAACAGCTCCATCTCCTTCTTATGTTGCTGAAGGACCTTGGTGGCAGAGAGAACCAACCCCTTGTTGCAGTGAGGGGCCCAAAACTGAACCCAGGATTTGAGGTGCGGCCTCACCAGAGCTGAGTCCAGGGTCACAATCCCTTCCCTGCTCCTGCTGGCCACGCCGTGTCTGATCCAAACCAAGATGCCATTGGCCTTCTTGGCCACCTGGGCCACTGCTGGCTCATGTTCATCCAACTTCCAGTCAACACCACCAGATATTTCCAGATTTAAGAGTTTTCTCCTTCTTCATAGCTCAGAACGAGGCGTTTAGGCAGGGTAAAGGACAACAGTTTTTCTATAGGAGAAGCTCATTTTAAGCAAGAAGATTGTCATTGACATTTAAATGTCCACAAAATGTGAAAGGTCAACAGATCAAACCACTAAAAGTGGTGACAGATCTTCAGGTACGATGCTGTTGATTTTCCCGTCCCATAGGCTTTGAAAATGTGGCAGTCACGCCGTGCTAGTTGGATGTTTTTAGATGTTACCTAAGACAACTTTGAAGAGAGCTCCCATCCTTTCTCCTTTGTGCTCTGCTCTCATCTCTCGTCACTGCAGGTCCTTCAGCTTCCACTGTTCTCAGGTAGATCCTTCACCTTTCAATCCCCTCCAGACCTTTAAGCTTCTTCTGAATGTGTCCCCTGGCCAGGCCCTCCAGGTATATCGGTTGTAGAGCTAATTTCCCTTAAAATTCTCTTGAAGTTTGTTGGCTTTGGTTGTGCAAAGTCCTTAATTTGATGCTGTTTGCAGGTTTCTGGGCCGTTGACTCCTACTTTTTGTGAAGTTCTCTGCCTGTCTGCTCTCTGTCTTCTTGGCTGTTGTTGTCTCCTCCTTTATTGATGTTTGTTCCCTTCGTTTCCCAAGGATTGCAGATACAATCGGTGGAAAATAATTGCCAAGATATTCTTCAGTCTTCTCCTTTCTCCAAAAACGAAGGTACTCTGCGCTCGCTGCGCGTCCTCGCTTAATCGCTCTCTTAGATAATTAACATGGAGCTAATTGCTACCCTTGGCTTTCTTTGAAAGCTTGGATTGATTTTGCGGCGCTGAACAGCAAATCGGAGCCTCCTGACTTTACTTACAGTTCACTAACCTTCGCTGTGGTGGGAGAAGTCAATCAAGTTCTGCTTCCCGCTGGAAGAACTCCAAGTTTTCCAGTGTGGGTAGGAAAGCAGAGCAGGTTCTCACCAGCCTTCCTGGATTTTGACACCAGAACTAAGATGATCCGAGGGCTGAGACAGTCGGGGTTGTTCAGCCTGGAGAAGAGCAGCCTTGCGGTACTCAAAGGGGCTCCAAGACAGGATGAGGAGAAAGGGGTTTTAAGCTGAAAAAGGGGAGATTTGAGATCAGATCTTGGGAAGAAATTTTCTCCTGTGAGTACTCACTGGACCAGGCTGCTCAAGGGCCCATCTAACCTGGCTTTGAACACTTCCAGGAGGGATGGGACATCCACAACTTCCCTGGGCAACCTGTGCCAGTGTCTAACCACCTTCATTGTGAAAAATTTCTTCCTAACGTCTAATCAAGGTCTTCCCCCTTCCAATTTAAAGCCATTTCCCCTTGTCCTATCACTCCAGGCCCTTGGAAAAAGTCTCTTCCCACCTTTGTGGGCCCTTCAGGTACTAGAAGGCCACTATAAGGTCTCTCTGGAGATCTGGTTCAGTATTGGACAGGTATGGTTGGACTCAGTGATCTCAAAAGTCTTTTCCAACCGAGTGATTCTATGATTCATGTGCTTCAAACTAGGTATCGCTCATAATCTTAACCCAACCAGCTGTTGCTTTCCTCATTTCTCCTCTTGCTTCAATATCCGCTTTCTTCGCACCCTAAGAAAGGTCACCTTGAGCTTTTCTCTTTATTCCATTTCTCATGTTCCCTTTTCTTTCTTTTTTTTTACAGCCTCCTTACCTTCCGTCCGAGCCAGGTTGCCTTTTCAGTGGCGTGGCTGCCTTTTTCAGTTGTGGCTTTGTGGCTTTTGGAGCATCTAGTTAAAATGTTCTTCACCGATTTTCAATTACTCTTCATATTTTTCTGATTACGTTCCATTTTTCCCTGACTGATTTGGGTCGTAATTGTTTTCAGCTTGATGAAACCGGTTCCTTTTAAACCAGACATGTCTGTATACGTGTATTTATGGGTATGTGTCTCCGTCTACTCTTGGCGGTGCTATTTTATTCCTATTTTAGAGGATTTTTTGGGTGCATGCAGAACTTTGGTCAAGTGATGGAGACTTAGCTCTCAAAAAAATGGGGTAGAACATGAGCACAGGCTGAACAATAGGAAAAAAATTTTCATGGAAAGAGTCGTTGGGCACTGGCAGAGGCTGCCCAGGGAGGGGGTTGAGTCCCCTTCCCTGGAGGGGTTTAAGGGACGGGTGGATGAGGTGCTGAGGGACACGGGTTAGTATTTGATAGGAATGGTTGGACATGATGATCTGGTGGGTCTCTTCCAACCTGGTGATTCTGTGATTCTATGAGTGGTTGCCATCCAGGTGGACCTGGAAGGCTTGAAATTTGGGGCTGTGTGAACCTCATGAGATTCAGCAAGGCCAAGTGCAAGGTCCTGCTCCCGGGTCGGGGCAATCCTCGGTTTCAATCCAGGCTGGGTGGAGAATGGATTAGGAGCTGCCCTGAGGAGAAGGGCTTGGGGTGCTGGGGGAGGAGAAGCTCGACATGAGCCTGCAATGTGCGCCCACAGCCCAGAAACCAACCGTGTCCTGGGCTGCATCTAAAGCTGGGTGACTAGCAGGGTCAGGGAGATGTTTCTCCCTCTCTACTCAGCTCTGATGAGACCCCACCTGGAGCTCGGTGTTCAGTTCTGGAGTCCTTAACATGGGAGGGACAAGGATTTGTAGAGTGAGCCAAGAGGAGGCCACTAAGATGATGGGAGGGCTAGAGCATCTTCCATCCAAGGCCAGGCTGAGAGAGTTGGGGTTGCTCAGCCTGGAGAAGAGAAGACTCCAGGGAGAACTTAGAGCACCTTCCAGAGCTGAAAAGGGCTCCAGGAAAGCTGGGGAGGAGCTCTCAATGAGCGAATGCAGGGATGGGATGAGGGGGAGCGGTTTGAAGCTGCAAGAGGGGAGATTGAGATGAGATCTTAGGAAGAAATATTTTCCTTTGAGGGTGGGGAGGCCCTGGCCCAGGTTTCCCAGAGACATTTTGGCTGCCCCATCCCTGGAGATGTTGAAGGCCAGGTTGGACGGGGCTTGGAGCAGCCTGGTCCAATAGAAGGTGTCCCTGCCTGTGGTAAGAGGTTAGAACTGGATGGTTTAATCTTCCTTCCAACCCAAGCCATTCCATGACTCTGTGATTCTACGAGTTTAGATGCTAACCCGAGACAGAGACGAGCTGTGGTTCATGGAGCAGCTTTGTAGGTCTTCTGGGAAGAATTACCAAAGAGAAAACACCGTTTCCATCTTCTAATTTAAAAGGAACTTCTGGGCTTTGTCAGTCTTAAAAGCCAATACAAATTTGCATTTATCCCTGGAGCTCCCACTGGGCTTTCACAACGCTTGCTGCCCTTGTTCATGGAACAATGACCCATTCTCCTTGGCTTGATGGATGCTCGTCCTCTACAGAAGCCGACAGCAAAAATGTGAAATGGACGGCGAGCGTCACGATGCTCTTACGAAACTGTTCGAGCTCCTCAGCGAAACGCGATTAAGAACTCAGCAACAAGGAAGGAAGATGTGTCGAAAGAGATAATGATCTCAACATCAAAGCCATCTCAGGTTCCTCCAAAAATCGCTTCTGGCAGCGTGGATCTCTGTAGGGCTTCGGGCAGAGGTTGCATTCCTGGTTTTCTCAGGCTTGCCCACTGCAAAGGCTTTAAAGGAAAACAATAAATTGGAAGGGAAAGAAGTAAAGGCAGCTGCGTCTAAGAAGTCACCGCACTATTGCACACGCAAACCTCAGAAAACCATTCGTCTTCTGGATGGACCCACCAAGAAAGGCATTTCAGCAGCTCTGACACAATAACTGTCCTTGTGGGAGGTCTAAGTGCAAATTCTCAGTGCCCAGGGCTTCTAAATCCAGGAAGAAGATAACGCTGCTCAGCAGGACCTCTCCTGCCTTTCTAACGGAGAGGACAAGGCAAAATTTCTTCCATCCACTTGTACCCAGAGGCACCTCCTGCCGTCTAAAGCAATGGGTAGGTGGTACTTGAATAGCTGAGACCTTCTACCTTGCTCAAGAGGTAGAAGGACTTCAGGAAGACCACAGAAATTTCTCCTTGCCACTGGCAAGACAGGGCGTTACGAGGTGCCGGGAGTTATGAATTGTATGTTTGAACCCATCCAAGAAACCACCTGTCAAAAGGGGTTTTGGTCCCCAACAGAAACCCAAAATTCATAATTGAAGAACCTCTGGCCTTCACAAGGAAGTAGGCGTTGACAATTTTAGACATTAAGTACATGAAAGCCCAGGAGACCTAAATGCAAGTTGAAATGTGTTGTATCCAGCTGAGGACTCAGACCAAGCTCGTGTCCCTCAAGAAACATGAAAACACGTTAACATCAAGTAGATACTTCACCTCCTTATCTGCAGATGTTGTGGGCGCTGTGCTGCAGCTCAGCGGCCAAGAGGCCTGTGGAAAACAGGATCTCATAGCCCTTTGAAACATGTTCCACAAGAGAAATGACTGTGGAACAGATGGAAAGCAAAGGCTTCCATGGCAGGAGAGTTGGAACTGGATGAGCTTTAAAGTCGCTTCCAAGCCAAACCATTCCATGATTCTATGAAATCTTGTACCGGGTAACAAGAAAACAAGAAAACTCTGAATAAAGTCTAAAACTGGCGATAGCAAAGACATGGGTCTCAATTTATAGAATCATTAAATAGCTAGGGTGGAAAAGACCTTTGAGATCATTGAGTCCAATCCTAGCTGTCCACTACTAAACCACAGAATCATAGAATGGTTTGGGTTGGAAGGGACCTTAAAGATCATCCAACCCCTCTACCATGGGCAGGGACACCTCCTGCTAGACCAGGGAAACCAGATCCCTGAGCACCACATCTACTCGACTTTTAAAGCCCTCCAGGGATGGGGACTCCACCACCAACCTGGGCAGCCTCTGCCATGGACTGACAACCCTTTCCATGAAGGCATTTTTCCTGATGTCCAATCTGAACCTGCCCTGGGGCAACTTGAGGCCATTCCCTCTCATCCCATCGCCTGTCACCTGGGAGGAGAGACCAACAACCACCTCGCGACAACCTCCTTTCAGGGGGTTGATCTCAAACAAATCTCTAAGAGGCTGGAAGAGCCTTTGAGAAGAGCTGGGAGGAGAAAGAGAAGTTCTTGCCACAGGGTTGGTACATTTCAATGTGTAGTTTGAATTCCATTGCGATAAAGAGCTTCGTAGAATCATAGAATCATAGAATAGTTTGGGTTGGAAGGGACTTCAAAGATCATCTAGGTCCAACCCCCCTGCCATGGTCCCACTGGACCAGGTCACTCCAAGCTCCATCCAACCTGGCCTTGAAGATCTCCAGGGATGGGACAACCACAACTTTTCTGGGCAACCTTGGCCAGGGCCTCCTCACCCTCATGGTGAAGAACTTCCTCCTTATGTCTAGGATGGTTAGATGAATATTTTTTCCCATTTCCTGGATCACTTCGTTGAAATGATGAGCCAAGCGGTATTTTTAAGAAAAACCCTTTAAAAAAAAAGAAATAAAAAATTAAAAATAGAACCGACTCTGCAGCGACCATTTGGAAAATTATTCCGACCCGATTGTTTATTGGGATTCCAACTGATTTTAATGAAAAATATGGTTATAATCTTTAAATAAAAACCCCAGCACTTTTATGTTTTGCATAAGGAAAGGGGCTACAATGCAACCTCCGGGGCACTTCTTAAAAGGAAAAAAGATCTCAACTGGTCGCAAGGCTCTCTGGCCAAAACCCCTCCTTGAAACCCCAAAGATGTGGCTTGCAAAGTATTCCAAGTATCCACAACAAGTGAAACTGGATGTAGAAAAATATGTTCTCGACATTTACTTCTGTTTATGGTGAAACTGGAACCAGATGACCCCGACCAACATCTTGTGCGAACGGGTAATTAACCAGTTGCAGATGGAGCCCAACTGCTGCTCGTTTACATTTGCGGCGCTGATCATTTCCATGTAGCTCAAGGAAGAAGGTCAACTGGGGGCTAATCTGGGATGGTCCCTCCCATCAGAGCCCCCAAATGCATCCCCAGCGCTGCAGGCTTCATCCAGCCAAAGAGTTAGGTGCCCAGCTCCAGGAGAGACGCTGGCTCGGTGAGGGATATCTCGAGGGACGTAGAATCATGGTATCAAAGAATAGTTTGGGTTGGAAGGGACCTTAGACATCATCTAATTCCACCTCCCTGCCATGGGCAGCGACACGTCCCACTAGATCAGGCTGCCCAAGGCCAATTCCAGCCTGGCCTTGGCCACCTCCGGGGATGGATCATCCCTCGATGACATCTTAGTGGCTTTAAATTGGAAGGAGGAAGATTTAGACTGGACATGAGGAAGAAATCCTTCACAATGAGGTTGATGAGACACTGGCCCAGGTTGCCCAGAGAAGCTTGGCTGCCCCATCCCTGGAGGTGTTCAAGGCCATGTTGGATGGAGACTGAGCAACCTGGTCTTGTGGGAGGTGTCCCTGCTCATGGCTGAGACGTTGGAAGTGGATGATCTTTAAGGTTCCTTCCAATCCAACCCATTTTATAATTCTGTGATTCTTTGATCTTACCAGCTCTTGGTGCAGAACATCTGACCGGGGATCTGCTGGTTGGAGAGACATTCAGGTTCTTCTCCTGTGGATGGTTGTTCCATGTTGATTCTCCCATATGATTTCCCTGCCTCTCCTCCACCATCCCAGTCCTTTCCTGCTCGTTACTCCAATACTTAAAGCCCCTTTAAGTACTCCAGGAAAGCCAGCGAGGGGCTCGTGATCAGGGTCTGCAAGGACGGGGCAAGGAGGAGCAGTTTGAAGCTGAAAGAGGGGAGACTGAGATGAGATCTTAGGAAGAAATGTTTTCTTGTGGAAATATCTATTGATATTCCAATATCTACTCAGATGTTAAGCTGACTGTCTTTGGGCTCCTGAAGTTCTGGGATGCTGTTTGGCCTTTCCTCTTGCAGGAGACTGCTGTTGGGTAGGGGGTGTGGACGAGTCTCCTTTGCTCCCTCTTCTGCTCCTCACCCATCTCTTGATCCACTTCTTTACTGAGATCCTTCCCAAGTTTTTACGCCTTCCAGTACAAAATTCCCTTGTCCTGTTGGCAGACCTTGTGTCACTCAGTTTGTCCGTCCCTCCTAATCATAGAATCATTGAATCACCAGGTTGGAAAAGACCCAGAGGATCATGGAGTCCAACCATTCCCATCAGTCACTAACCCATGTCCCTCAGCACCTCATCCACTCGACCCTTAAACCCCTCCATGGAAGGGGACTCGACCCCCTCCCTGGGCAGCCTCTGACAGGGACCAATCACCCTTTCCATGAAAAATTTTTTCCTGATGTCCATCCTGAGCCTCCCCTGGTGGAGCTTGAGGCCATTCCCTCTCGTCCTGTCCCCTGTCCCTTGGGAGAAGAGCCCAGCTCCCTCCTCTCCACAACCTCCTCTCAGGGAGCTGGAGAGAGCAATGAGGTCTCCCCTCAGCCTCCTCTTCTCCAGGCTGAACACCCCCAGCTCTCTCAGCTGCTCCTCTTGTTCTCCAGCCCCCTCACCAGCTTCGTTGCTCTTCTCTGGACTCGCTCCAGAACCTCAACATCCTTCTTGAGGTGAGGGGCCCAGAACTGACCCCAGGATTCGAGGAGTGGTCTCACCGGTGCTGAGTCCAGAGGGAGGAGAACCTCCCTGGACCTGCTGGCCACGCCGTGTCTGATCCAATCCAAGATGCCATGGAGATCCACGTTTTTCTTCCCGTAATCTTCTGTTTATAGCTGGTGGTCTCTTTGTCCACCTGAACTACCCTACAGTTCCTGGTGCTCTTTGTGATCCTCTGGACTCAGCTTCTTGATGTGTGATGTGTGGGTTCACTCAGCACAACTTCAAGTTGCTGTACAGGTCACGTCATCTCTCTCTCAACATCTCAGACCGAGCATGGTCAACCAAACACGCTCTAAATTGGGCTCTTGCTGTTGCCCTCAAGGAGAATTCATTGATAACTTCCCTTCGGTAACTCCCTTCTGTTTCACATTTAGCCCACTGGAATCGAAATTCCTTCCCCCAGTTAGGAGAGCAGCCAAGTTGCTTTTCGCACGTTGCGTTGCAGCATCTCCCAAGGTTATTTTTAAACCCTTGTGCTACTCCAGCTCTCAGTTGGCAGGAGGTGATAGTTGACTCCAGGCTGGGAGATGCGGGAGCTTCGACTGAGAGGCACAAATTCTTCTTGGTGTCTGGCAAGTGCCAGTGGCTGCTTGGAAGAAGCTTCAGGGTCCTACAGGCAAGCTGGGGAGGGATCTTCATCAGGGAGCACAGGGAAAGGACGAAGGGAACAGTTTAAAGCTGCAAGAGGGGAGATTGAGATGAGATCTTAGGAGGAAATGTTCTTCTGGAAGGGTAGGGAGGCCCTGGCCCAGGTTGCCCAGAGCAGTGGTGGGTGCTCCATCCCTGCAGGGGTTCAAGGCCAGGTTGGATGGGGCTTGGAGCTCCTTATCGAGTGGGAGGTGTCCCTGCCCATGGTAGAGGGTTTGGAACTGGATGGGCTTTAAGGTCCCTTCCAACCAACCCATTCCATGATTCTGTGATCCTGTGTCTCTTGGGACCGGTGATGGGAAAGGATCCTTCCACAATCTCTTTTCTCTTCCCAATTCGTTCCAGGAGTTTAATCCCCTGTTGGATTTGGTGACGGTTTTTGCCTTCCCTGCGTACCACGAGTAGCATTTTTGCAGAAACGATGATCTCACAGCCAAGATCGACATCGCTAAATGGCTGAAGGTTGTGAAGAAGCTTGGACTGGGTACCATGTAGACCCTCATTGTGGAATCTTCAGCTCCAGTTGTGGTTTTGGTCCTCTTAGCAGCAGAGGGCAGGGGGATTCAGCTCTGTAGGTGACCGGTTGGGTCATATGCTGGGTGGGCTCGTGGTGTGTCACATGGTTTTGTGTGTTGTGGTGCCTCCATTGCTCTTATTAATCATCTGGCCATTCATGTTTAAACTTCCTTGGGCTCCAAAAACAAATGGCATTAGAGTTTGAAAAACTTCATCTGTTTCATCATCAAAACTTGTTTCTACTTTGGAATCTTCTTTGGAAGCGTCTTCTTCTTCTTTGAAATCTTCTTTGGAATCTTCTTCTTTGGAATCTTCTTCTTTGGAATCATATTCTTTGAACTCTTCTGTGAAATCTTCTTCTTTGGCATCTTCTTTGGAATCATATTATTTGAGATCTTCTTTGTGGTCTTCTTTGGAACCTTCTTCTTTGGAATCATCCGTTGAAATCTTCTTTGGAAGATTCCACAATGATTCCAAAGAAGGTGGAAATCTTCCACCTTCCACCTTCTTTGGAATCATATTATTCTTTGAAATCTTCTTCTTTGGAATCATCCTTGGAAATCTTCTTTCAAATCTTCTTCTTTGGAATTATATTACTCATAACTCCTGGATCACTAAAGACAAGTTGGAAGAAAAGGCAAAGCCGATGAGTTTTAAATCAGTTGTAGGCTTAGACCTTGCCGCACACTGAAAACTCGTGGTCCGTGAAGGGTTTTGAAAGACGAACATGTCCTGGCAATGGGGTTTTTTGCACTTTTCTCTTTCTCCCCCCCTTTTTTTTTTCCACTCAATCCATGCCCCGGTGCTGGAATTGATGACACACACGTATGGCCCATGCAAACTGTTGTGGTCCAAGATGTTCCTACCAAGCTCCTGGTGGCCGCGTTGGCGTCCCCTGTTGTGCTGGCATCTCCTACCGCCCCAACGAGTCCCATGGAGTTACTCAGACCCATGTGCAGACCAGCTTGGGACTGCGGTGAGGAACGCGTCCCAGGAACTTCTGAGGCTGTAAAGCCCTCAGAGGAGAGCAGTGGCCGAGTCAGCCCTGGAGAGAAGCACAACGGAATCCGCTTCCCTGACTGGTCCAGCACGTGTTGTCAGGACATTTTCCTCTTCTGCTGTTGTTGATCTCTAAGGTCTTTTTTAACCTAACGATTCTACGATTCTAAGTGCCACCGCTGCACATTTTTGGAAGATCTTCAGGCGTAGGACCCTACAATTGTCCTCGTTGAATCTCATGATGTTCACACAGGCCGGCCTCAAAATATTTGGTTGTTTTGACTTCTGATGACCTTCTTAACGTAGGATCTTCCTCATGATAGAAAGTTACGTTTTGTTCCTTAACCTTATCCCTTGTGGAGGTATCTCCCTACTCTTCGCTTGGTTCCACAGGGCCAGTGCCTCCCTCCGGAACTCTGGAGGGTCATGTTCACCCCTTGGCCCACAGCAGGTGCCAGATGGTGGCACCACAGTTGGAAACCCTACTGAGTTCTGACCTTCACCTTCCCATATCAACCTCACACTGGGGCTAAAAATCACTCAAAACCCATTTCCCACCCAATTTTACCAGTAGCGGGTGGGGTTGGTTCCTACAAAAGAGCGATGGGTCAATTAACCAGTCGGTTGCCGCGGTCTGAGCGATGCCACACGCGTTCCCGTCACTGGGGACTGAGAGGAGACCTCCCAGCTCAATCGAGAGTCACTTTTTTCCCCGTTTAAAAAGCAAATAAAGAAAAATTGGAAGGGGCTGGAGGGAAGGTGTGAGATTTTCCGTGCGTTATTTTGATTCAGAGTTAGGGTGGGTTTGTTTTCATCCTTAATAGATTTATAACACGCAGGGCCTTTTATTTGTTTCTATAAAATTAACTTGTAAATTGAAAATGGAAAAAAAGCTGGGAATGGGACCCGGGCCATCGCTGCCAAACGATGGAACGCTGCTCGGTTTATGGAAGGTAGACGAGGGCATTTTGCCTTCTGATGGATTTATATCCGAGTGCCACATGTTGCAGAGCTGTAAAACTTTTACTAATGAGAAGTTGGAGGAATGGTGACTTTCTAATTGCTCTTTTTTTTTTTTTTTGCTAAATACGAGCTGCTGGTTCTTTTGGTCTTTTAAAACGTGGAGGAATTCTGAAGCCTGTTGAGGTTGCAGTGGAGGGAAAGCTCGTGGACCTGATGAGGTTCAACGAGGGCAAGTGCGAGGTCCTACACCTGGGGTGGGGGAGTCTCTCGTTTCAATCCACGCTGAGGGACAACGTGATGGAGAGCAGCTCTGAGGAGAAGGACTTGGGGTGCTGGGAGATGAGAAACTCAACATGAGCCGTCAATGTGTGCTCGCAGCTGAGGAACCAACCGTGTCCTGGGCTGTCCCTCTGCTCCTCTCTGTTGAGACTTCTCACATTGGAGTCCTGTGTCCAGTTCTGGAATCTCCAATGTGAGAAGGAGATGGAGCTGTTGAACCGGGTCCAGAGGAGGCTACAGGGATGATGTGAAGGTTGGAGGACCTCTGCTATGAAGCCAAGCAGAGTGAGTTGTGGTCGTGGAGACCGGAGAAGAGTGCATGGACAACAGAGCTGCCTTCCAGTACCTGAAGGGGCTCCAGGAAAGCTGGGGAGGGACTTTTTCCAAGGGCCTGGACTGACAGGAAGAGGGAGAATAGCTTGAAATTGGAAGGGGGAAGATCTCACTGAGACATGAGGAAGAAATTCTTCACAATGAGGGTGGGGAGGCCCTGGCCCAGGTTGCCCAGAGAAGTTGTGGCTGCCCCAGCCCTAGAGGTTCTGAAGACCAGGTTGGATGAGGCTTTGAGCAGCTGGGACATGCAGTGCCAGCTCTTGATCTACTAATTCCAGCCTCCCCAGCAGAAACTCTTCATCATTTCAGTCCAGCAAACCCAGGCTCGGTCATTTGGAGTTTTGTCTCTTTGATTTATTAGGGTCTTAAAAAGATCATTTAGATCTTTTAAGAAGATCCTTTTTTTTTGTCATAGGGTTTCTTTACCTCATCTATAAAAGCTTGTTCCTGCTAGAAGACCCATTAGTGTCTTTGGATGAAACTTGTACTGGATTTTGAGTTGATGTTGGCAGCCTGCCTTGCGTTAATGATTTCCTTCAAAAAGGTTCGTTAGGGAAACGTGGTTAAATTCAACGGAGTACTTCACTGGAATTGTCGAAGAGGGAGTAATCGTAGAATCATTAAGGTTAGAAAAGACCTGTAAGGTCACCCAGCCCAACACCACCACTCCCACTCAACCATCTACCAAATTTCTTCACAGAAAGCTTCTCAAGCACTGGCAGAGGCTGCCGAGGGAGGTGGTTGAGTCACCATCCTTGGAGGTGTTTAAAAGGTGGGTAGATGAGGTGCTGAGGGACACGACTTTGTAGTGGACAGGTATGGTTGGACTTCACGATCTCAGAAGCCTTTTCCAAGTGATTCCAAGTGCCACGGCTGCATGGTTTTCAAACACCTTGGGGATGGAGACTCCACCACCTCCCTGGGCAGCTTCTATCAGGGCCTGAGAACCATTTCCATGAACAAGTTTTTCCTGATGTCCAATTTAAACCTCCCAGGGCACAACTTGAGGCCACTTCTTCTCATCCTATCACTTTCTACTTGGGAGAAGAGCCCAGCATCTACCTCACTACAACCTCTTTTCCAGAAGCTGCAGAGAACGATGAGGTCTCTCCTCAGCCTCCTCTTCTCCAGGCTAGAGAGACTCAGCTGCTCCTCATAACCCCCGTGCTCTGGACTCTAAACTTTGTGGACTTCAAGTCCGGAAGAGCTTCTTGGAAGCTTATGGGAGTTTCTTGGTGTCTGAGGGATTAAAGCTTGTTTGTCCCAAGATGGTAGATGGATTCCTACTCCAGATAATTTAAATGTGGGCTTCCCTCCCTCTCTTCTTTTTTCCTCATTGTCTTTTTTTCTGCTATTACTTCCATGCTGTTGGGCTCATGGCAATGGTGAAATGGTAAGAAAGTTCAGTCTTTCCCTCTGAACCGTTGCAAAGTGCTTTACGAGGATGAGAAACGATGCCCTGGGAACTGGGAGTTGACTTTTTCTTTTTGAATATTCTTAAAAATACGGATTTGAGGGGGAAGAAGCAGAATTAGAGCTTTGAAAAAGTGCCTCCAGGTTGGGCTCCTCTCTTTCTTTTCTCTGAAAGCAGTTTGTCACCAAAGGGTCCCGCGGATTCATGAATCACAGTGATGACTTCAGTGGATTCATCTGAAATTCAACAGAAACCCCTTTTCCAGCACTTTGCTGGCACACAAGTTGAGTTTGTGTCGTACATCTCATCTTCTCCCACAACACCCTCCTCTCTAAATTGGAGAGAGATGGATTTGGTGGGTGGACTGGACAGTGGATAAGAAACTGGTTGGATGGTCGTATTGAGAGTGTTGTGGTCAATGGCTCGAAGTCCAGCTGGAGATCGGTGACTAGTGGTGTCCCTCAGGGGTCCGTACTGGGACCGGAGCTGTTTAATATCTTCATCAATGATACAGACAGCGAGAGCGAGGGCACCCTCAGCAAGTTTGCCGATGACGCCAAGCTGAGTGGGGCAGTTGCCTCACCCAGAAGGACGGGATCCAGAGGGACCTGGACAGGCTGGAGAAGTGAGCTGGGAGAACATCATGAGGTTCAACAAGGCCAAGGGCAAGGTCCTACCCCTGGGTCAGGGCAATCCCTGATTTCAGTACATCATGGGGGTGGTGTGATTGAGAACAGCTCTGAGGAGAAGGACTTGGGGTGCTGGGGGATGAGAAGCTTGGCATGAGCCAGCAACGTGCGCTCACAGGCCAGAAACCAACCGTGTCCTGGGCTGCATCCAGAGCTGCGTGGCCAGCAGGGCAAGGGAAGTGATTCTGTCCCTCTATTCCACTCTTGTGAGACCCCACCTGGAGTCCTGTGTCCAGCTTTGGAATCCCCAACGCAAGAAGGAGATGGAGCTGTTGGAATGGGTCCAGAGGAGGCTACAAAGATGATCAGAGGGCTGGAGAACCTTCTGTATGAGGCCAAGCTGAGAGAGTTGGGCTTATTCAGCCTGGAGAAGAGAAGGCTCCGAGGAGACCTTAGAGCAACTTCTAGTACCTGAAGGGGCTACAAGAAAACTGGGGAGGGACTATTCAGAAAAACCTGTGGTGACAGGACAAGGGGGAACGGGTATAAGCTGGAGAGGGGCAGAGACATTAGGAAGAATTCAGACGAGACATTAGGAAGAATTTCTTCACCATGAGAGTGGTGAGACACTGGCCCAGGTTGCCCAGGGCAGTTGTGGTTTCCCCATCCCTGGAGGGGTTCAAGGCCAGGTTGGATGGGGCATGGAGCCCCTGAGCCAGTGGGAGGTGTCCCTGCCCAAGCCCTTCTCCTCAGGGCTGCTCTCAATCCGTTCTTCTAAGCAAAGGAACGTCTCCCATTGCTGAGGGACAAGTCCTCTGCAGTTTCCCCGTTGGCCTTTAGAGGGCAGAGCACGTCCAGGAAAAAGCAGATTTGGGGATCTGCCTGATTTTTCTGGTTGTGAATTCTGAAAGTCTGGAGAGTCCGAACATCACTTTTTCTAGTTTGTAATTGTAATATCTCAGCAAGAACTTCTGGTGCTTTAAAGAGCGAGCGATATGTCCACTCTGGAGGTTTCAACTAGACATGAGGAGGAATTTCTTCACGATCGAGGTGGGGAGGCCCTAGAAGAGGTTGCCCAGGTAGATGCTCCATCCCTGGAGGGGTTCAAGGCCAGGTTGGATGGGGCTTGGAGCTCCTGATCCAGTGGGAGGTGTCCCGGCCCATGTCACGGGGTTGGAACTGGATGATCTTTGAGGTCCCATCCAACCCAAACCGTCCTATCAACCTGTGATTCTACGATTCTTTAAATTTAAGGTCTTCTGACAGGTCACTTCTAGTGAAACTTTTCGGATTAGCTACCCCTTATAGTCAACATGCCTGGAGAGGCAGTGGCTCTTTAATCCTCCGATTAATTAAAAGCAGAAATAACAAACTAATGTTCTGCTTTCTTCTTCTACTCCCCTAAAGCTCATGGATCAGCGAGAAGATGATTGTTCTTGAAAAAGCCATTTAGTCCTTAATAAGAAAAGCTGCTCCTTGTGGCTCAGCCCTTTTGGCATCTGCTTTGTGGGTTTCTCAGCGAAAAACCCCGTAGGGTTTGTTCCTAAACAGAATGAAATATTCTTTCTTCCAAGAAAGATTTCTCCCTCTCTCTTTTTATTTCTGTTTTCAAGATTGTCTTCTATCTTCTGAAGGTGGAGGTGCTGGCAGGGTCCCCCAAGAAGTAGGAACTAGACAGCAGGAGTTTCTTTATCATTTTGGGTTCATGGAATCATTAAGGTTGGAAAAGATCTTTAAGGTCAAGTCCAGCCGTCAGGCTAACACCACCGTGCCGACTAAAGCGTGTTCCAAAGTGCAACATCTACACGCTTTTTGAAGCCCTGCAGGGATGGTGGCTCCACCGCTTCCCTGGGCAGCCTCTGACAATGCTTCATGACTCTTTCGGTAAAGGATTTTTTTTTTCTAATATCCAATCTAAAGTTCCCGCGGTGCAACTTGGGGTCTGGGCTTTAACTCCTGAGAGCCTTGCCCTGCCGTGCTCCTCAGCTCTTTGGTCTGTTGGTACCTTAGGTGCAGGGAGGATCCGGGAAACTCCAGGCCTGTCAGTCTGACCTCGGTACCGGGGAAAGTCATGGAGCGGGTGATCTTGAGTGCGATCATGAAGCACTTGCAAGAGAACCGGGTGATCAGGCCCAGTCAACACGGGTTCATGAAAGGCAGGTCTTGCCGGAGTAACCTGATCACCTTCTGTGACCAAGTGACTAAACTCTTGGACGAGGGAAAGGCTGTGGATGGATCTTCCTGGACTTCAGTAAAGCCTTTGACACAGTTTCTCCCAGCATTCTGCTTCGGAAACTGTCACCTCTGGCCTGGACGGGCGCACACTCTGCTGGGTGGAAAACTGGTTGGATGGAGGGCCCAGAGAGTGGTGGGAAATGGAGTTAAATCCAGCTGGAGGCCAGTGACAAGTGGGGTTCCCCAGGGCTCAGTGCTGGGTCCAGCCCTGTTCAATGTCTTTATCAACGACCTGGATGAAGGCATCGAGTGCTCCCTTAGCAAGTTTGCAGATGACACCAAGCTGGGTGGAAGTGTGGATCTGCTGGAGGGTCGGGAGGCTCCAAAGGGATCTGAACAGGCTGGATCCATGGGCTGAGACCAACGGCAGGAGGTTTAACGAGGCCAAATGCCGGGTCCTGCACTTGGGGCACAACAACCCTGAGCAGAGGTACAAACTAGGAGAAGCCTGGCTGGAAAGCTGCCAGGAGGAGAAGGACCTGGGGGTGTTGGTTGACAGCGACTGAACATGAGCCAGCAGTGGCCCAGGTAGCCAAGAAGGCCAGTGGCATCTTGGCTTGGATCAGGAACGGCGTGACCAGCAGGTCCAGGGAGGTTCTTCTCCCTCTGTACTCAGCACTGGTGAGATCGCTCCTCGAATCCTGTGTTCAGTTCTGGGCCCCTCACCACAAGGAGGATGTTGAGGCTCTGGAGCGAGTGCAGAGAAGAGCAACGAAGCTGGTGATGGGGCTGGAGAACAAGGGGAGGGACTGGGAGAGCTGGGGGTGTTTATCCTGGAGAAAAGGAGGCTGAGGGGAGACCTCATTGCTCTCTCCAGCTACCTGAAGGGAGGTTGTGGAGAGGAGGGAGCTGGGCTCTTCTCCCAAGTGACAGGGGACAGGACGAGAGGGAATGGCCTCAAGCTCTGCCAGGGGAGATTTAGGCTTGAGATAAGGAAAAAATTCTTCATGGAGAGGGTGGTTAGGCATTGGAACAGTCTGCCCAGGGAGGTGGTTGAGGTGTTTAAGGTGAGGGTGGATGAGGTACTTAGGAGCATGATTTGGGGACTGATGGGAATGGTTGGACTCGACCATCCGGTGGGTCTCTTCCAACCTGGTTATTCTGTGATTCTGTGATACCTGTGGTTGTCCTGATAGAACTGAAGGATCACAGAATGGTTTGGGTTGGAAAGGAACTTAAGGCTGTGCATTTCTGACCCCCCTGTCACGGGCAGGGACACCTCCCCCTGGATCAGGGGCTCCAAGCTCCATCCAACCTGGCCTTGAACACCTCCAGGGATGGAGCAGCCACCACTTCTCTGGGCAGCCTGGGCCAGGGCCTCCCCACCCTCACAGGAGAATATTTTTTCTTAAGATCTCATCTCCATCTCCCCTATTTCAGCGTAAAACTGTTCCCTCACATCCCTTCCCTGCATTCCCTGATCCAGAGCCTGTCCCCACCTTTCCTGGAGCCCCTTCAGGTACTGGAAGCTGCTCTAACTTACACCTGGGCAGGTTTAGATTGAACATGAGGAAAAATTCCTTCATGGAAAAGGTTCTCAGGTCTGGCAGAGGCTGCCCAGGGAGGTGGTGGAGTCCCAGTCCCTGGAGATATTGAAAGGATGGATAGATGAGGTGCTCAGGGATCTGGTTTAGTCGTGGGCAGGGAGGGTTGGACTCAATGATCTCAAAGGTCTTTTCCAACCGAGCGATTCCGAGTGTGGAAGTTCCCACTTGTGCTTTCAGTCCCTCTTCGGGGCCGTTTGAAACGGCAGCATTCAAAAACCCCTCAACATCAGAGAATGATTTCGGAGATCGCTTCTAGGAGGGGTTTTCATGAGGCGACGCTCCGTGTTTCAAGAGTCGTTTTAAATCCTCGGTAAAAGTTAATCAAAGAATGTGCATCCAGTTGGTTAACAGCGAGTTGCAAACTTATTTATCTCAGCCTGGCTCCCAGCGTGCTTGGGAGTGATTGAAGAAAGCCTCGAGCTGTGGAGTTGTCGGGGTCACGGTCTTTAATGTCTTTGAAATAGCTTGTACGATGCCGTCCTCCTACTGGTTTCAGTCGGCTTATCTCATTTTCGGCTTCTCCTCTCCTTGTAAATGTGATAAATAAACTTTGCAGTGGTGTAACTGAGGTACTTTTGATGCCTGCCCGCAGATATCGTCTCCTTGGGGCTGGATCACACAGAAGCGTAAATCAACACTTTGCTCAAGAAGCGGCTTCTTAAAAAAAAAAAAATGGGGTTTTGGTCTTTTATTGCACAGCTGGCCTGGAGGACTTGGTTGCCCAAGTCTTTTTATCAAGGTTAATGTGATAAAGTTCTTTTTACGCCTCCAAGGAAAGGAGAGTCTTGAAAAGAGGCTGAGGGGAGACCTTGTGAGTGTCTACAACTACTTGAAAGGAGCTTGTAGCGAGGGGGGTGTTGGTCTCTTCTCCTAAGTGACAGACGGTAGGAAGGGAAGAAACGGCCTCAAGCTGCACCAGGACAGGTTCAGATTGGACATCAGGAAACATTTCTTTATGGGAAGGGTTCTCAGGACCAGGCAGAGGCTGCCCAGGGAGGTGGTGGAGTCCCCATCCCTGGAGATATTGAAAATATGAGTAGGTGAGGTGCTCAGGGATGTGATTTAGTAGTGGACAGGTAGGGTTGGACTCGATCTCAAAGGTCTTTTCCAATCAAGTGATTCTACGAGTCTATGATCATTCTTTAATCAAACTCCTCTGCTGCAGGAGCTTCTCCAAGGAGCAGTTGAAATGTAATAGGTTTTATATAAAATCGTGACTGAACCTTGTTATTCTTTACAATGAACTCTGAGGATAGAAATAACATGGACCTCCTCTTACTGGAAGGGAAAAGCAGCAGTGATGTGGAGACGAGGATAAATCACTGGGGGAAAGCAAATGCGAAGGGAGATCCCACGTTCCTCATTGCACACAACGCCCAAAATTTATATTTGAGCTAAACATCAGCAAAGTTTGAGCAAAATTGGGGACACAGAGCAGGGACCCAGAGGGGATTCTGCCCCTCTGCTCTTGCTTTGTGAGACCTCACCTGGAGTCCCGTATCCAGCTCTGGAATCCTCAACAAAAGAAGGAGATGGAACTGTTGGCACGGGTCCAGAGGAGGCCACAGAGATGATCTGAGGGCTGGAGAACCTCTGCTGTGAGGTCAGGCTGGGGCTGTCTAACCTGGAGAAGAGAAGGCTTTAGGGAGACCTTTGAGCAGCTTCTACTACTGAAAGGGGCTCTTTATCAGGGAAGAAAGGGATAGAACCAGGGGGAACGGTTTTGATCTATAAGAGTGGAGATTGAGATGAGATTTTAGGAAGAAATTTGTCATGCTGAGAGTGGGGAGGCCCTGGCCCAGGTTGCCCGGAGAAGCTGGGTCTGCCCCGTCCCTGGAGGGGTTCAAGGCCAGGTTGGATGGGGCTTTGAACAACCTGGTCCAGTGGGAGGCGTCCCTGCCCGTGATAGGGGGGTGGAATGGGATGGGCCTTGAGGTCCCTTCCAACCCACCCCACCCCATGGTTCTGTGATTGATAGGCTGGTAGAAAAGAGGCTGCCCAAGCCCCACCCAACTTGGCCTTGAACCCCTCCAGGGATGGGGCAGCCGCAACTGCCCTGGGCAACCTGGGCCAGTGTCTCATCACCCTCATGCTGGAGAAGTTCCTCCTTATGTCTAATCTAAATCTGTCCCTCTCCAGTTTTTCCCTGTTCCCCCTCGTCCTATCTCCACAAGCCTTTATGAACAGTCCCTCCCCAGCTTTCTTGGAGCCCCTTCAGGCACTGGAAGGTCACCATAAGGTCTCCTTGGAGCCTTCTCTTCTCCAGGCTGAACAACCCCAACTCTCTCAGCCTGGCCTCATATGGGAGGTTCTCCAGCTCTCTCATCATCCTTGTAGCCTCCTCTGGCCCCGTTCCAACAGCTCCATCTCCCTCTTACGTTGAGGATTCCAGAACTGGACACAGGACTCCAGGTGAGGTCTCACAGAGCGGAGCAGAGGGGTGGAATCCCCTCCATCCCTGCTGGCCACACTGCTCTGGCCGCAGCCCAGGACACGGTTGGTTTCTGGACTACGAGCGCACGTTGCCATCATTGGAGTTAACCCCCCCACATTCCTTTTCCTCGTTTCCTGGGCTGACGATTAACTCTGTCAGATAAAACCTCCGACAAATTGTTTTCTCCGATGACCCGTTAACGCCGAGAAGGTGACTCGGCAACAACTCTTCTCATCTTGACAAGCGGTGGCCTTCGCATTAAAACTCAAACCAGAAGCTGTGTCAGCGTGTTGAGTTTACACCTTGCAATAATAATCGGGGCTTTTTTTATCTGATCGGAGGGGGATTTTATAACTTTCAAATGGGTCTTTGGCCGCCAGCCAGCTCAACTGTCACTTTTTATTACTTTCTTTTTTTTTTGCTTCCCCTGTAGCCCGCCTGCTTTTATTTTATTTTTTGGTTATATCCTTTCAGGAATATTTATCCTCTTCCTTGGGATGTTGGAAAGTGATATTTTCAAGTTCTCTGTCTCCAGACTGCGTCCCCATTCCTTGAAGGACTTAAAAGATGCGTAGGTGAAGTTCTTAGGGATGTGGTTTAGCAGTGGACAGGGATGGTTGGGCTTGATGTTCTCAAAGGTCTTTTCCTACCTAAGGATTCTAGGATTTTATAGTTCGACGATTTAGCCCGTGTTGCGCTTTGAGCTGGAGTTGAGTCTTGTCTGAGGAACTTCATTTTCGGAGAGTTCACAGCATGTTTTTCAGACAGGGTTTGTCTCTCGCAGCGAGCACACGGGGCACTGGGATGCAGAAAGGCCACGGTTTGTCTTTATTCCTACAGAAACCAAGGCCACCCTCGAGCTGGTGGGGCCCTGAGTCAAAGAGGTGAGAAAGGTGGCACCTGTAGGACAGGAGAGGTGACCCCCACCTGACCAACAGAGGATTCCACCCCGTAGACGTCACACTTGGGATAAAATTGAGAGATCATAAGGGTCTCCATCTCTTCTTTGATGGCCAGTGCCCACTGAGGACCTCATCAGTCTGTTTGCCACACATCCCGGATCTGTGTGTTCCTGAATCCAGTTCCTGAGCCCAGCTCCCTCCTAACCTTGGACCCTTTCCCTCGTGTCTGCTCTGAAGCATCTCTGGTGACACTGAGTTGTCGCAGGTTGGGGTGGAGGCGCAATCTCATATATTTTATTATTTTTACTCTTTTCTTCTTGTTCTTCTTCTTGAGTTTATATGGGAGAGACTTCTTCCAAGGGCATGGGGGCATAGGATGAGGGAGCTTGAAATTGGAAGGGGGACTATTTAGATGGGACGTTAGGAAGAAATTCTTCATGGTGAGGGTGGGGAGGCCCTGGCCCAGGTTGCCCAGAGCAGGGGTGGCTGCCCCATCCCTGGAGGTGTCCAAGACCAGGTTGGATGGGGCTTGGAGCAACCTGATCCAGTGGGAGGTGTCCCTGCCCATGGCAGGGGAGTTGGAACTGGATGATCCTTAAGGTCCCTTCCAACCCAACCCATTCTGTGATTGATGGGCTGGTAGAAAAGAGGCATTTTTACTCAATAACACAAAAATGCTCTTGCTTTCATGTAAACCACAGCAAAAGGTAAGGGGATTTTGAGTTGATTTCTGTCCCTCGAGGGCTTTTTGCCTCTTTGTAGCCCCGGGTCTCTCTGTTCGCAAAGGCCACGTTGGAGTGTCGCCTCCGCTTTGATGTGGTTTCTCACGTGTGCCTCTTCGCCGGGCTCCCCGCCGATGCCTTTATGGGAAACAGAACATTAAAATCCAAACGCGCCTGCTCTCCAGGTCATTTTTCATCCTTTATGTGCGACGTCAGATGTTTCGCAGAGTCCTCCTGCCGCACCCCCGGCTCGAGAAGGTGCCGGGTGTGAGGTGGGGGTAGAAACGGGGAGTTCCTCGGCGTTTAAACCTAAATTTCTCCTGAGCTGCTTCCTCTGGGCCTCTCCCCAGCTCTCTCTTTCTCTCAAGGTGAAACCCAAACCTCGGTGACTTCACCCAGACCTGCTGAAGTTAAAGAAAATTTGATATTTCTCACTTATAGGTCACATCAGTCCAGGTTGTTTCCTGCCAAGAGTTGGAGGGGAAATGCCCTCCTGTTAATGGAAAAGCAATTACGATCATTTCTGGTGTATCCGTTGCGGTGTTCCAGCAGAACCCCGTGGTTATGGGCTCTGCACGTAACGTGCCGACTCCTTGGCTCCTGGCTGGCTCCTGACAGGCCGTGTCCATCGTGCGGCACCTCCATGAGGTGAATCATGGGCTGGAGGGGAAGAAGCATTGACTGCGTTATCGTGGGGCCAGTTGTCGGTCTTTGAGGTAGAAATCGTAGAACGGTTTAGGTTGGAAGAGACCTCAAAGCCCATCCAGTTCCACCCACCTCCCACTGGATCAGGGGCTCCAAGCCCCATCCAACCTGGCCTTGAACCCCTCCAGGGATGAGGCAGCCACAGCTTCTCTGGGGAACATGTGCCAGGGCCTCCCCACCGTCATCATGAAGAATTTCTTCCTAAGATCTCGTTTAAATCTTCCCCCTTCCAATTTAAAGCCGTTCCCCCTCGTCCTATCACTCCAGGCCCTTTGAAAAAAAAAAACGTCTCCCCAGCTTTCTTCTACCCCCTTTCAGGTACTTGCAGACCACTACAAGGTCTCCCTTTGCCCCACCCCAAGTGTAGGACTTGACCCTTGGCCTTGTTCAACCTGATGATGACAATTCCCTCCCTGGATCGTTCCCCAGCTCTCCCATTCCTGAAGGTGAAGATTGCTCTTGGCGGGCTAAAAGGCCTCTGTGCCATTGGGAACCTCTCTCTGGCTGCTCTTTGTGGATCTCTGCGAGGTGGGATGTACATTCTTTCCTTTTATGGTCTGTTTCCCAGTAGGTCCCTGGACTTTAATTCAGGTCTCAAGTCTTCTCTTAGAAACTGTAGTTGATTTGCATTAAAAATGTGCAAAATCGTACAACCATAGAGCGGTTCGCGTTGGAAGAGACCTTAAAACCAGTGCACCCCGACCCTGCTATGGGTGGGCAGGGACACCTCCCAATGGATCGGGTCGCTCAAGGCTTTATCCTTGAATACATCCAGGGATGGGGCAGCCACATCTTCTGTGGACAACGTGCGCCAGGGCTGCCAAATGTGGTGCTTGAGTTTGGATGTTGAGCTCCTTTGCTTTACGCGATGGCTTTTCCTAGAAGGACGAACTTTCTCAATTTCGAGATTGTATCAGTACTGGGAGTTCTGAGGTCCTACAGGTGTCTTGTACTACTGTGCTCCGCTCGTGAGCTTAGAATCATACAATCAGCAGGTTGGAAAAGACCCAGAGGATCATCGAGTCCAACCATTCCCATCAATCACTAACCCGTGTCCCTCAGCACCTCGTCCACCCATCCCTTAAACCCCTCCAGGGAAGGGGACTCAACCCCCTCCCTGGGCAGCCTCTGACAGGGACCAATCACCCTTGCTGTGAAAAATTTTTTCTTGATGTCAAACCTGACCCTCCCCTGGTGGAGCTTGAGGCCATTCCCTCTCGTCCTGTCCCCTGTCCCTGGGGAGAAGAGCCCAGCTCCCTCCTCTCCACAACCTCCTCTCAGGTAGTTGGAGAGAGCAATGAGGTCTCCCCTCAGCCTCCTCTTCTCCAGGCTGAACCCCCCCAGCTCTCTCAGCTGCTCCTCTTCTTCTCCAGCCCCATCACCAGCTTCGTTGCTCTTCTCTGGACTCACTCCAGAGCCTCAACATCCTTCTTGTGGTGAGGGGCCCAGAACTGACCCCAGGATTCGAGGAGCCGTCTCCCCAGGGCCGAGTCCAGAGGGAGAAGAACCTGCCTGGCCCTGCTGGCCACGCCGTGTCTGATCCAAGCCAAGATGCCATTGGCCTTCTTGGCCACCTGGGCCACTGCTGGCTCATGGTCAGTCGCTGTCAACCAACCCCCCCAGGTCCTTCTCCTCCAGGCAGTTTCCAGCCAGGCTTCTCCTAGTCTGGAGCTGCTCAGGGTTGTTGTGCCCCAAGTGCAGGACCCGGCATTTGGCCTCATTAAACCTCCTGCCGTTGGTCTCAGCCCATGGATCCAGCCTGTTCAGGTCCCTTTGGAGCCTCCCGACCCTCCAGCAGATCGACACTTCCACCCAGCTTGGTGTCACCCGCAAACTTCAGCGTAGCTGAAGTTGGGGCATGACCTTAATATCTGTTTTTTGAGGTGAGAGGAGATGAAATAGCAAGATAAGAAGGTAATGGACATTATTTGATCATTAGGAAAAACTTCTTCACAGAAAGGGTTTTCAGGCCCTGGCCAAGGCTTCCCAGGGACGTGGTGGAGCCCCCATCCCTGGAGGGGTTCAAAGCCAGGTAGATGAGGTGCTCAGGGATGTGCTTTAGTAGCGGACAGGTACAGTTGGACTTGATGACCTCCAAGGTCTTTCCAACCTAGGGATTCCATTTTTCTATAATAATTCTGAGAACGTGCCCACCAGGTCTTCTGCTGAGACTAATTTGACGTCCAACCCAAAATGCTGACTCGTCCACGCTTTGGGCTTCAGCAGTGAAGTTCAGAGCTAGCGGCAGCGTCTTTCAGCTTGTTAGCCTGGATTTTTTCTCTCCCATGACCATTCCTGCTCTGATCTTGCTACGCCCTGTTTAATGATGCATTTCAAGCACAATGTTTTATCCAGAACTTGGCCTTTTCCCATTCTTTGATTTCTTCCTAGAGGAAAAAAGATTACATAAATTTGAGAGATTTTAACGAGGAGACTGGGCTTGCTTTTTGGTGTAATTTACAGTGGATTCTGGGTTATAACTTCATTACGCTTCGGTTGAGTAACTTATGTCAGAAATGGGTGTATCTGAGAGTGGAATTGAGCCTCGAATCTCTTTGTTGTGTGGGCTTCAGAAGGACCAAAGGCTCGCTCCCCGTTTTGAAGTCCTAATTCTCTTTAGATGATGTCGCAATGCCTTTCTATACAGTTGGGCCTCTGAAGTTCGAGATTTGTAATGCAAAAAACACCACATTTCATCCAATTGCTTCAAGTATTGGTGTCGCCAGCAAAATCGGTCTCGAGTCGTGTTCACAGAGACCTTTTCGTGTGGCTTTAGAGTCGTAGAACCGTTTGCTTGCTAAAGATCTTTGAGATCATTGAGTACAACCCTACCTGTCCACCACTAAATCAGATCCCTGAGCACCTCATCTACCCGGCTTCTAAACCCCTCCAGGAGTGGGGACTCCACCACCTCCCTGAGCAGCTTCTGCCAGGGCCTGAGAACCTTTTCATGAAGAGATTTTCCCTGATGTCCGATCTGAACCTGCCCTGGTGCAGCTTGAGGCCATTCCCTCTCGCCCTATCGCTGTCACTTGGGAGGAGAAACCAATCCCACCTCATTCCAACCTCCTTTCAGGCAGTTGTAGACAGGGAGAAGGTCTCCCCTTAGCCTCCTTTTCTCCAGGTTAAACAAACCGAGGTCTCTCAACCATAATCCTTCTTCTCCAGCTCCTTCTCCGGCTCCGTTCCCTTCTCTGGATGCCCTCAATGTCCTTGGAATGAGGGATCCAAAACTGAACACAGGATTCTTGGTTTCAAAAGTCTCCGTTATTCAGCCTCATCCCTTCAGAGATCTTTGAACTAACCTTGTTTGGTTGTCCCCAAGCTCAGCCGTCGCTTCTCTTGCAGGAGCCCTTGTACTAAACATCAAGGATACTACTGCTCTGCATCCACTAGAGGTCAAGATTGTGCTACGGCTGGAAGGTTGAGCTCCAATCCCTGGTGCAACAACCTCCAGCGTCTGCAGTATTGATAGAATTTTACTATCAATTACCATTTTTAGCAATTGAGACGAAGCTGATTGTGTATGCGCGGTGGGAGTCGCACTTGTCCTTACGCAACGGACTTTGGAGCTGGATGATCTTTAAGGTCCCTTCCAATCAAAACCATTCTATGGGTCTGGGATTCTATATACGTGCTGTGCTGGGGGTTTTAATGTTCTCCAGATCAAAAATCACACCAGTGGTTGCTCTCTGATGGGTCTTTCTTCCCAAGGAGGGGTTCAAAAGGGGCTTGAGCTGAGAGAGGCTGTCAAAATAAAACTGGCTTGTAGATTATCTTTGTGTGATATTAAATGCTTTTAAGTATTTAAAAGGAAATTGTATTGAATGTTTGCACCCTGGATTGAGGTTTCTCCTTTCTGCAGTTCCGCTAGCAGAAGTAATTCTTTTTTAATAGGTTCCAATTCTTTTAATTCGTAGAATGATTGAATGGTTTGGGGGGGAGGAGACCTCAAAGCCCATCCAGTTCCACCTCTGCCATGAGCAGGGACACCTCCCACGGGATCAGGGGCTCCAAGCCCCATCCAGCCTGGCCTTGAACCCCTCCAGGGATGGGGCAGCCACCACTGCTCTGGGCAACCTGGGCCAGGGCCTCCCCACCCTCACAGGAGAACCTTTCTACCTAAGATCTCATCTCAATCTCCCCTCTTTCAGCTTAAACCCATTCCCCCTTGTCCTGTCTGCGCACTCCTTGATCCCTTTGAGTCCTGGAAGCTGCTTTAAGTTCTCCCTGAAGCCTTCTCTTCTCCAGGCTGATCAACCCCAAGTCTCTCAGCCTGGCCTTCTAGTGGAGGTTCTCCAGCTCTTGGATCATCTTCTTGGCTTCCTCTGGACTCACTCCAGAGATCCATGAAAGCTGGCATCTAAAACAACACTCTCAGAAAGGTGTCCAGATAACTTGCTTAAACCTTTCTCTGTTATATATATATAATGTACACACAATTCTAGAAGAACATGGGAGGGCTTCTATAAATCTGTTTTTTTATCATAGAATCACCAGGTTGGAAAAGACCTGCTGGATCATGGAGTCCAACCATTCCCATCAATCACTAACCCATGTCCCTCAGCACCTCGTCCACCCGTCCCTTAAACCCCTCCAGGGAAGGTGAATCAACCCCCTCCCTGGGCAGCCTCTGCCAGTGACCAATCGCCCTTTCTGTGAAATATTTTTTCCTGCTGTCCCTCCTGAGCCTCCCCTGGTGGAGCTTGAGGCCATTCCCTCTCGTCCTGTCCCCTGTCCCTTGGGAGAAGAGCCCAGCTCCCTCCTCTCCACAACCTCCTCTCAGGGAGTTGCAGAGAGCAATGAGCTCTCCCCTCAGCCTCCTCTTCTCCAGGCTGAACCCCCCCAGCTCTCTCAGCTGCTCCTCTTCTTCTCCAGCCCCTCCCCAGCTTCGTTGCTCTTCTCTGGACTCGCTCCAGAGCCTCAACATCCTTCTTGTGGTGAGGGGCCCAGCACTGACCCCAGGATTCGAGGAGCTGAGTCCAGAGGGAGAAGAACCTCCCTGGCCCTGCTGGCCACGCTGTTTCTGCTCCAAGCCAAGATGCCCTTGGCCTTCTTGGCCCCCTGGGCCCCTGCTGGCTCCTGTTCAACCAACCCCCCCAGGTCCTTCTCCTCCAGGCAGTTTCCAGCCAGGCTTCTCCTAGTCTGGAGCTGCTCAGGGTTGTTGTGCCCCAAGTGCAGGACCCGGCATTTGGCCATGTAAAACCTCCTGCCATTGGTCTCAGCCCATGGATCCAGCCTGTTCAGATCCCTTTGGAGCCTCCCGACCCTCCAGCAGATCCAGCTTCCACCCAGCTTAGTGTCATCCGCAAACTTGCTAAGGGAGCCCTTGATGCCTTCATCCAGGTCATTGATGAAGACATCGGACAGGGCTGGACCCAGCCCTGAGCCCTGGGACCACCTAATCTTCATGTCGATATTAATTTTTCGTGTGTTTTGGTTTTAGTCACAGCAGAACCTCCAGCCTCACGTGCAGCACCAGGGTACGCATTGATTTGGCCTCTTGTTTTGGCCTCGTTGTAGCCCTCGTGGTGAGCCGGGTGTCTCCGCACCGTTCCCCCTCCTTGGCCTTCCCTCTCCCTTTGCCGTTCTTGGTCGACTCTCTTGAAGACTTGAGGCTGACCCATTTTTCCTCTCAAATATTGTGCTCGTTAACAATGAGGCCACTGAGTTTCTGCATTAAACCTCCGCCACAAACAAACTCCAAAGCCTCAGGAACTGGTATCAACATCAGAAGGAGGGAGCTCCATGAAGTTCTCCTCCCTCAATTGGCTTCTCCCAGCCGGGGAATTATTATTATTTTTTTTTAGTCAATACCTTTTTACAGCTCATTCCGTCCATCAGCAACGTACAATTAAGCTCTCCTGGGGTACCACAAAAATGCTTTCAGGAACCTCTGGGGTCCAGATGTGGAATGTTTTGTGCTGACACGGGTTGAAAAGAGGAACGAATCCAACGGTTAAGTCCGCCCTTTAATTTCGCCTGTGACAGTCACCACATGGCCCGTGGGCTAATGTTTCTGCATCTGGGCTGTAAATAGATCAATATGGCAACGCGATGGGCTTGGCCGTTTGATTTGTGAAGAGTCAGAATCGTGTTTGTGTTGTTGCATAATCCCTGGAAGGGTTTCGAAATGAATCTTCTGTTTCTTGGGTAGGGAAAAAAAAAAAAAAAAGAACCTTAACCCATTTCTACGTTCTACGTGTGTTTTATTTTGCCTCGTGAGGCGTATTTCACGAGCGGTTGCATCGTTTGGCTGAATAAATGATGTATAAATTGGAGGATTCGATCGTAAAAGGTGAAATCTGGGTTTTTTGTTTTTTTTTTTTGTAGGCACAGCAGCAAAGGAACCTGGACAACGTTGTGTCGCAGCATCCCAGGATAAGCGCGGGGAAGAAATCCAAGAAAGAAGCCTTCGCAAGCTCCGATCTGGAGGTAAAAACCACTAGCCCCATGTCCGAGCAAGATTCGGGTATCCTGGATGTTGAAGATGAGGATGAGGATGAAGAGGTAACTGCACGACATCAAATCCAGGAGACTGGGCAGTTTGGGGGTGAGGAGTAGAGTCTCAAGCGGTGTTGACGCCTCACCAAGGCTTTCACGTTGCTGTGGAAAGACGTAGAATAGAGCTAGGAACATGATTTGTGTTTCAGTGTTGGGTTATTTTGAGCTGTGGTCCCTCTTCTTCTTAGCAAGCTCAGCTTGCAAGTGTTGGGTGAGAACGGAACAGCCCGTGTCTTCTGTCCTCCAGCTCAAGGGCTGCTCTTCTCTGCTTCCTTCAGTTTGGTGTCTTCCCTTCATTTGCAGCACCACGAGGTGGTGCAGAGATGTTGTGACCCACACTGGATTGACCTCGTGTGCTGCAAGCACACGTTCCTTCCTTCAATCTCATCTAAATCTTCCACAGAATCAGAGAATCACCAGGTTGGAAGAGACCCACCGGATCATCGAGTCCAACCGTCCCCATCAGTCACCAACCCATGTTCCTCAGCACCGCGTCCACATGTCCCTTAAACCCCTCCAGGGAAGGGGACTCAACCCCCTCCCCGGGCAGCCTGTAAAAGACGCTTGGTCTTCTCTGTGGGCCACGTCTTGGTGGCAGACAGACGTGGTGTTGAAGAGGGTTCCATCAGGACAGGCTGTTTTAAAAGGAGTTTTAATGTCTTGATGAGCTCCCTTCTTTCTGTCTCCCTTTCTGCGGCTGCTTCTTCTGGCCTTCTGCTTCTTCTGACCATCTCCTGCTGTTCTTGTTAACCACCTCACTGATGGTGTTGGCGATGGTGTCACTAGATGACAGCACATGGAGTGGAGCATCCTGACCGCTCCTCGAATCCTGGGGTCAGTTCTGGGCCACAAGGAGGATGTTGAGGCTCTGGAGCGAGTCCAGAGAAGAGCAACGAAGCTGGGGAAGGGGCTGGAGAAGAAGAGGAGCGGCTGAGAGAGCTGGGGGTGTTTAGCCTGGAGAAGAGGAGGCTGAGGGGAGACCTCATTGCTCTCTGCAACTCCCTGAGAGGAGGTTGTGGAGAGGAGGGAGCTGAGCTCTTCTCCCAAGGGACAGGGGACAGGACGAGAGGGAATGGCCTCAAGCTCCACCAGGGGAGGGTCAGACAGAACATTAGGAAAAAATTTCATGGAAAGGGTGATTGGTCCCTGTCAGAGGCTGCCCAGGGAGGGGGTTGAGTCCCCTTCCCTGGAGGGGTTTAAGGGACGGGTGGACGAGGTGCTGAGGGACATGGGTTAGTGATTGATGGGAATGGTTCGACTCGATGATCCCATGGGTCTCTTCCAACCTGGTGTCTCCATGATTCAGCTTATGAGGAGCAGCTGAAGGACCTGAGGCTGCTTAGTCTGGAGAAGGGGAGGCTTAACCCTTTCAACCCAAATTACTTTATGATTCTGTGGTTCTGTGAAATGAAGAAAATATGAAAAAGCTCCACACCTTATCGCCCCCTAAGACTACCTGAAAGGAGGTTGGAGCTCAGTGGGTGTTGGTCTCTTCTCCAAAGTAAGAAGTGATAGAACGAGAGGAAATGACCTCGAGTTGCACCAGGGGAGGTTGAGATTGGAGTTTAGGAAAAATTGCTTCACCAAGAGCATTATCTTTTCTTATCTTCAAGGTTTGCAGCTGGTTGAAGCCTCCTTATCTTCTGGCTTGAACCAGCTCTAGGGGTTTCTATTGTGTGACTCAGGAAAAGTTCAGTGTGAGTTCAACGTTTCTGGGTGAAAGCTCACAGCTTGTGGCCTGAGGCTTCACGAATTCGGCTGCTGATCTTGAGCAAGTTCTGCTGTGTCATGATTCTTTGCAATTTCGAGAGATTTCATCTAGAGTTTGTTTTTACAGTCCTATCGTGGAATCACAGAGTGGTTTGGGTTGGAAGGGCCCTCAAAGATCACCCAGTTCCAACTCCTGTCACGGGCAAGGACACTTCCCGCTGGATCAGGCTGCTCCAAGCCCCATCCAACCTGGTCTTCAACCCCTCCAGGGATGGGGCAGCCACAGCTTCCCTGGGCAACATGTTCCAGGGCCTCCCCACCCTCACAGGAGAACATTTCTTCTAAGATCTCATCTGAATCTCCCTTCTTGCAGCTGAAAACAATCCCCCTTTATCCTGTCCCTGCACTTCCTGATCAAGAGCTCCTCCCCAGCTTTCCTGGAGCTCCTTTCAGTCCTGGAAGCTGCTCTGAGTTTTCCCTGAAGGCTTCTGTAGGCTTAGCAACTACCTCTGAAAGGTTGAATTCATTCTATTTCAGACCAAAATGGTTAATAGTCTTTAACACTTCAGGGATTCTTTCCTTGCTTTTCATCTTTTGATGTGACTCTTTCTTCTCATGATTTTCTGGGCCACGCAGGAAGTACTGTTAGAACAGAATTTATTCTCCAAAGTTAATCTTCATTCTTAAAGTTGTCAGTATTAATTGTCCTGAGTACAGGTGGACCATGTCTTGCTTCCTGCACTGTCCCATGTTCTGGAGCGATGGAGAAGGTTTTCTGGGCTTTGATGAACAGGACTCAACAAGTGGGGTTATATCCCTTCCCTGTCTCCAAGGCTGCCGAGAATCGTAGAATCATAGAATCGCCAGGTTGGGAGAGACCCACCGGATCATTGAGTCCAACCATTCCATCAATCCCTAACCCATGTCCCTCAGCGCCTCGTCCACCCGTCCCTTAAACCCCTCCAGGGAAGGGGACTCAACCACCTCCCTTACACTTATACTTCTGAAGGAAAAAGAGAATATTGCTAGCAAGAAAACCTGGAGAAAGAAGAAAACCAGATCCTTGTGAGAATCTGGAGAGGAGAAGGCCGAGGGAAGACCATCTCACTGCCTACAACTACCTAAGAGGAGGCGTTAGGGTCTTGGTGTCTTCTCTCAAGTGACAAGTGATAGGACTAGAGGGAATGGCCTCAAGCTGCATCAAGGCAAGTTTAGATTGGACACTAAGTAAAAAATCTTCATAGAGAGGGTTCTCAAGCACTGGCAGAGGCTGCCCAGGAAGGTGGTTGAGACACCATCCCTGAAGATATTTAATAGGCAGGTAGGTGAAGTGCTTAGGGATATGATTTAGTGGTGGACAGGACTTGATGATCTCAAAGGTCTTTTCCAACCTAGTGATTCTATGAAAATAAATTAAGCAGAGAAGTCCAGAAATGATGCTAAATCAGACAAATGTGGTGCTGGCGCGTCTTGCTCTTGACTTGTTGCTGCAATGAACCCAACCAGTATCCACAGGTTTCTGTTTGGACGACAACCACGACAACTGGTTGAATGTGGCAATGGAAGAAGGAAGAGTGTCTTGCACCCGCTCTTGCTAAGAACCAAAAACGCGATGGTCCGAGGTGTTTCTCGTTAAGTTTAGGCAGGAGATCTCAATCGCTGCCCTGCTCCTGCTGGCCTCACGGTGTCTGATCCAAGCCAAGTGGCCTTCTTGGCCACCTAGGCCACCTCTGGCTCATATTCAGCCTCTCTCAACCAGCACCCCCAGGTCCTTCTCCTCCAGGCAGCTTTCCAGCCACTCTCCCCAAAGTCTTGAGCTGCACGGGGTTGTTGTGTCCCCAGTGCCCATGACCTGGTGCTTGGCCTTGTTGAACGTCATCCCATTGGTCTCAAATCGTTGATCCAGCCTAGATGAACAGTTCTGGAGAGCTCGTGATTCCTTTAGCCATCTGGAGGAGTCTCTTCATCCCAGCAGCAATATTTAGAGGAAGGACTTTGAAAGGGGAGGAAGAGCTTTGAAAGGGAAGAAAGAGGAGTTTTGCTTAGGCTGTTGTGTTCAGATGTAGATGGACCTCTCCCTTGGAGTGCAATAAGAGAGCTCTGCCAGCTGCACTCAGGAAGATGAATACGAGATGTTGTTCTCCAGTACATTTGTGTTCACCAGATTGGAGACATTATGGTCCAGACTGAAGTTCAGATGCCTCGCTGAGGTCCGAGCTCCCACTAGAATCGGAGCGAGGGAGTGGACACAGCTGGAAAGTGAGCTGAGAGAAGCCTCCAATCCACTTTTCATGACTGTCAAGTTACAGGAGACTCACAGTGAGCAGCTCACAGGCAGCTCTGTTTGTGCCAGTGGGTCCCTTTGTAGTAAAAAGCATCCAGCAAACTACAAAGCTCGTCCAGATTCTTCTCATTTTCAGTGCCTTTTCTTTTGTGATCGTGTTGAACGGAGCAGGACAATCCCATTACAATAAGCGGCTGGGCCGAGAGTGGATTGAGAGCAGCCCTGAGGAGAAGGACTTGGGGTGCTGGGGGATGAGAAGCTCGACAGGAGTCAGCAACGTGCGCTTGCAGCTCAAAACCCAACCGTGTCCTGGGCTGCGTCCAAAGAAGGTGGCCAGCAGGGAGGGAGGGGATTCTGCCCCTCTGCCCCACTCTGGTGAGACCCCACGTAGAATCCTGGGATCAGTTCTGGAGTCCTCAACACAGGAGGGACGTGGAGCTGTTGGAGTGAGTCCAGAGGAGGCCACGGAGATGATCTGAGGGCTGGAGAACCTCCTGTACGAGGCCAGGCTGAGAGAGTCGGGGTTCTTCTTATCTTCAAGGTTTGCAGCTGATTGAAGCCTCGTTATCTTCTGGCTTGAACCAGCTCTGGGGGTTTCTGTTGTGTGACTCAGGAAAAGTTCAGTGTGAGTTCAACGTTTCTGGGTGAAAGCTCACAGCTTGTGGCCTGAGGCTTCACGAATTCGGCTGCTGATCTTGAGCAAGTTCTGCTGTGTCATGATTCTTTGCAGTTTTGAGAGATTTCATCTAGAGTTTATTTTTACAGTCCTATCGTGGAATCACAGAGTGGTTTGAGTTGGAAGGGACCTCAAAGGCCCCCCAGTTTTTGGCCCCTCACTCCAAGAAGGACATTGAGGGGCTGGAGCGTGTCCAGAGAAGGGAACAAAGCCGAGGAAGTGTCTGGAGAACAAAGGTTAGGAGAGGTGGCTGAGGGACCTGGGGGTGTTTAGCCTGGAGAAAAGGAGGCTGAGAGGAGACCTCATCACTGCCTACAACTGCCTGGAAGGAGGTTGGAGTGAGCTGGGGGTTGGTGTCTTCTCGCCAGTGACAGGCAGTAGGATGAGAGGAAAAGTCTTCAAGTTGCACCAGGGCAGATTCAGATTGGACATCAGGACAAATGTCTTCACTGGAAAGGGTTCTGAGGCCCTGGCAGAGGCCGCCCAGGAAGGTGGTGGAGTCCCCATCCCTGGAGGGGTTTAAAAAAACATGAAGATGTGGCCCCTGGGGACATGGTTCAGCAGTGAGGTTGGGCTGACACTTGGACTGGATGATCGTAGAGGTCTTTCCCAACCTTAATGATTCCATGACTCTTTTCTGTGTTGGACTCGATGATCCGTTAGGTCTCTTCCAACCTGGTTATTCTACGATTCTATGATTCTATGATACCTGTTCTTGTGTCAGGTCTTTACGTCAAAAGCTAACGTGGATCAGAGATTGGATTTCTCTGAAGCCAAACCACATCATCCCTTCACTCTTGACCACCCAGGTGGTGGTGGCAGCTACGGTTGGATGTTTCCATTGGAAACTTGGCTTCCATGGGTTAAATTTGCTGCAGACGTTGGTTAATCTGACCGGAGAATTCTTTTGCAAGAGGAGAGGGTTTGGCTGTTGAGAGAGACTGGCAGGTCTGCTGCTGCTCCCAGCACCGGGAACGTGATGGTGCAGGAGTTGGGAATGAAGTTTGCGAAGCGGATGTTTTGCGGACTGGGAAAATTGTTGGACAAGATGAATCAATTCTTTGTTCTGCAAATCAAAAGGAAAAAAAAAAAACCCGAAGATTAGGCTGAAGGGGAGATGTCGGGGGAATAATCGGTCCGGTTGCTGGGGCGGCTCAAGTTCTCATTTCATCGTCAGGCTTCAAAAATGAAAGATTTATTTATGTTATCGAACACTGGTGGTGCAGCTTTGGCTCAGAAAACAAGATCAGTTCTAAAGGGGATGTGCTTAGCCTGAATGCTGAGGTATGTCTGAATATCTAAATATTAGAGAAATATCTGTCTCTTTGCAGCCTCCCAGTCCTGAAAGGGGCTCCAGGAAACCTGGGGAGGGACTTTTTCCAAGGGCCTGGAGTGGTAGGATGGGGGTGAATGGCTTTAAATTGGAAGGGGGAAGACTTAGATTAGCCACGAGGAAGAGATTCTTGATGCCGAGGGTGGTGAGACCCTGGGACAACTTGCCCAGAGAAGTGGCTGCCCCATCCCTGGAGGTGTCCAAGGCCAGGTTGGATGGAGCTTGGAGCAACCTGATCCGGTGGGGGGTGCCCCTGCCCACGGCAGGAGGTGGAACTGGATGAGTTTTAATGTCCCTTCCAACCCAAAGCGTTCCATGATTCTATGATCCTGTGTCTCCTGGGACCAGTGATGGGAAAGAGTCCTTCCAAAATCCATTCTATCCACCCACCTTGTTGCATTGAGGGTCTAACTGGATGGGTCCCTTCCAACCCGACCCATTCCATGATGATGTAATTCTATCTAAATTGGAGAGGGAAACATTAGATACGTTCATCTTGTGCAAAGTGTTAACCTTGAATCAGAGAATAGTTTGGTTGGAAAAGACCTTTGAGATCGTCAAGTCCAACCGTACCCTTTCCCTACTAAACCAGATCCCTGCGCTAAGTAGCCTCAGAAATAATTTCATATAGTCTTTATATTTAGAATATATTCTAAATCTGTATCTATGTTGGTTTGTTTGGAGAGATTTCAGATGACAGGAAGAGCATTTGGCTTTATGTGGAAGAGGTGGCTTGTTCTTCTCCTTAAAATACCCTGTGGGTTTATTCCTTGCTTAAAATCCTGCCTCAAATCCAGTTTTATACCTAAAATCCAGGTTTTGAGTGCACGTCTCTCTGCTTGCAATAGAGCTTTCTTGTGGTCCGAGACTCGCGTTTCCACTGCTCGTAGAGTTCTACCAAGATTAGTGATTTTAAAGCTCTTAATGTCTTGGAGACGTCAACTCCCCAGAATCGCCCAGTGTAATTTTTTTGTGAGCGTGTGTGTGGGCTTAAAAGTTTTCACAGAAGATCAGAGGCTGCTCAAATGTTGCAGTTTGCTTTGAAAGGGTTTCTCTGGGGGAGGAAACTCCAATTTTTTTTGGCAACGTCCTGACTTCCCAAATCTTTATCAGCAAAATTTCTTCACCGACCACGTTCAATGAATGTTCCAAATCCGAGAGGAGCGAAGCCGTTTGATCCTGAATTCGCATTCAGTGGGAAATATCGTCTGCTTTGATGAAGATGTGAAGGGATGACAGATGCCTCCTCCCTTGGAAAACACAGTGTGGACTTGGGTCCATCCATTCCAGCTTCCCCACGCTGCTGGTGGTCGCTGGGGGATGCTGGGTCCAGCGGGTCCCGATACTTCCCTGTCTGCTTGAATGATCTCCAGAAGTTTTGCAATCAAGGATTTTGGAGCCAGAAGTGTTTTACTGTTGTCCCACCAGGAGGCCAATTACGCTTAATGTTGGAGGAATGATCTTTAAGGTCCCGTCCAACCCAAAGCATTCGATGAAAAGACAGCGAGGCAAAATCAACCCACCGAAATCTGCATTTAGGGACGATTGGAAGGCCTAGGAGACTGTAGATGGAAAATAAGTGATCAAGAAGACACGATGAAATAGGCATTAACGCATGAAAACTGCTGCTGGTGTCTACAGTTGTCAGAATTTTTAACCTGAAAGAGAGGAGATTGAGATGAGATCTTGGGAAGAAATGTTCTCCTGTGAGGTGTGGGGAGGACCTGGCCCAGGCTGCCCAGAGAAGCTGTGGCTGCCCCATCCTTAGAGGTGGTTGAAGTCCAGGTTGGATGGGGCTTTGAGCAACCTGATCCAGTGGGAGGTGTCCTTGTCCATGGCAAGGGGGGTGGAACTGGATGTACCTTATGATCCCTTCCAACTCAAACCATTCCATGATTCTGCATAGAGGTTATGAAAGGTAAAAGCAAATGATGTTAGTGAGCTGAGCTTCACAGCTGCTTGCCCTCGGTTCAGCTGTAACCGTCTGCCGGGGCACGTTGGGCAGCATCGTTTGTAGAATCATATCATAGGATCGTAGAATCATCAGGTTGGAAATGACCCACCGGATGATCGAGTCCAACCGTTCCCATCAATCACTAACCCATGTCCCTCAGTGCCTCGTCCACCCGTCCCTTAGACTCCTCCAGGGAAGGGGACTCAACCCCCTCCATGAAATTTTTTCCTAATGTCCAGCCTGAGCCTCCCCTGGTGGAGCTTGAGGCCATTCCCTCTCGTCCTGTCCCCTGTCACTTGGGAGAAGAGCCCAGCTCCCTCCTCTCCACAACCTCCCTTCAGGTAGTTGTAGAGAGCAATGAGGTCTCCCCTCAGCCTCCTCTTCTCCAGGCTAAACACCCCCAGCTCTCTCAGCTGCTCCTCTTCTTCTCCAGCCCCTCCCCAGCTTCGTTGCTCTTCTCTGGACTCGCTCCAGAGCCTCAACATCCTTCTGGTGCTGAGGGGCCCAGCACTGATCCCAGGATTCGAGGAGCGATCTCCCCAGGGCTGAGTCCAGAGGGAGAAGAACCTCCCTGGCCCTGCTGGCCACGTCGTGTCTGATTCAAGCCAAGATGCCCTTGGCTTTCTTGGCCACCTGGGCCCCTGCTGGCTCATGTTCAACCAAGCCCCCAGGTCCTTCTCCTCCAGGCAGTTTCCAGCCAGGCTTCTCCTAGTCTGCAGCTGCTCAGGGTTGTTGTGCCCCAAGCGCAGGACCCGGCATTTGGCCTCGTTAAACCTCCTGCCGTCGGTTCAATGCAGAAAAGGTCACACCGGCAATGTCAACCCCATCCATCGCTTGGAAACATCCCCCCTTCCATCTACGAGCTGCCTGAACGGCACGATGGAGTCCTTGGTGCAAGGGAGTGAAGGAGACCCCAAGGAGATCTCGTGCTGTGCCCCAATAAACCTCTTTGCTGCCCCAGGAGCCACCCAAGTCCTTCTCCTCCCTGCACCACCAGGTTGGGATTGTGTAGGGACTCCAAGCCATAGTGCTGGTGGTGTGGGATGGGACACTCCCAGAGCGTTTGATGCTGCTCTCTCCGTAGCTCCTTTCATTGTTCCAGCTCGAAGCGAGATCCTCTGTAGTGCCGAGGACTGAGTGTCTTTGCGTGGGAGAGGTTCTTTAACAGCTCCAGTTCCACATTACACGGGAGGCTACTTAACAAAATCCCCTGTTTTCCCTTTCCAGACAAGAACATCTCCACTCCCCTGCTTGAAGCCATGGCTTTGGATGAGGAGGACCACTCCCCCCAGGCGCTCTGGGCAGCGTTGGTCGGGGCTTTCACGCCCTCATCCAACTCAAAACTTCTCTCTTCCTCGTCCTACCTCCTTTTTAGCAGAAATGCCTCTTAAGCCTAATTAAAAATATATCAAATAAACATGTTCCCCAGGCCTGTCCATTGGTCCCTTTCATCTTTCTCTCCTTTTCTTCCACCGCGTGTCAACAGAACACTCCCCTCCTCTCCGGATTTTGGGGGGGAAGGAGGGTTCTCTTAGCTTTATGCCTTGGCCAAGAAGCATAATGCTGTGTTGGCTTCAACACATCCAAAGGACACAAGCTTCTTGTATGCAAATTCCTTCTCTGATCTTGCTTCTCGCCCTCCTTTCCTCTGTCCCACCCTTCCAAACTCGGCTTCCTTGTCCCTGAGCAAGGCTTGTTGTGATGCTGAAAGGTGGTGGAGGCTGTTTGAAAGGGAAAAAAGAAAAAAAAAAAAAAAAAAAAAACGAAGCCAGAAAGAATTTGTGCTTCTAAAGAAATCAAAGTGCAAGGGTAAGGAATAAATTGGGTTTTCCTCTTGCATAAGCACCAGGATGGTTGCCACCAGGACCTAGAGTCAAAACTTGAGTCTCTGCTGAGCTGGCTAAGAGAGGGTCGGATGCTGCGACGTGGTTTCCGAGGGGAGTCAATGGAGTAAAAGCCATTTTTAATGATATTTTCCTGCTTAAGCTGAAAGGAGGGAGATGGAGATGAAATCTTAGGAAGAAATGTTTTCCTCTTGAGGGTGGTGGAGGCCCTGGCTGAGGTTGCCCAGAGATTGATGTTCCAGGTGTTCTCAAGGTGTTCCAGGCCAGGTTGGATGAGGCTTTGAGCAATCTTACCCAGTGGGAGATGTCCCTACCCATGGCAGTGGGGTTGGAAGTGGGTGGGCTTGGAGATCCCTTCCCACCCAAACCGTTCTTTGATTTTATGATACTTAAAGAATCTGTAGGATTTTAAATGTGGTCAAAGAGAAGGCTTGGAGAGGACCTTATAGTGACCTTGCAGCCTGGAGAAGAGAAGACTCTCAGAGGACCTTATAGAGACCTTCCAATACCTGAAGGGGCTACAAGAAAGCTGGGAAGGGAATTTTATGAAGGCTTGTGGTGATAGGATGAGGGGGAACAGCTTTAAACTCGAAGCGGGCAGATTTAGGCTAGACATAAGGAGGAATTTCTTCACAATGAGTTTGGTGAGATGCTGGAAGAGGTTCCCCAGGGAAACTGTGGCTGCTCCATCCCTGGAGATGTTCAAGGCCAGGTTGGATTGGGCTTGGGCAACCTGGTCTGGTGGGACACTATGAGGACAAGCTGAGAGAGGTAGGGTTGTCCAGCTTGGAGAGGAGAAGGCTTTGGGGAGACCTTAGAGCAGCTTCCAGTACTGAAAGGATCTCCATGGGGGAACAGAATTGGAAGGAGGAGGGTTTAGTTTAGATCTCGGGAAGAAATTCTTCATAATGAGGGTGGGGAGGCCCTGGCCGAGGTTGTCCAGAGCAGGGGTGGCTGCTCCATCCCTGGAGGGGTTCAAAGCCAGGTTGCATGGGGCTTGGAGCCCCTGATCCAGTGGGAGGTGTCCCTGCCTGTGGCAGGGGGCTTGGAACTGGGTGATCTTTAAGGTCCCTTCCAACCCAAACCATTCTGATTCTATGGATATAAGTGGATTCCAAGGACAATCAAATGATTACGTACAAGTCTCATGGGGAGCAGGCGAGGAACCTGGGGTTGTTCAGCCTAGAGAAGAGGAAGCTGAGGGGAGACCTTCTCGCTGTCTACAACTGCCTGAAAGGAGGTTGTGGTGAGGTGGGGGTTGGTCTCTTCTCCCAAGTGACTGGGGACAAGACAAGAGGGAATGGCCTCAAGTTGCACCAGGACAGGTTCAGATTGGACATCAGGAAACATTTCTTCATGGAAAGGGTTCTGAGTCTCTGGCAGAGGCTGCCCGGGGAGGTTCTGGAGTCCCCATCCCTGGAGATGTTTAAAATACAGATAGATGAGGTGCTCAGGGATCTGGTTTAGTAGTGGACAGGTATGGTTGGACTCGATGATCTCCAGGGTCTTTTCCAACCGAGGGATTCTGTGATTTCTGTCGCTGAAACCTTGTGTCGCTCTGCTGACCCTGCGCGCGTTGGAGTTGCCCGTACCCAACTCTTCTGTTTTAAAGCTGCACTGACCTGCGTGTGTCCTACATTTTTCACACTGCTCTCTTGCTGTTCCTTAGGTGCCTGGGGCCCAGGACCTGGTGGACTTCTCGCCGGTGTACCGCTGCCTCCACATATACTCCGTCCTGGTGAGTAACCCACGAGGCTGGTGCTACGTTTGGTTGTGGTTTCAAGAAGACTGTGGTGCTGCTCCTTCTGCTGGTGCAATTGGAAGGAGGTGGTTTCAAAGCATTTATTCATGTTCACCTGGCTAGGAAGCGTGGTTCTTCTCCGGAGAAGTTCTTCTCCCAAGTGACGTGTGATAGGATGAGAGGAAATGACCTCCAAGTTGCACCCGGGGAGGTTTAAATTGGATTTTAGGGAAAATTTCTTTCCTGACAGGGTGGTGAAGTCCTGGAAGAGGTTGCTCAAGGAATTGATGGAGTCCTTATCTCTGGAGGGGTTCAAAAAACTGGTGGCTGTGGCACTGTGGGACATGGTTTAGTAGGCACGGTGATGTTGGGCTGACGGTTGGGCTGGTTGGTCTTTTCCAGCGTTACTGATTCTGTGATTCTTCGCGTTACCTGAGGTAGAAGGTAGAGTGATGTGCATGGATTTGGGTCAAACGCACGCAGTTTCTTCATGCAGGCCCTAGAAATATGAAGGGATCCTTTCTCCACCTCTCGCGGACCCTGCGTTTATAACATACACATTTCTCGGTCCTCTAGTTTTCCACCAAGAATTCTTCTTGGATCTCAGTGGCTTCGTTTTTCAGCACAAACAGAGGAGTTGCCAGGGGGAATTGGTTTGGAACGTGCCGTTTGCCGCGCTCGGGAGAGCTTTGCTGCTCTTCAAGGGTTGTTTGACAGGAACAGATTTGCTGCTGTCCCACCAAATCCCGCATTTGACTTTTCGCGCTCCCAATTTCCCGACAGCCGAGCTTTGCTAGGCTGAAAAATTCAGCCGAATGGAAACTTCCTTGAAAAAGTGTGTCATGATTTAGCCTTGGCCCGGCACGTTTTAGCTGTTAAACCAAAGAGTTGGGCTCCAACTCCCTTCACCCCAACCCCAGGGAAAGGGAAAGGAGAGGAAAACACTTGGTTGGAAGCTACAACCACAGCTTTAATGGAATAATAGTAATAATGATCGTGATGATGATGATGAAAATAATAAAATGCATACAAATATAAAATATAGCGCCTCCACCCCTCGATGGGACTGTGTCACCACAGATGCTGTAGAGCAAACATAAGGGAAAAAGTGTGAGGTTAGGAGGGAGCTGGGTTCAGGAACTCGGATTCAGGAACTTGCAGATCCAGGATCAGGGTCAAGCTGACAGGTGAGCTCATTGCTGGATGTTGGTCATCAGAGAAGAGAGCAAGACCCTCCTGATCTCTCGGTTTTATGCCGAGTGTGACGTCTACGGGGTGGAATCCTCTGTTGGTCAGGTGGGGGGTCACCTCTCCTGTCCTACAGGTGCCACCTTTCTCACCTCTTTGACTCAGGGCTCCACCAGCTCAAGGGTGGTGGTGGTTTCTGTAGGAATAAAGACAAGCCGCGGCCTTTCTGCATCCCAGTGCCCCGTGTGCTCGCTGCGAGAGACAAACCCTGTCTGAAAAACATGCAGCGAGCTCTCTGAAATGAAGTTTCTCAGAAGAAACTGAGCTGAATCAGAAAACTGATGGTGCTGTAGCTCAAACCACAACAAAGTATTACTCTAAACCCTGTGAGGTTCTTGAGAGCTTGTCAAGAGAGCTGCCCTCTCCGCAGAAGCAGCCTGCTAGACGCGCTGCATTTGCTCTTAGGCATTGCGAGCACGTAACATATTGATTTTTCTGTTTCTTTATTTATAACAAGAGTGGAGATGATGCTCTTGTAGCTTCCCCTTCCACCTGTGATTCCTAAGGCGCCTCCAGCAGCGTACGAGCCTTAATCTGCAGAACCCCTCCTGGTTGCCTCCGTTTTTTAACGTCCCGTGGAGAGCAGGAGCTTTCGGAGGGCTCTTCACAGAATCACAGAATCACAGAGTCACAGAATCACAGAATAACCAGGTTGGAAGAGACCCACCGGATCGTTGAGTCCAACCATTCCCACCAATCCCTAAATCCCTCTTCTCCTGCGGTTGAGCAATCGGCAGCCCAGGCAGGAGATGAAAGGACGCTCTCCGTTCACAACTTCCCTCCCTTTCCACGGTGGAGCCAGACTTGACAGGGAGTTGTTTTTGAGGCTCTTCTCCAGCCAGATCCTCCAGCGATCCACACGAGTGCGTTTGCGAAAGGGAAAGAGCCGTTACAAAAGCCGCTTCTATCGAATCGTTTCGTGCCCTCATCTGTTCAGAATTATGTCATTTGGCTCCGTTTCCATGAGATTTGAGCGGAATGAAAAAAAAGTGAACCCACCCGAAATGTGTAACTCTTGTTTGGCTTGGACAAAACCCTCCTCCTCAAAGTCAGGGAGGGTGCTAATTGCAGATTAGCTCTGAAAGGCTTTGCGGATGGCCAAGGGTCACTTGAGTTGAAGGAACTTCAGGGAAGAGCATGTCTGATGAGAACAGGATCAGGAATCCTGTTCCAGTAGCTCAAGTGTGTTTGTTTAATGCAGGGGTGTTTATTTAGTTGTGGATTTATATATAAAACCATTATGAAAACGATGAAGAACTTTTGCTGGTGAGGCACCGGCAGGTTGACCTAGAGAAGTTGCGGTTGTTCCTTCCCTGGAGATGCTCAAGGCCAGGTTGGATGGGACTATGAGCACCTGATCTGGTGGGAGGTGTCCCTGCGCACAACAGGGGGTTGGAACTGGATGGGCTTTGAGGTCCCTTCCGACCCAAACCGTTCCGTGATCCTATCATGTTATGAGTCTGTAATTCTATAAGTTTCACACATTTGAAATTGTCTCGCTTCTGCGTTGGGACCTTGTCTTGTTGCTTTGCTTTTTAAGCTGAAATAGCAAGTTCTCCTCTGAAGCAAAGGAGGGAGATGGTGCTGCTGGAATGCAGGTTTCATGCGGTGGATCTGAATCAGATCGTCTTCTGCTGCACGTAGGAATAGTTAGGTGGTCATGAAGTTCTTGGGGCACGGGGCTCATGCTGCTGGGTTAGCGTCCTCTGTCACCATCCTGAGTGGAGTTGGAAGGGGTCTTTGGGCGCTGTTAGAGGCTGCCCAGGGAGGGGGTTGAGTCCCTTTCCCTGGAGGGGTTTAAGGGACGGGTGGAAGGGGTGCCGAGGGACGTGGGTTAGTGATTGATGGGAATGGTTGGACTCCATGATCCTCTGGGTCTTTTCCAACCTGGTGATTCTGGCGCGGCTTGAGGCCATTCCCTCTCGTCCTGTCCCCTGTCACTTGGGAGAAGAGCCCAGCTCCCTCCTCTCCACAACCTCCTCTCAGGGAGTTGGAGAGAGCAATGAGCTCTCCCCTCAGCCTCCTCTTCTCCAGGCTGAACCCCCCCAGCTCTCTCAGCCGCTCCTCTTCTTCTCCAGCCCCTTCACCAGCTTCGTTGCTCTTCTCTGCACTCGCTCCAGAGCCTCAACATCCTTCTAGTGGTGAGGGGCCCAGAACTGACCCCAGGATTTGAGGTGCGGTCTCACCAGTGCTGAGTCCAGAGGGAGAAGAACCTCCCTGGACCTGCTGGCCACGCCGTGTCTGATACAAGCCAAGATGCCATTGGCCTTCTTGGCCCCCTGGGCCCCTGCTGGCTCATGTTCAGTCGCTGTCACCCAACAGCAACTTCTCCTCCAGGCAGTTTCCAGCCAGAAGTTCTTCACAATGAGGGTGATGAGCCCCTGGCCCAGGTTACCCAGAGAAGCTGTGGCTGCCCCATCCCTGGAGGTGTTCAAGGCCAGGTTGGATGGGGCTTGGAGCAGCCTGGTCTAGGTGGAGGTGTCTTCTTGAGGTCCCTTCCAACCTGAAGCGTCCTACGATTCTCTGATCAAGTGTCGTAAAGGCTCCTGTGAAGAAAACTGCCCTTTTCCTGACCCGTGACTGAATGTTCCCGGGATTTCTAGGCCCAGCTTGGCTGGAACAATGTCAGATCCAGCAAACGTCGAGGGAAACGGCCAGATCGGTGTCAGACGGAAGGATCATAATGTAATAGTTACCCAAACCCCCTAATATTTGTCATTTCCAATAGCGTTATCTCAATGCTTGGCCTGCCGTTAAAAAGGCCCACGTTGAATAAACATGGAGATATTTATTATTTTGAGCGAAATCGACCTTCCAGTCACCTCGCTTTTATGGCTACGCTGCTTATAAATTCCCAAAGGATTATTTGAAAAATCCTACTCCTATCTGCCGGCCTTATCAGCGGGGCAGGAGTTCACATATTGTAGCGGGAGGTCAGCTCGCGGTCATGGTCTTACGGAGGGGGCCAGGCACCTGTAAATCCTTCCTTCGGCAACCAAGGCGAAGTACAATATCAAGCAGGCGAGGAGGCTTTTTCCAGGAAACGCTGAACTTTCTCAGGAAGGGCAGAGGAGGAGGGAAAGAAAGTGAAGGAAGGTCAGGCTGGGGTTAATTGAGACTTGGACCTTGGCTGCGGTGGCAGCAGGGCTCTGCTGGGATGCTTTATGGGACTATTCATCGCGGGGCGGGGGGGACGGACGATTCCTTTTCTTGTGAGAAAGGAGCTGGTTGAAGGAGTCCGAGGAAGAGCTGGGTGGAGGGGAGGCTCGGAATATCTGCAGATAGAGAACAAAACATCACAGGAGGGAATTGGTGTGTTGTACGTGGGGCTGGACGCAGGGATAACCCTTCTTTGCTCAAATGACCCTTTGGTTTCGGGCTGGATGGCCCTAAACGGGGCCTGAGACAAGTTCTTGCCCTGTGTGCAAGCAGCAAATCTGCTCGGAATTGCAGGAAAAAGGGCTTTGGGGATGGCAGGTTTGGTTTCAAGTTGGTATGAATCATAGAATCATAGAATCATAGAATCATAGAATCATAAAATCATAGAATCATAGAATCATAGAATAGTTTGGGTTGGAAGGGACCTTAAAGATCATCTAGTTCCAAACCCCCTGTGATGGGCAACACTCAACATCCCCAGTGTCCTGGTGGGATCCTGGGAGGATTAGAGAGGTTCACACCGTCCTCTTCCTGGGAAAAATTAAAAGTAGATGAGCTGGGACCATAGATACGGGGGAATCTGTAGCAGGGTAGGACGACTTGAGGCTGCAAGAGAGGAGATTGAGATGAGATCTTGGGAGGAAGTGTTTTTCTCCAAGTTTGGTGAGGCCCTGGCCCAGATTGCCTGGAGAAGTCGTGTCTGTCCTGTCCTTGAGGTGTTCAAGGCCAGGTTGGATGGAGCTTGGAGCAGCCTGGTCCAGTGGGAGGTGTCCCTGCCCATGGCACGGCACTTGGAACTGGATGGGCTTTAAGGTCCCTTCCAACCCTAAGCATTCTCTGCTTCTTCAGATGCCAGGAGCATTGTATGAAAGGGTTGAGTGTGGTGGAAGTTGGCAGCAGAGCCACGTGTCCAGAGGAGAACAGCAAAGCTGCTGAGGGGGCTGGAGAACAGGCCTTATGAGGAGCTGCTGAGAGAGCTGGGGGCGTTCAGCCTGGAGAAGAGGAGGCTGAGGGGAGACCTCATTGCTCTCTCCAGCTACCTGAGAGGAGGTTGTGGAGAGGAGGGAGCTGAGCTCTTCTCCCAAGGGACAGGGGACAGGACGAGAGGGAATGGCCTCAAGCTCCACCAAGGGAGGTTCAGGCTGAACATCAAGAGAAAATATTTCACAGAAAGGGTGATTGGTCCCTGTCAGAGGCTGCCCAGGGAGGGGGTTGAGTCCCCTTCCCTGGAGGGGTTTAAGGGACGGGTGGACAAGGCTCTGAGAGACACGAGTTAGTGATTGATGGGAATGGTTGGACTCCATGATCCGGTGGGTCCTTTCTGGTCATTCTATGATTCTTCTGGTCTCCAAACCCCACTTAGTTTCTATTTGAGGACGTGGTTGGGCTGCTGGGCTGTTGGGATCGTCTCTCTTTTCCTTGAGTAAATAGAGAGCTTGGTTGAAAACAGTAACATTATTATATAAAAGAAGAAACAGGAACATTTCAGTCAAGTGATTTTGCCGTTGACGTTTTTATCTTTCATGTTGTCTTTGACCAAAGTCTGTGTAACGCTCGCCTTGCTTTGATGGATTTCCAAAATAAATTAGGAAAGGTGAGGTTTGGGCCAGCCGGTTTATCTGCTGGAGCATCTCAACAGCTGTTGGGAGCCTTGTATTTCGAGGCCAAGACATGGAATCGCTTTGCTTTACATAACATGAAATGAAAAGCCCTTTTTTTGTTTCATGTTTCCCGTCAGTTGTTAACGAGGGAGAAAGCAAAAGAGTAAACGGAGAGGAGAAAGGAATTAAGAAAACCAGGTAGGTCGGAGCGGTTGGCACGGAGGGGGCTCCCCAGGAGTTGGCTTGAAGGGGATTGAAGTGGCTCCTGCTCGAGCCAGCGCCGTTTGCCTCTTCGTGCTCCTTCAGGGTTTGCTTTTGCGAGGTGGTTTTTGGGTTTTGGGTTTGGTTTTTTTTTTTTTTTTTTTTTTTTTTTCCGCTCTATGCTAATTGGTTCCCAATTACTTTGAGGTTCTTAACATCTTGGTGAAGACACCGGTATCGACACTCCCAGCTCTTTGATCCCAGCTACAAAGGGGTCATCTTAGGGTAAAGAACAAGTGTCCAAAAAAAGAAAAAGAAAGCAGATTCTGAGGTAAATAGAGGCTTAAAAATGTGCCTGGCTCCTGGCTGGTGAAGTATTCCTGGAGAATCCCAGAGCTGGATAATTTAGATAAATAGCAGTCGACAGGCGTTTACTATAAATTTGTCATATCTCGCCCCTGACGGTTTTATCTGCTCCTACCCCAAACCTCTCAAGCCCTGAAGCCGCTTTGATGCACAAAATACATTAGGAAAGGCAAAAAAAAAAAAAAAAAAAGTAAAACAAATCAGAAAAAAACCCTCTACTTTACTAAAAATAATCAATGTAAAGGGAACTGAGAGCGGGAGGTGTCCCTGCCCACGGCAGGGGTGGAACTGGATGGGCTTTGAGGTCCCTTCCAACCCAAACCATTCCATGATTCGATGATTTTATGATATTGAGATGCAGGTGTTGTGCGGGGGCTGCGTCCACTTGGAATATTTTCACTTCCCTGGTTAGTGAAGAGTATGTTTAATATCTTTGAGCTGTGAGGAGCAGGCAGGGCCTCGGGAAAAGAAACTAGGGTTTATCGTAGAATCATCGAATGGTTTGTTTTGGAGGGGACCTTAAAGATCATCCAGTTCCAACCCCTGCCATGGGACACCTCCCACTGGACCAGGCTGCTCCAAGCCCCATCCAGCCTGGTCCTGAACATCTCCAGGGGTGGTGGAGCTACCACTTCTCTGGGCAACCTGGACCAGGGCCTCCCCACCCTCTTCGTGGAGAACTTTTTCCTAATGTCCAATCTAAATCTTGTCCATTCCAATTTAAAGCCATTTCAAATAGTTCCATCACTTCAGGCCCTTGGAAAAAGCCTTTCCCCAGCTGTCCTGGAGCCCCTTCAGGTACTGCAAGCTGCTCTAAGGTCTCCTGGAAGCCTTCTCCAGGCTGAAGAACCCCAACTCTTTCAGCCTTTCCTCAGAGCAGAGGTTCTCCAGCCCTCCCATCATCTCGGTAGCCTCCTCTGGTCCCGTTCCAGCAGTTCCCCCGTGCAACATCACTTTGTGTCTCCGGATCGTTATTCTCTTCAAAGCTCTCCGCTTAACATAATTGCGTTTTAAGTTCCTTAAAAGTGTGCTAAGGATTGTCCTGCCTGGCGAATCCTCCTCTTTCTTCCTTCGGGGGCTCCTGCACTGACATGCTGTCTTCTCCTCTGCTTTTCCGTGGTGGCTGTGGTGCTGCTGGGCTCCTACCCCCTCGCCACCTCCCCGCTGGAGGCTCCAGCATCCCCACCAAAATATTCCTTCTTTGCTAACAGGGCGAAAACAATTGAAGTTCTTCTTTCAAGGGATGAGAGAGACTCTTATAGGAACCACAATTCAAATAATAAGAGCTACCCACCCCTCTCTTTCATATGAAAACTCCTCTTTTTTCTCGCTGTAACACCACTTGTTGCTTTTATTTGATATCGAAACACCAACCGTCGCGTGGAAAGCCCGCGGTTCGCTCCCCTTTCTGAGATCGGGGTTGTAAACCTTTCCCTCGGTGTCCTTGAGAACTTAAAAAACTCGATGTATTTTTTTTTTTTTTTCCTTTCTTTTCGAGGAGCGAAGAGGAGGAGGAGGGGAGGGGTGGGGTAGGGGGGGGGGGGGAGGCAGTGGAAAAAATGCCCTTCTGGAAGGCTCCTTGTTCATCTCCGACGCTTTGCAGCTTGTCCCCATCGTCGTGTCCTGGCGTATCTCACTGTCTGCTGACTTGGCTGACCCAGCGGTGCCTGGTGGAGCGAGATAGCTATAAACACAGCTCTGAGATCATAGGGAAAGGCTGAGGTTGAGCCACTTTGTGCGCTGGATTGATAAGGACACAGGAAAAGCCATTAGAGGGACCCGGTGTCAGTGACCTGTGATAACCACGGGGTTCTACGTGCTAATGGGCTCTGGGCCGGGGTGTCTGTCTGGAGCAGCGAGAGATTTAACTTTTGCAATTGTCATATTGCTCTTTTAACCCCGCGACCTTATTACCCAGGAGGAAAAAAAAAAAAAAAAAAAAAAAAACCAAAAAAAAAAACCCACCAACAACCAACCAACCCAAAAACAACCGCTTGGCTTCGATCAAAGAAGCAGCAAAGAAATCAGCGTTGGGTCGAAAGCTGCTTAGATATGATCACAGGCAGCCTCGAGTCTTAAAATATTCGGCTTGGAAAACAGACGTCTTAGAAAGGAGGAGGTGGGGGGGAAAGGGTTTATTGCAGCAGCCCGGATGCAGACTTCTTGTCACCTGAGGTTAGGAACAGCAGCTCTGCTTTCCCAGGGCTTTGGGAACCTCGGCACAGGCTCCTCATCACCAAAAATGCAGCGATATTAAGAAGGGGACCCCATCTCCCCCCGGGTTCTTCGAAGGGCATGCGGCGACGGGACATTTAGGGATTGGTGGGAATGGTTGGACTCGACGATCCAGTGGGTCTCTTCCAACCTGGTTATTCTGTGATTCTGTGACGTGAACGGCTTTAAACTGGGAGGGGGAAGACCGAGATGGGACGTTAAGGAAGAAATTCTGCACGGTGAGGGATGGGGAGGGCCTGGTTCAGGTTGCTCAGAGGCGTCGTCCCTGGAGGTGTTGAAGGCCAGGTTGGATGGGGCTTGGAGCCCCTGATCCAGAGGGAGGTGTCCCTGCCCATGGCAGGAGGTGGAACTAGGTGGACTTGGAGGACCCTTCCAACCCCAAACCTCCATGATTCTCCTAGAGGAGGTGGTGGCTCAGGGCTTGGGTGGCACACACTGCACTGGTGGGTGGGCACAGAGGGTTGTGGCCAATGGGCTTGAATCCGGTGACGAGCGGTGTCCCCAGGGCTCAGTACTGGGACCAGTTCTGTTTAATCCCTTTATCAACGACGTGGACGAGGGAATCGAGTGCGCCTTTAGTCAATTTGCAGATGATATGAAGTTGGGTGGAAGCGTTGAGCTGCCTGAGGGCAGGAAGGCTCCGCAGAGGGACCTGGCCAGGCTGGACCCATGGGCCAAGGCCAGTTGCATGAAGCTCAACGAGGCCAAGTGCCGGGTCCTGCACTCGGGACACAATGATCTGGTGCAGCTTCAGGCTTGGGGAGGAGCAGTTTGAAAGGTGCCCAGTGGAAAAGGACCTGGGGATGTTGGTTGAGAGAGGCTGAACATGAGGCAGCGGTGGCCCAGGTGGCCGAGAAGCCAACAGCATCTTGACCTGTACCAGAAGCAGCGTGGCCAGCAGGAGCAGGGAGGTGAAATTAGGGGCAGCTCTGAGATCAGACCTGGGTTCTCAGGCCCTTACCCAGTCTTGCTGTGAAGGCCTTTGAGGACAAAGACTGAAGAACCTCTCAGGGCAATTTATACTGGTCCATGACCTCCTTGGAAGTACTGAAGGTAGCTTGTAGGTCACCTGGAGCAGTGACTCCTCCAGACTGAACCAGCTCCATTATCTTCTCCCTGTCGACAGAAAACTTTCGGAAAGGAGGTTGTAGTGAGATGCATGCTGGTCTTCTTCTCCCAGGTAACAAGTGCTGGGATGAGGGGAGATGGTCTCAAGTCGCACCAGAGGAGGTTTAGATTGGACATTAGGAAAATTGTCTTTAGCGGAGGAGAGGTGAAGCGCTGGAAGAGGCTGCTCAGGGCAGTGGTAGAGTCTTCATCCCTGGAGGGGTTCAAAAAGCATCATTTAGTAGTCATGGCTGTGTTGGACGTGGTGAAGTTAGAGGTCTTTTCCAACCTTCATGATTCCATGATTCTGTTCTGTGGGGCAAGTGCTCCAGCCTCTATCTTCTCGGTGGCCTCCAGTGAACTTGCTGTGGTTTATTGGTGGCTTCCCTGTATTTGGGAGGCCTCGAGCTGGATGCAGTGTATGGACGTGGCCTTAACGAGTGCTGTGTAGAGGGTCATAATTACTTCCCTCGATCTAGTGGCTTTGCTTCTGTTACTGCAGCCCAGGAGGTTGTTGGCCACCTCTGCTGACCCGTGTAGAGCTGTCTTTCTGCTGAGTTTGTGGTACTTCTCCATGGAGCTTCTCCTCAGGAAGTCAATTCTCAGTTTGTGAGAGGTTCTTCCTTTGCAGGTGCAGGTCTTGGCCCTTCTTACTTCTTCTCCTCAGGTTCCTGCCAGCCCGTTCCTCCAGCACGTTGAGACCCTCTAGACGGTGCCTCTTCTCTCAAGTGTGTTGACTTCAACACGTGAGGGTGCTCTGTTGCCTCCTCCAAGACACTGAGAAGCAGGACAGGTCCAAGGACAGACCCTGTTGTGGTTCCCTACTTCTTACCAGCTCCCACGTTGGGTACAGCTCGTTAGTCTAACCCTCTGAACATGACGACCCAACCACAGTGTCACATCCAGTCTTGGATACAGGAATGTTACAGAATCGTAGAATGGGTTGGGTTGGAAGGGACCTCAAAGCCCATCCAGTTCCAACCCCTCTCCCATGGGCAGGGACACATCCCACTGGATCAGGGGCTTCAAGCTCCATCCAACCTGACCTTGAACCCCTCCAGGGATGGGGCAGCCACAGCTTCTCTGGGCAAGCTGAGCCAGGGCCTCCCCACCCTCACAGGAGAACATTTCTTCCCAAGATCTCATCTCAATCTCCCCTCTTTCAGCTTCAAATGGTTCCTCCGTGTCCCATTCCTTCACTCCTTGATCAAGAGCCCCTCCCCAGCTTTCTTATAGACCCCCTTTAAGTACTGGAAGGCTGGAAAGATGTTGTGGAAGAGCACGTCCATAGCCTTGCTCACCCACTGCTTTGCCCTCATCCATAAATCCTCTCAAGCGATCGTGGAAGTGGGATCGTTGGCGTAACTTCTTGTTAAATTCATGCTGGTTGTCCCCAATCCCCTTCTCCTCCATATTCCTGGAGCCGTATTCCAGGAGCACTTAGCTCATGACTTCTCCAGGGACTGAAGCAAGGCTGAGCATGCTGTGATCCCTCAGATCATCTCCTCAGCCTTCATTTCCCTTTTCCCACTTGACGGGTGTAAAGCCTGAATCGACTTTTTTTAAGGCATTTTAATTCCTAGGGGTCTTGGCTTCTCAGGAGCTCCAAGATCAGGGTTGATTTTGGAAGGAGATGTTCACCTCGAGTTGTCTGGGCTTACCTGGAGGACCCTAAAGAGCAACAGCACAGTTTGTATTGTGCAAGTATGGAAAGGCTCTTCCTAAAATTTGCTCTGTTTCCGGACACTGGGGCTCAGAGAGGTCCCAGGAATGTTTGGCAAATGCCTCAGCTACCCTGGAGGACTTTGTGGAGGTGTCCAGAAGTCATGATATCACAAAAATAACAAGTGATAGAGATGGAAGTGTGATGATTTGCAAAGAATTTCCCTGAAGAGCATTGAGTTTTCTAAGGTGAAACTCAGTTTAACAGAAAAGGAAAGATCTAACAAGCGTTCCCATCACATCTTTTCTCATCTTTTGGTTGTAGACTCGTAATAATTTAGATTTGCAAAGGCTTACGGAGGATTTTGGTCCAACCCGACACTCAGAGCTATATTTGAAGTTATATTGGGGATCTTGGAGCCAAATAGGATCATAGAATCATGAAATAGTTTGAGTAGGAAGGGATGTTGAAGATCATCTAGTTCCAACCTCCCTGCCGTGGGCAGGGACGTGTCCCACCAGACCAGGCTGCTCCAAGCCCCATCCAACCTGGCCTTGAACACCCCCAGGGATGGGGCAGCCACGACTTCCCCGAGGAGCTTGTGCCAGTGCCTCGTCACTCGTGATGGAGAAATTCTTCCTTATGTCTAGATTCTTCCTCAAGTCTAGTTGACCTAATCTGGTTGAGTTTTGAGTCTCCAAGAATGAAGTCTGCCTGGCCCTTCTGGATACCTCTTCTGGGCTTTGACCACCCTTGCTGTATGACTCCACCTACCCTGTGATCCTGGATGAGACGCTCTTCCTCGCCCTTCTCCTTCCTCACCCTTCCTCAGGGGGTCTGTGCTCCAGCTGCCGTGATTACACTGGTGGCCGCTGCTAGACTTACTTCCACGTGGAGCCCACCAGAACCTGCCCCAGGTTGCCCAGAGCAGTGGTGGCTGCCCCGTCCCTGGAGAGGTTCGAGGGCAGGTTGGATGGGATCTTGTGGAGCCTGAGCCAGAGGGAGGTGTCCCTGCCCATGGCAGGGAGTTGGAACTGGATGGGCTTTGAGATCCCTTCCAACCCAAACCATTCCATGATTCTATGATTCTGCAATTCAGCGAAATCGCTGAGAAACACCAGAAGAGGCATTTGGAAGACCCTTTTGTGTGAGGACCGTTGAGCTCTTCATGTTCCCCGAGCTGTGTGTTTCGTGCATAAATTAACCCTGAGGGAATTATCATGTGCTGACCAGAAACTACATCTTTTATTTTCTGTTAAAAGAGCAGAATGTGTTTGTGGAGGAGGAGGGGGCTGTAAAATTAGAAGCCACCACGCTTTAACCATCTCCGAAATGGCTTGGTGAGCAGCTGTGCTTGCTCTTTTCCTGCTCTGTATGTTGTTTCTCATCTTAAAGACCTATAGGCAGCGTATCTGGGAAATGATTGCCATCCTGTTTTCAATAAAAAACCCTGTTTTTTTTTTTTTTTTTATGAAGGGTCTCGAGCTGCCTGGACATTAATTCTCAATCTGTTTACAAATATTGGCGCAGGAAGGGGCGAGCAATGTCCAGGACGGGCTGGTGACGCAGATGCCCCCTCTTTCAGTCCTTTGTTCAGGAAAATGTGGAAACGAGGCAGCCGTACAATGAACAAACGCCGCCTTCGCATTCCAGGAGCGCGGCACGGGAACCGCCGTCAGAGCGGTGGGAAGACGAGAAGCACGCAAAGCACCAAGAAAAAAAAAAAAAAAAGAAAAGCTGCTTCAGCTCGGAGACCAGCCAGCAGCTTGGGTCGCGGTTGAGGAAGGGTGATAGCTCAGGTGCAGGGGGTTGATAGTTGCTGTGTACAAAAACGGGGGTAGAACCGTAGAATCTGTAGCTTGGGAAAGATCTTTGAGGTCATCGACTCCAACCCTACCTGACCACTACTAAACCACATCCCTGAGCACCTCATCTCCCCGGCTTTTAAACCCCTCCAGGGATGGGGGCTCCACCACCTCCCTGGGCAGCCTCGGCCAGGGCTTCAGAATCCTTTCTGTGAAGAAGTTTTTCTTAATGTCCAATCTAAACTTCCCCTGATGCAGCTTGAGATCATCCCATCACTTGGGAGAAGAGACCAACACGCACCTCTCATGTTCAGAAGGTGAGTGTAGGTTGCCCTCAGAGAGGTTTCTCTTGCCTCTGCTCTCCTCAGTCCCTCAGGAGGAGAGATTTGGCTTCTGAGAAAGGTTTCTCATCTGTTCTGTTGTTTGAAGTTGGTACCTGGAGGTCTCGGTGACTTATGATCTTCTAGTTACTCCACTTTGTGGAGGCTTAACCATCTACTTGGACACAGAGCAAGTCATGAGAGCCGTTACAGAATCATAGTGGTTGGAGTTGGAAAGGACCTCTACGGGTCATCCACTTCACCAGCCCTGCAGGAGCAGGGACATCTTTAACTAGGTTAGGTTCCTCAGAGCCCCATCAAACCTGACCTTGAACGTTTCCAGGGATGAGGCCTCCGCTACCTCTTTGGGCAACATGGGCCAGGCCCTCGCCACCCTCATCATGAAAAATTTCTTCCTATCCAGTCTAAATCTCCTCCCCAACTTTCCTGGAGCCCCTTTCAGTACTGGAAGGTGCTCTAAGGTCTCCCTGGAACCATCTCTTCTCAGGGCTGAACCCCGGCCTGCCCGTGTAGACAAGATGCTCCAGCCCTCACGTCATCTTCATGGCCCTCAGTCAAAGGCAGATTTTACCCAGTAGAGCTCCACGAGTGACGACCAGGAGGAAGGAGAACGCTCGTCCTGCTCAAATGAGCCGAGTGCTGGGGCTTATGTCTTTGTTTGTACAAAACAGCTATTTCACTCCCCGGTTCCTTGACTTCACCGTGGTCTATAAACCCATAATTACCACATGCGGGATGGTTTAGGTGGACAGGGTTGAGAGCTGGTGATGGTTTTGGTGGACAGGGTTGAGAGCTGGTGATGGTTTAGGTGGACATGGTTAAGAGCTGGTGATGGTTTAGGTGGACAGGGTTGAGAGCTGGTGATGGTTTAGGAGGACAGAGTTGAGAGCTGGTGATGGGTTAGGTGGACAGGGTTGAGAGCTGGTGATGGTTTAGGTGGACAGGGTTGAGAGCTGGTGATGGTTTTGGTGGACAGAGTTGAGAGCTGGTGATGGTTTAGGTGGACATGGTTAAGAGCTGGTGATGGTTTTGGTGGACAGGGTTGAGAGCTGGTGATGGTTTTGGTGGACAGGGTTGAGAGCTGGTGATGGTTTAGGAGGACAGAGTTGAGAGCTGGTGATGGGTTAGGTGGACAGAGTTGAGAGCTGGTGATGGTTTAGGAGGACAGAGTTGAGAGCTGGTGATGTTTTTGGTGGACAGGGTTGAGAGCTGGTGATGGTTTAGGAGGATGGAGTTGAGAGCTGGTCATAGCATCATAAAATCATAGAATGGTTTGAGTTGGAATGGACCTCAAAGCCCACCCAGTTCCAACCCCCCTGCCATGGGCAGGGACACCTCTCACTGGACGTGGCCTCATGCTGGCCTGCTTCTAATTGACTCTGCTGCACCCTCATGGTGGTTTCATCATCCACTTCAAGCAGGACAAAAACCTGCTTGTCAAACATGGAGAGAGGCTGCTAGGACACGACTTTGTTCCCAGTCCAGAGGGTGTAGCAGAAACTGGATGTTCTGCTCCTCGTCAGTGCTTGGAACAGGAGGGCTGTTTATTAGTTTATCTTGGTTTGATTTCTCGTCCACGTTCTGTGGTGGAAGAACAAGGAAAACAAACATGCAAATCGAATTTTCCAAGCCAAACATTTCTGAGCAGAAGCTTAGGGACAAACTCCAGCTTTCTGCTCAGTCATGGTTATAGAATCAGAGAATCTCTTGATTGGAAATGACCTTTGAGATCATTGAGTCCAACCCTACCTGTCCACTACTAAACCAGATCCCTGAGCACCTCATCTACCTGGTTTTTAAACACCTCAAGGGATGGAGGCTCCACCACCTCCCTGGGCAGCCTCTTCCCATGCCCGAGAAACCTTTTTGAGAAGAAATTTCTCCTGAGGTCTAACCCGAACCTGGCCTGGAGTTTGGGTTTGGGGAGAGGGAGAACAAAGAGCTTTGAACACAAATCTTCTGGTGGTACCACACTGTCTCCTGGTAGAAGTCCATAGAGGGACATCCCCCCCAGTCCCGTGCTTCTCTGCAATTAACATTCGCCCCATTGATGATTGGGATGATCTCTCTGGTAGGTAGCAACCTCGCAACGTTAAACAAGAAATCGGTGGGATTTGTTGTCAATCACATTCTTCTCAGTGCGTTTCGCCTCTTGTCCTTCCACCTCCCTCTTCTCTTTGCTGCTTTGCCTCCCTCCAGACCTGCCCTTCATCTTCCTCAAGGCCTCGTTCCGCACTCTTCTTTAATTGATGGGAGCCCTGACAAGCGCTGATTAGGGGTTGGGGATGCATCCTTCCTTGCGAAGCCTGTGACTGATTTCCACCGCTTCCTTCCTTCCTCGAGAGCGGGGAGTGAGCTTTCTTCTCCAGGGAAAAAAAATTACCTCCCAGGGGTTTTATACACGGTGGCTTCTCTCCTGGATGGCTTCGGATTATAAAGTTGTAACGAATTTTCGTAGAATCATGGAATCGTGGAGTCGTTTCCATTGGAAGGGACCTCAAAGCACACCCAGTCCCACTCCTGCCATGGGCAGGGACGCCTCCCACTGGATCAGGTTGACTCCAAGCCCCATCCAACCTGGCCTTGAACCCCTTGAGGGATGGGGCAGCCACAACTTCTCTGGGCAACCTGTTCCAGAGCCTCCTCACCCTCATCAGGAAGGGTTTCTTCCTAAGATCTAACCTAAATCTCTCCCCTTCCAATTTAAGCCATTCTTCCTCATCCTGTCACTCCAGACCCTTGGAAAAAGTCCCTCCTCAGCTTTCCTGGAGCCCCTTCAGGTACTGGAAGCTGCTCTAAATTCTCCCTGGAACCTTCTCTTCTCCAGGCTGAACAACCTCAACTCTTTCAGCCCGTCCTCATAGCAGAGGTTCTCCAGCCCTCCCATCATCTCCGTAGCCTCCTCTGGACCTGAGCCAACAGTTCCACATCCTTCAATTTAAAATATATGATGAACAGACCACATGGTTAGAAACCACCTCAGCTCATTTGGACACCGGGAAGCGTCGGGTTGTGCTTTTCCTTGCAGGGAGGGTGGGTTGAAAGGCACGTCCTCCTGGACTTAACCTTGCAGGTCACCTGGAACGGGAGGAGATGGCCAAAAATGCAACCTGAAAATGTTTAGCTGCCGCTGTTTATAATGAGGAAAAGATCTGTCTACATCATCACTTTGTAACCGCTCAAAAGTAGGACTTGAAAAGGAGAAGGGAGGGGGGGGGTGGTCGGGGAGGGAGCTGTGCCGCTGGATTTTCCAGAATGAGAAACACAGGCTACTTGTTCAGTCAATTCAGTTTAGGTCAAAAGTAGTTATGAAAAACAGATGATTGCTGGTGATCACGCTGCACTTTGACAAATATCCCATTGTTTGAGCGCGCGGCGATTGCTTCAGAGCGTTACCTTGAGCTGGGGGGGGGGGGGGTTGGCGATTGGCTTCCTCCAGCTGAGCTAGCGCAGGGCTGGGTGCTCCAAAGCCACGGGCTCCGTCGGAGGAGGGATTGCCCCGGGGAGGTAGGTTTGGTGCAAAATAGATGAGGTTTCATAGAATCGGAGAATCACCAGGTTGGAAGAGACCCACTGGATCATTGAGGCCGTTCCCTCTCGTCCTGTCCCCTGTCCCTTGGGAGAAGAGCCCAGCTCCCTTCTCTCCACAACCTCCTCTCGGGTAGTTGCAGAGAGCAATGAGGTCTCCCCTCAGCCTCCTCTTCTCCAGACTGAACCCCCCCAGCTCCCTCAGCCGCTCCTCTTCTTCTCCAGCCCCTTCACCAGCTTCGTTGCTCTTCTCTGGGCTCGCTCCAGAGCCTCAACATCCTCCTTGTGGTGAGGGGCCACTCTAGGTGTTAAACTCTGAGCTCAATGGGGCAGCCTGATGTGGTGGGATGTCCCTGCTCATGGCAGGGAGGTTGGAACTGGCTGATCTTTAAGGTCCCTTCCAACCCAAATCATTCTATGATTCTCTGGTTCTATGATTCAGAAGAACAAACCCTTCCTCTACTCATCTTTAAAGTCCTCCAGGGATGGTGAGTGAACCACCTCCCTGGGCAGCCTGGATGTGAGGGACTGAGTCTAGATAACTTCACCTTGGACGAGCCTTTCTTCCTGTGCTTTCTGGTCACCATCTCTGAGAGTTCATTCTTCCCAGAACTTTATTACCCCAACCGAGGAAACGCTCATCCTTGGCTCAAGGTGGTTGAGGACTCATGGAGCTTGTGTCTGTGGGGATGTTGGGGAGAAGATTGGGTTGATCCACGTGTGAGCAGGTGGATTGGGTGCTCAGGATGTGTATGGAGGTGGCTGGGAACTCTAAAAGCAGAAATGAAGTTGTTAATTCTCCCAAGTAACGAGTGATAGGATGAGAGGAGGTTTAGATTGGATATTAGGAGAAACGTCTTCCCTGAAAAGAGAGGTGAAACCTCGGATGAGGTTGCCCAGGGAAGTGGTGGGAGTCACCATCCCTGGAAGGGTTCAAAAGACACGTAGATGTGGCACCTGGGGCCACGGTTGAGTAGGCACAACGATATTGTGCTGATGGTTGGGCTGGATGATCTTGGAGGTCTTTTCCAACCTTAATGATTCCATATTGAGAAGCCTTTTTGTGGTGTGAGAACGTGTCTTGTGTGTCTGTCCTTGGAGCAGTGACAGGAACGATTCCATTAGACGCCGGGAAGACCAAAGGGCTGGATTTGTCCTCATTGCTGGCATAACTCTTAGGAACGTACGCTGTTACTTGATATATTTTGTCATCTGAAAACAAAATCAAAGCTATGAAATAAATGGAAACCCAGTTTGTGTTTGACTTCTTCTCGGTGTCGCTGCTCTTCGGGGCATGAACACGCGTTGGATCTTCTGTTGCGCTGCTACCACTCAGAGATAAACTTTGGACTATTAATCACTTGAGAAGATTAGACTTCCCAACAAATCTTAATTTGTGCATTTTCCTTTCTGCTCCTCTGGAGCGGCATGAACTCCGCGGAACTGTGAAAGCTCGAGCTGTCATCTCAGAGAAGTTTAATGTCCTTCTCGCCTTTTACAGCTCTCTGGGCTCGGCGCTTCACTTCATTTGTCAGGCACAACAACTCCAGATTTGGAGTAGTTCTTCTTTTGAGCTCTTAAAACGTACGGTTTTTAAGGTCCAAAAAGGCCCCCGAGGGAAATATTTTGAAGTCTTTGAGTCTTTATGTTCCTTCTGGACGAACATCTCTCTTTTTAATATCGAGAATTGATTTGATAAATAGGAAAATACCATTTTAAAAGGTTGGCCATGTGTTCGGTGTTTATAGAAGCAAAGCAACTCGCTTTAACTAGGATGAAGTGCTGATGAGCCACATGTTCTACAAGAAAGCTGGAGAGGGACGGTTCAAAAAGGCTTGTGGTGATAGGACAAGGGGTGATGGGGATAAGCTGGAGAGGGGTAGATTTAGGCTTGATACAAGGGAGAATTTCTTCATCGTGTGGGTGGGGAGGACCTGGAACAGGTTGCCCAGAGAAGGTGTGGCCGCCCCGTCCCTGGAGGTGTTCAAACCCAGGCTGGATGAGACCATGGGCAGCCTGATCCAGTGGGAGATGTCCCTGCTTGTGTCAGGGGGTTTGGAACTAGATGATCTTTAAGGTCCCTTCCAACCCAAACCATTCTATGATTCCGTGATCCTGTGTTGGACCAGAGCAGTGGGCTTTGGCTTGGTCGAGTCTGCGGAAAAGCTGCGGGACCTGGTCCTGGCTGAGCAGAACAAATCTAATGATACTTGGGTAGCAGAAACCTCGCACTCCCTCGCTCTTGCGAAATGAACCCAGCAGCTTTAAACCCATGGAATGGGCTGGGTTGGAAGGGACCTCGAAGCCCATCGAGTTCCAACCCCTCTGCCATGGGCAGGGACACCTCCAGGTGCACCAGGTTGCTCCAAGCCCCATCCAACCTGGCTTTGAACACCTCCAGGGATGGGGCAGCCACCCCTTCCCTGGGCAACCTGGGCCAGGACCTCCCCATCCTCACTGGGAAACATTTCTCCCTAACATCTCATCTCAATATTTTTTTCTCTCTGTCTTCGATGAACTTACTGCAGGGTTGGATCATGGAGAATCAGTTCCTCATCCAGCCCTTCTCCTCTGCCTTCGCTTGGGAAGGGATGAGTGGGTCTAATTGCTTCCAGGACTGCATTTCTCAGCCTGACAGACCCCTGCAAAGGCTCCGCTGGCTGCAGAAACGAACTTTATTGGTGGGAGAGAGAGATCTGTTGTGGAGATTGAGCTGAATTGTCGATAACTTCTTTGTTCCAGACTCTTAGGAGATGTTTTCTGCGTGCTCCATCGAGCCTGTTGAGCACTTTGAAGATAAGAGCACCTGAGACCCAGTTCTCTGTGGTTAGCCACGGTGCGGGGGAGGCTTCGGCTGCACTAATCCTCTCAATGACCTTTAGATTTGTGGCTTGGCTGTAGGTTTTTTGGTTGCTTTTAGCTCCTCTGAGGCATGCGGCGCAACGAATTGCTTCTTTCTAAAGAAGGTTTCTTCACAGAAAGAGTGGGGAAGCAGTAGAAGAGGCTTCCCAGGGCAGTGGTGGAGTCTCCATCCCTGGAGGAATTCCAAAAATGTGTAGACATGGCACCTGGGGACGTGGCTTTGTAGGTACGGTGGGGTTGGGCTGATGGTTTGACTGGATGAGGTTAGACGTCTTCTCCAACCTTAATGATTCTATGATTCCAGCTTTGTCATGTAAGCGGGATGTTTCTAAGAAGAGAGTATGAATTTATAAGCACTGTTTGCCTTTGGTTTTAAGGGCTCACGGTCTGTTCTGAGCTCTGACCTCTGTTTTCTCTGAAACTTCCGACACAAATTCTTACAGATGCTAGAAGTTTGCATGGACACGGAAAACTGTTTTGCAAATTTATGGAAGTTTGATATGAGGTTCAACGAGGCCAAACGCCGGGTCCTGCACTTGGGGCACAACAACCCTGAGCAGCTCCAGGCTTGGAGAAGCCAGGCTGGAAACTACCTGGAGGAGAAGGACCTGGCGGGGTTGGTTGACAGCGACTGAACGTGAGCCAGCAGTGGCCCAGGTGGCCAAGAAGGCCAAGGGCATCTTGGCTTGGATCAGAAACGGTGTGGCCAGTAGGAGCAGGGAAGGGATTATCCCTGGACTTGGCACTGCTGAGGCCACACCTTGAATCCTGGGTTCAGTTTGGGGCCTCTCTCTCCAAGAAGGACATTGAGGGACTGGAGAACGTCCGCAGAAGGGAACGGAGCCGGGGAAGGGGCTGGAGAACAAGGGTGATGAGACGCGGCTGAGGGACCTGGGGATGTTTAGCCTGGAGAGGAGGAGGCTGAGGGGAGACCTCATCACCATCTACAACTGCCTGGAAGGAGGTTGTAGCAAGATGGGATTGGTCTCTTCTCCCTGATAGCCAGTGACAGGACCAGGGAAGATTTAGGTTGGATATTAGGAGGAATTTCTTTACTGAAAGGTTTTTCAAGCATTGGAACAGGCTTCCCAGGGAGGTGGTGGAGTCCCCGTCCCTGTAGGGGTTTAAAAGACAAGTAGATGTTGTACTTGGGGACACGTCTGGTGACAGACTCAGCAGGGCTGGATCAGCAGTCGGACTCGATGTTCTTAAAGGTCTTTTCCAACCAGAACCATTCTATGATTCTGTGGTTCTATGATTCTGTGATTCTATAACTTTATGATTCTGTAGCAGTGTCGATGAGCTCAAATGAAGTAGAAGAACTTGTGGTGCTTGAAGAAGTATTTCTTTCTTAGACCAAGCATCTGATGGACACTTTATTCCCATTTTCATGTTTTTCCCCTGCTCTGACAAGGGTTACAGATACCCATTTACTTATTCCCAGTGAAAGCTTGGAGTGCTACGCTGCTTTCTTGATTCCACCTTCAAAGATGAAACATTTGAGCTCCCAAGGAGGGTCTTGAGCGCAGAACTGGCGACTGAAATGTCTCGTCGGTGATGTTGAGAGAGGAGAAGGAGCGCTGGGAGCTGCCCAGGCCTTTCACCGAGATGAAGAGCCCATTCTTCGCTGGCAATTTTAGTTCCTCTAGGCTTACTTTTTATCCTTTATGTCTTCAATTTTCCATCATGTCACCAGTGGCTGCTTTCTAGCTCTTCATTGATGGCTTCCTACTGCAAGAAGGTGGGAACCCTCGATCCAGCGGAGTTATTTACCTTTCTGCTTCTAGTTCCCACCTCCTTGCAGTTGTTTTCATGTTGATCCCTCGGAGAAGAGAGGGAAAAGGGAAGGGTTTATATTTTCTCTGTAGTAACAATTAACCAGGAACATGGGCTGGGGATCTGGGGAGCATCAGGATCTGGGTCACTTCTACCTGTTCCTTAGTTCTAGGGTCTCTGTATGATACAAACGATAAAAATTATACATTTCTCCTCAAACTGTGATTTCCTCCTATCTGGAGCATCTGTAGAAGTGGCTGATGTCGGAAGGAGAAGCTTTCTGGTCCATATGGAGTGAACGGAGGCTCATCTCCAGCCTTCTCATCCATCAGATTTAGAGCATCATAGAATGGTTTGGGTTGGAAAGGACCTTAAAGCTCATCTAGTTCTCCCGCTGCCACGGGCAGGGACATCTCCCACTGGACCAGGTGCTCAAAGCTTCATCCAACCTGGAACATCTTCAGGGATGGAGCAGCCACAGCTTCTCTGGGCAACCTGGACCAGGGCCTCCCCACCCTCCCAGGAGAACACTTCTTCCTAAGATCTCGTGTCAATCGCCCCTCTTTCAGCTCAGAACTGGAGAGGAGAAGGCTCTGAGGAGATTTTTTAGTGACCTTCCAGTACCTGAAAGGGGCTACAGGAAAGCTGGGGAGGAACTGTCCCAAAGGCTTGTGGTGATAGGATGAGGGACAATGGGGATAAACTGGAGAGGGGCAGAGTTGGCCTAGAAATAAGGAGGAATTTCTTCACAATGAGGGTGGTGAGGACCTGGCCCAGGTTGCCCAGAGAAGCTGTGGCTGCCCCATCCCTGGAGGGGTTCAAGGCCAGGTTGGATGGGGCTTGGAGCCCCTGATCCAGTGGGAGGTGTCTCTGCCTATGGCAGAGGAACTGGATGGACTTTAAGGTCCCTTCCAACCCAAACCTTCTATGATTCTATGATTCTAAAACCATTCCCCCACGTCCCATCCCTCACCTGCTGAGAAAGATTCAGCCAAGCAGGTTTCATCCCTGGGAGCTTCCAGGTTCTTCTGGGGATGGAACCTCCTCCTCGTGCTAGGGTGGCCCCACCACTTTGTTTATCATCCCAGGTCAGAGGTTGCACAGAGCACTAGTCAATTAAAGCTTTATTAGATGTAAGTAATGCTCTACAAGGAGCCAGCCAAGCTCAGGCCGCTAATAAAGGCCCTTTGTTAAGGTATTTAATAAATTAACACTCTGCTCTGGTGGGGAGGGTGGGAGGTGATTACGAATCCAGGCTCGTTAATCAGCGTGTTTACCCTCAGCGAACGCCCCAGCCTTGTGGCTCCCTAATCTTCGCCCACCAGATTGGGGAAGCGCCTCTGCAGGTCACGCTGGGGCCACCACTAACGAGCCAAGACAAACAGGGTTTCCGAGGGACATGGAGCTCATCACTGGAGCCCCTCGTTAAGTGGGGATGCTCGTTGGTGGAGGTACCAATCGTGAGGGGATGCTCCTCATTGTGGGGGAGGCTCGTTAGTGCGTCATCAGAGAATGGGGAGATCATAGAACGGCTCAGTGGGAAAAGAGCTTTTGAGACAGAGTCCAACCCTACCTGTCCACTACTAAACTAGATCCCTGAGCACATCATCTAATGGTCTTTTAAATGTCTCCAGGGATGGGAACTCCACCACCTCCCTGAGCAGCCTAGGATGGTACCTGAGAGCCCTTTCGATAAAGAAATGTTTCCTGATGTCCAATCTGAACCTCCCATGGTGCAACATCTTCTCTCAGCCTCGTCTTCTCCGGGCTAAACAACCCCAGGTCAGCCGCCTCTCATCACCCTTGTTCTCCAGCCCCTTCACCAGCTCTGTTCCCTTCTCTGGACGTTCTCCAGCCCCTCAATGTTCTTCTTGGAGAGAGGGGCCCAAAACTGAACCCAGGATTCGAGGTGCGGCCTCACAAATGCCAACTCAAGGAACACAATCACTTCCCTGGCCACTACCCAGTGTAGGTACCCATCTTGGGGGATGCTCCTTAGAGCGGGTACCCATCGTGGAGGTTGCTCCTTAGAATCATAGAATAGTTTGGGTTCGAAGGGACGTTAAAGATCATCTAGTTCCAACCCTCCTGCCATAGGCAGGGACAACCCAGTAGATCAGCTTATGAGGTGGAGCTGGTACCCACCATGAGGGACGCTTCTTAGAGCTTGTATCCATCATGACGGACTAGGAGAAGTCTGGCTGGAAATCTGCCTGGAGGAGAAGGACCTGGGGGTGTTGGTTGACAGCGACTGACCATGAGCCAGCAGGGGCCCAGGTGGCCAAGAAGGCCAATGGCATCTTGGCTTGGATCAGACACGGCGTGGCCAGCAGGTCCAGGGAGGTTCTTCTCCCTCTGTACTCGGCACTGGTGAGACCGCTCCTCGAATCCTGGGGTCAGTGCTGGGCCCCTCACCACAAGAAGGATGTTGAGGCTCTGGAGCGAGTGCAGAGAAGAGCAACGAAGCTGGGGAAGGGGCTGGAGAACAAGAGGAGCGTCTGAGAGAGCTGGGGGGGGTTCAGCCTGGAGAAGAGGAGGCTGAGGGGAGACCTCATTGCTCTCTGCAACTCCCTGAGAGGAGGTTGTGGAGAGGAGGGAGCTGGGCTCTTCTCCTAAGGGACAGGGGACAGGATGAGAGGGAATGGCCTCAAGCTCCACCAGGGGAGGTTCAGGCTGGACATTAGGAAAAAAAATTTCCTGGAAAGGGTGATTGTTCCCTGTCAGAGGCTGCCCAGGGAGGGGGTTGAATCCCCTTCCCTGGAGGGGTTTAAGGGACAGGTGGACGAGGTGCTGAGGGACATGGGTTAGTGATTGATGGGAATGGTTGGACTCCATGATCCGGAGGGTCTTTTCCAACCTGCTGATTCTATGATTCTATGGGGGATGCTCCTCAGAGCTTGTGTCCATCACGAGCGATGCTCCTTAGTGCACATACCCATCACGAGGGATGCTCTGTAGAGCTGGTACCCATCACAGGGATGCTTCACACTACACGTACCCATCCTGAGATGACGCTGAAGCAAGAAAACACCCGAACCACCATGATTTCTCTCCTCCTTACCCCGTTCACCTTCACATCGGATTATTTGTACCACAGCCTCTTGTGCTGGATGTGCTGCCCGGCTCGAACATTAGAGGGCATCTCCTCCTCACGCTTCTTGATTTTTTTTTTTTTTCCCCCCTTTCCCCCCCTCGGTGTGTTTTGGTTTTAGTGCAGCTTAATGGAGACGGTTTGGCTTTCAAAAACCCAACGAGAGCGTTTGACCTGCTGTGCAAATTAGCCATATGGCGAAGTGTAATATCCCGCTGACCCTCATTACCATGTGCTAGGAAACGCTCTCCCCTTTTCACGTGCGACCATATGAAAGTGGCCTTTTCAGCGTTTTCTTCCATATAAAACTGTCTTCACTCCTGTGGCCGAGCAGTTAAAAGGGAACTCCAGCTGCAGCCAGGAGGGTGAAATTAAAGGCTTTACCCGCATCTAAATGGAAAATTGAGATTGCTTCCTCTAGACGGGGCTGGGGAACAATGCTCGACGCTGGGGCTGGGGGGTAATGGCCTTGTTTGCTGGGAGGAAGGAGCCCGGCTCCTCGGAGAGAGGAGGTGTTGGGCGTCCACCTTCGAGAAAGGGGGAAAGGGGGGAAAATCTTACCTATTTTCCTCCGTAGTTAACTATTTTGTAGCCAAGCCAGCGGGAAGCAGTGAGAATTGTAGAATCGCTTGGTTGGGAAAGCTCTTTGAGATCACTGAGTCCAAGTGTACCTGTCCGCTACTAAAGCAGATCCCTGAGCACCTCATCTACCCGGCTTTTAAATCCCTTCAGGGATGAGGACTCCACCACCTCCCTGGGCAGCCTCTGCCAGGGCCTCAGAACCCTCTGGGTGAAGAAGTTTTTCGTAATCTCTAATCTGAACCTGCCCTTGAGGTCGTTTCCTTTCGTGCTGTCGCTTGGGAGAACATCCAACATCCACCTCACTCCATCCTCCATCCAGGCAGTTGTAGGCAGTGATGAGGTCTCCCCTCAGCCTCCTCCTCTCCAGGCTAAACAACCCCAGGTCCCTCAGCCACCTCTCATCACCCTTGTTCTCCAGCCCCTTCCCCAGCTCCATTCCCTTCTCTGGACGCTCTCCAGCCCCTCAATGTCCTTCTTGGAGTGAGGAGCCCAAAACTGAACCCAGGATTTGAGTTGTGGCCTCACCAATGCCGAGTACAAGAAGCTGTGGGAGGACCTGCTGCAGGACCATGTTTTTTTCCTAGGAGAAGTGAATGGCTCTTGTGTCACTTTGCATCAGAGCTGAGGGGGTTGAGTCGCCTTCCCTGGAGGGGTTCAAGGGATGGGTGGACGAGGTGCTGAGGGACATGGGTTAGTGATTGATGGGAATGGTTGGACTCGATGTTCCGATGGGTCTTTTCCAACCTGGTGATTCTATGATTCTCTGATTCGATGAACGCCATGTGAGGGAGGGGATTCAGCCCAATCTGAGACCTCACCTGGAACTTCACATTCATTTCTGGAGAGAGAACAGGGAGAACATGGATCTGTTAATCTAGAAGGGGCCATGAAGATGATCCAAGGGCTGCATCACATCCCATGTGAGGCCAGGATGAGAGAGTTGGGGCTATTCAGCCTGGACAAGAGGAGGCTCCAGGGAGACCTTAGAGCAGCTTCTAGTACCTCAAGGACCTCCAGGAACACTGGGGAGACACTTTTTAGCAATGTCTGTTCTGACTGGACAAGGAATAATGGTTTCAAGCTGAAAGAGTGGATTGAGATGAGATTGAGATGAGATTTTAGGCAGAAATAATTTCCTGTGAGGGTGAGGAGGCCCTGGCCCAGGTTGCCTGGAGAAGGTTGGCTGCCCCATCCCTGGAGGTGTTCAAGGCCAGGTTGGATGGAGCTTGGAGCAACCCGGTCCAGTGGGTTTTATGATTTTGGGCATGAGTTGGAGTCAGAGGTAGATGGAGCAGAGATCAGACTCTGCCTCGTGTGGGCTAAGCTGGTAGGACTGAATCACAGAATCACACACAGAATAACCAGGTTGGAAGAGACCCACTGGATCATCGAGTCCAACCATTCCCACCAATCCCTAAATCATGCTCCTAAGCACCTCATCCACCCTCACCTTAAACACCTCCAGGGACGGTGACTCAACCACCTCCCTTGACAGACCGTTCCAATGCCGAACCACCCTCTCCGTGAAGAACTTTTTCCTAATCTCAAGCCTAAATCTCCCCTGGTGGAGCTTGAGGCCATTCCCTCTCATCCTGTCCCCTGTCACTTGGGAGAAGAGGCCAGCACCCTCCTCTCCACAACCTCCCTTCAGGTAGTGAGATGAGATGGTTCCGTGCGTGTCTCCACAACGTAGTGAGATACTGTCCAGCAAAGCAGAGCAGAAACGGGACGGTGGGGACATCCCTGGTCAGGACAAGGTGGGGCCGTTCCTGCTTTCCACTCACGTTGGGTCATTGAGCCGTACGGGACACGTGGCGATGAGCGAGGTCTCTTCTTAGCGTGCACAGCTCTGCAAGCCTCGGAGGGAGATGCTCACCTCAAACGCGACGCTTGCCTCAGCGCCACTCTCTCTTCCCCCCCCCCCCCCCCCCCCCACGCAATTTTCTGGTTCGCTTTATCTTTTTGTTTTTGGTATCGAGGCCGTGTTTACAGTCAACAAGCAGTTCCATGCGGAGCTGAGCAAGAGCCTACTTTTTGATCCAGGAGCAGCAAAGGGTTTCTGTGCTGAGCACATGCATCTGTTCCCCAGGAGCCTCCGTGATGTTACTTGAGAAGGTTTCCACTTGGAAAGCTCAGTGGGACTTCTTTGCGTTTCAGTGGTGGCTACTGGTGTTCTTATCTCGAGAGACAGAATCATAGAATGGTTTGGAGTGGAAGGGACCTCAAAGCCCATCCAGTTCCACCCCTGCCATGGGCAGGGACACCTCCCACTGGATCAGGGGCTCCAAGCCCCATCCAACCTGGCCCTGAACCCCTCCAGGGATGGGGCAGCCAACCTTCTCCAGGGCCTCCCCACCCTCATGGCAAAGATGATCTCTAGGGAACGTTAAACTCATTGTCTTGGGACTTACTCTAAGAAGTGTGGGAGCTCCTGTTGGGTTCTTTAAGTGCTGGACAATCATCTCTCCTTAAAATAAAAGGTTCTTCTGATGTAATTACGGGCATGAAAGGTGGTGATTTGCAGGACTTTCAAACCTCCATGCTGCTTTTGATATGGAAAGTCCCATACTGAGAGAGTTGAGGTTGTTCAGCCTGGAGAAGCTCCAGGGAGACCTTCAAGTAGCTTCCTATGAGGCTTGGAGCAACCTGACAGTGTCTGCAGGGCCCGTTCCAGCCAGGTGAAGGGTGACACAACACAGGACTCGTGCTCAGCGACGTAGGAGTAAAGGAATCTCCTGTTTCTTCTTGAAACGAGACCGAGCTTGGCTTATCTGCAAATGAAAACCCTCCTGAAATGGGACTTCTGCCCTCTCCTCCTCACAGAACGTAACGCGTGGGAAATAGCGGAGTATCAGGAAGTTTGGAGCCCAGGCTGGGAAACAAATCACGTGTGAAATACTTTGAAGATTCCAAATCTCTCTCTGTAGTCTCGTTGTAAAGTGTGTTTCTCGCAGGACGTGGTCATCTGGGTGGGGAAGGACCTCAGGAGGTCTCTAGTCTGACCTCCTGCTCAGATCAGGTCAGCTATGACATCAGACCCGTTTTCTCAGGGCTTTGTCCAGCGTGATCTTGAAAGTTTCCAAGACTGGAGACTGTGAAGAACCTTTGAGGAACTCTTTCTGCTGCCTGACTCTTCTAGTTGAGAAAAAGACGTTCATTACAACCAGTCAAAATGTCTTTGTTTCATTTCTACTTGTCTCTAAGAGGGCTGGAGGACTTCTATGAGGACAAGCTGAGAGAGGTGGGGTTGTCCAGCTTGGAGAGGAGAAGGGCTTTGGGGAGACCTTAGAGCAGCTTCCAGGACTGAAAGGATCTCCAGGAAAGCTGGGGAGGCGCTTTTGACGAGGACTTCTAGTGAGGGTCATGGGGGAACAGAATCGGAAGGGGGAGGATTTAGTTTAGATCTTAGGAAGAAATTCTTCATGATGCGAGGCCCTGACCCAGGTTGCCCAGAGCAGTGGTGGCTGCCCCATCCCTGGAGATGTTCAAGGCCAGGTCAGATGGGGCTTGGAGCCCCTGATCCAGTGGGAGGTGTCCCTGCCCGTGGCAGGGGGGTTGGAACTGGATGATCATTAAGATCTCTTCCAACCCAAACTGTTCTATGATTCTATGATCCAGAAAATCCCATTTTTCTAAGCATTTTAAGTATGCCTTGAGGACGCCACTGGAATAGAACCTAAAGCGTGGTTTTCCCCATGAAATTCATGGATAGATTCGCTTTCTCCTCTCTGCTGCTCCTCAATTATGAAGCATTTCTGGGGGGTTTTCAGCTGTTGGGTTTTCATTCTTGTGATTCCGTTCCCTTCTCCCTTATGTGGTGTTCATCTACGACGTTAATTATCTCCCTCCCATTGCCAACTCTGTGAACTCCAAAGCTAATTTGAGAAGGAAATTTCTACCTGGTAATTTTCAAAATATGAGCCGTTATTGAGGGTTTTTCCTGGACCAGCGATGACAACAAATATCTGGTCTGGAAGCGCAGCTTTGGGTTCTTCCTGAGACTGAGAATTGAGTGAAGCTTGTTCTGAGTAGAATCATGGAATGGCTTGGGTTGGAAGGAACCTCAAAGCCTTTTTAGTTCCATCCCCCAGCCATGAGCAGGGACACCTTCTGGTGGGTCAGGCTGCTCCAAGCCCCACCCAACCTGGCCTGGAACATCTCCAAGGATGGAGCAGCCACGACTTCTCTGGGCAACCTAGGCCAGGGCCTCCCCACCCTCAGCGTGAAGAATTTCTTCCGAAGATCTCAACCCGATGTCCCCTCTTGCAGCTTAAAACTGTTCTCCCTCACCCTATCCCTGCTCTCCCTAGCTTTTCTGGAGCCCCCTTCAGTACTAGAAGCTGCTCTATGATTTCCTCAGAGCCTTCTCCTCTCCAGGCTGAACAATCCCAACTCTCTCAGCTTGTCCCCACATGGGAGGTTCTCCAGCTCTCAAATATCTCTGTGGCCTCCTCTGGGCTCACTGTAAAAGATCCAGGTTCTTCCTGTGCTTAATAGGAAAGGGACATCATCCTCTCCACACCACGAGTACTTGAATTCCTCAACTTATGGGTTGATCTCACAAGAAACCCAGAAAGAACAAGGACGCTTCCTCTGGAACAATCTGGATTAGCATCATGTTGCTTCTGCAGAAGGTCTGTGGTGGATTTGAAAGTCCATGAGATGTTGGGGCTGGAAGTTGCTCCTTCAAGTAGTCTTTCCCAGGGGATTCTCCTTCTCAGGCTTTACCATCAAAAGAAATGTGGCTGGTAAGGTGAGGGAGAAGCTTCTGCCTCTCTGCTCTGCTCTGCTCTGGTGAGTCTCCACCTGGAGTCCTGTGTCCAGCATGGGAGTGTTCAGCATGATGGACACAGATCTGCTGGAGCAAGTCCTTAATGATCCTTGACCAGGTGGTTTCTGCCTTTCCCAGCCCCCAGTGACCTCCTGGAGGAACTAACACTGGTGAGGACATAGCAGGAAAGAGGATACGCTCCACAGAGAACCTTTTTAATGAGGTCAACAGCTCGTTATCGAGGCCTGTGGTGTTGCGGGGTGATGGGCAGAGCTGTGCTGGAAGTGGAGCCACCTGCGGGTTGACTTCGTGGCCTTTCATTCCAGAAGAAACACACCATGTGGGTGGGGTGAGCAGGCAGGGATTTGGTTGGAGGGATGTGGGAAAGTGATTTCAGCTGAATCGAATTGTCGTGGGGAAGTCTTAGCAGAAATCTTCAAAATCTGGTGTTTACAAGGCTGATGGGTTGAGTCCCCTTCCCTGGAGGGGTTTAAAGGACGGGTGGACGAGGCGCTGAGGCATGTGGTTTAGTGTTTGATAGGAATGGTTGGACTTGATGATCCGGTGGGTCTCTTCCAACCTGGTGATTCTATGATAAACGTGGTGGTTGGCGTGAGTGATCGGTGGTGGTGAGACCTATTTGTGCTCTTGCCTTCAACGGTGCCGTAGATCAATTTGTTAAAGAAATGGGAGGAAATCATGTTCCCCTTTGACTTTGCACCCCAAACCCATCGGGAGCAGAGGCTGCTGGAGGTTAGTGACTCACTTCACTCGAAGATCTCAGTGATGCTGCTAGCGATGAGCTGCTCTCATGGTTCAGGGTGGAGAGGATTAGATGATTTGTGCCACTTGTGTAGGTTTTGAGAAATGAGGCACAGCTGGGTTCAATAAACATCTTCAGTGTGATTCCAGGAGGGGTGGGATGGTTTTTTCTGGCTTGGTTCTCCTGAGGTACCACCAAAGCTGAGAGGAGGTGGGTAAGAGCAACATCTTGAGAAACTGCAGCTCCCAGGCTTTGGAGAGGAGCTCAAATGAAGATCAGATTTTCCTGCTTGGAGGTACTTTGAAGTGAGGAGCACTTAACTTGATAAGAATGATAAGGGTCTTCACTTTTCTGAGTTTAAACTGATTTCTGGCTCATGACCTTTCCCTTTCCAGGGGGAAAGAGCTTTTGAGAGCCCTGAGAAGATGTACGAGGTGAAAATGCTGGTTCTCAGACAGCTTTTGTTTCTGAAAAGCTTCCTGAGCGTGATTGCAGGAGAAAAGCTGGGGTCTATGGGAAAGCTGGGGAGGGGCCCTTGGTCAGGGATGGGGTGGTGGGGTGGCTGAAGGCTGAAAGAGAGGAGATTGAGATGAGATCTTGGGAAGAAATGTCTTCCTTGGAGGGTTGCCCACAGAAGCGGTGGTTGCTCTATCCCTGGAGGTGTTCAAGGCCAAGTTAGATGGGGCTTGGAGCAGCCTGACCCAGCAAGAGGCGTCCTTGCCTACGGCAGGAGGTGGAACGGGATGGGCTTGAAAGTTCCTTCTGACCCAAACTATTCCATGATTCTCTAAATCTTATGGGTGAGAAATCTGGAGATGAGCCTCCTTTCACTCCGTACGGACCAGGCTGCTTTTTGCTTCAGCCTCGAGCTCTGGGTTTGTAGAAGACAAGGAGCAAGTCAGGCTACAGCTCCTCAAGGGTTCCTCGCAGGCATTTCATAAGACCTCGTAGCTGAGGTTGTCCTGAGGCAGCCTGGTTGTGTAAGGCTGCGGGAGCTGGGGGATCGTTAATTTAACATCAAGTTTTTAACTAATTTATATCTTGTAGTGGAGAAGGTTGCTGTCTGGCGGTGCTTTCTTCAGGTGATATTTGGCGTTGGCGTGTTGTTTGTTTTGTGAATGCCTGACGAGGTCTTTTTGGGCTCGGAACAGTTCAAAGCGAGACCTTGTCCCTTCTCTGAAGTGTCTCTAATCCAATTTCAGACAGAAACCAGCGCGGGCGGGGAAGGAACAGGCAGGGATAAACCAGGAAGGTTTTACATAGCCTAGGGGACCTCTGAACGCTTCAGTCGGTCGGTGGCATTTGAGGATCCACAGGGGGTTGGTGCCTGGGGGGGGGGGCGATGCTCAGATGTAGCGTAGCTTGATAAAACAAGCCACCTACAGAAGAAGCCACCAGAGGAGCGGTTCGGCATGAGTGGGTGATGCCCATGGAGAGGAGCCTGGATCTGAGGCTTTGGGGACCAACTAGGTGTCCTCTGGAAGCTCAAAATCACAGTAGAGTTGGGAAATAATGACCTAAAGCCCTCTCTTTAATTTATCCCTATTCTACAGGCCGGTCTCATAAATTGCTATAACCCGCACAAACATGTTTTCCTTAAATTCCTGATGTTTGTGGCTTTGCAGCGCTTGGTGCCTCTGAATTAGCGGTGGAATTTCTGGAGTTGTTCCTCAGAGAATCATAGAATGGGTTGGGTTGGAAGGGACCTTGAAGTCCATCCAGTTCCAACCTCCCTGCCGTGGGCAGCGACACCTCCCACTGGATCACGTTGCTCAAGGTCACATCCAACCTGGCCTTGGACACCTCCAGGGATGGGGCAGCCGCATCTTCCCTGGGCAACCTGAGGAAGGTTTCGCCACCCTCATCATGAAGAAATTCTTCCTAATGTCCAATCTACATCTCCTCCTTTCCATTTTCAAGCCCTTCCCCCTTCTTTTGTCACTCTGGGCCCTCGAAAAAGTCCCTCCCCAGCTTTCCTGAAGCTCCTTTCAGCCCTGGAAGCTGCTCTAAGGTCTCTCTGGAGCCTTCTCTTCTCCAGGCTGAACAACCCCACCTCTCTCAGCCTGTTCTCCTAGCAGAGGTTCTCCAGCCCTCAGATCATCTTTGTAGCCTCCTCTGGACCTGTTCCAACAGTTCCATCCCCTTCTTGTTGGGGATTCCAGAAGTGGACACAGGATCCAGGTGGGGTCTCCTGTAGAGATTTGCTGTTTCCTTGCCCCCCCCAGAGTTAAAAAAAAATCTAATATTTGTCCACGTTATGGTCCAGCAAAGAAGCTTGTTGTGCACGTCTATGACCCACATCCGCACAGCGGTTCTGGAAAATGGGTATAGGAGAGTCTATCGGAGACTCCGATACCTGTACAGCTTGAGCTTTTGGCTTGACCTTTTGAGGGGAAACTCTTCATCTTCTGATACTGAGGTTGCATTTTTCAGGGAAGAGCTGGGCTGATGTGCTGGAGCGATACGGGATTTGCATCCTAAATGCAGCGGATGTAGATGGCTTGGAGCAGCCTGGTCCAGTGGGAGGTGGCCCTGCCCATGACAGGGGGTTGGAACTAGATGTTTTTTAAGGTCCTTTCCAACCCAAACCATTCCTTGGAGACCTCATTGCTCTCTCCAACTCCCTGAGAGGAGGTTGTGGAGAGGAGGGAGCTGGGCCCTTCTCCCAGGGGACAGGACAAGAGGGAATGGCCTCAAGCTCCACCAGGGGAGGTTCAGGCTGGACCTCAGGAAAAATTTTTTCATGGAAAGGGTCACTGAGCACTGACAGAGGCTGCCCAGGGAGGGGGTTGAGTCCCCTTCCCTGGAGGGGTTTAAGGGACGGGTGGACGAGGTGCTGAGGGACATGGGTTAGTGATTGATGGGAATGGTTGGACTCGATGTTCCGATGGGTCTTTTCCAACCTGGTGATTCTTTGATTTTGTGATATTGCGGGTTAACAAAAAATGTAGCTGAGCAGGGTTCTGGAGCACAGGGCTTCTGGGAATGTCTGTTTAGCCTGGAGAAAAATGATGCTGAGGGGAGACCTCATCACTCCTTGCAGCTCCCTGAAAGGAGGATGCGGTGAGGTGCGTGCTAGTCTCGTCTCCTTAGTGACCAGCAGTAGGATGAGGGGAAATTGCCTCAGGTTGCACCAGGGGTGGTTCTGATGGGACATCAGGAAAAGTGTCTTTAGTGACGTTGTGGTGAAGCACTGGCAGAGGCTGCCCGAGGTGGTGGTGGAGTCTTTGCCCCTGATGGAGTTCAAACAATGTGTAGATGTGGCACTTATCATAGAATCACCAGATTGGAAGAGACCCACTGGATCATCGAATCCAACCATTCCCATCAATCACTAACCCATGTCCCTCAGCGCCTCGTCCACCCGTCCCTTAAACCCCTCCAGGGAAGGGGACTCAACCCCCTCCCTGGGCAGCTTCTGCCAGGGACCAATGACCCTTTCCGTGAAGATTTTTTTCCTAATGCCCAACCTAAAGCTCCTCTGGTGGAGTTTGAGGATGTTGTTGAACATGTATGGTGGTGTTGATCTGACGGTTGGACTGGATGATCTTAGAGGCTATTTTCCCATTTTATCTTCTGATCTTCTTATTTCCAGGGTGCCCGAGAAACCTTTGAGAGCTACTATCGGAAGCAGAGAAGAAAACAAGCCCGCTTGGTCTTGCAACCGCCTTCCAACATGGTATGATGGTCCCCAACCTGGAGTGCCTCACGTTGCTCTGCTGATGAACGGGGTGGAGGGTTCTCTCTGGGGTGACTGTTGGGGGTGGGTGGTCTCTAATTTATATCCCATTGCTTTTGGCTACCGAGGTTTTAATTGTTGCTTGCTTTGACTTTGTTGCAGCACGAAACTCTAGACGGCTACAGGAAGTATTTTAATCAAATTGTAGGGTACGTATTCTTTTTATATGCATCCTCGCTAAATACGACCGTGCCGTGGGGTTGAGGAGCTCCTTTCAGAGGAGCCAAAACAGGAAGAAAACCCTGTGGTTTTGGTTTTTTAAGTGCGTTTTATAGCACCCATGAACTTCCCGGTGTCACCGGTGGGAGCCAGGAGGAACCTGCCGGCTCTTGTACCACCAAGAGAACTTCTGGGAACTTCAGGATAAATAATCTCTGAGGACTATGTGCGTCTACTTGCCCCACTAATGAGATGAAGAGGCCTTAATTAGTCTCTAAAATTTGATAATTATTCTTTGATTAACATTCCTGGAAAAAGAGGTCTTCGCAAGCTTCTGTTCCCATGAGCTTCGTGGAATGGTTTGGGTTGAAAGGGACCCTGAAGCCCATCCAGTTCCAACCCCCTCACTGTGGGCAGGGACGCCTCCCACTGGATCAGGTTCCTCCAAGCCCCATCCAGCCTGGCCTTGAACACCTCCAGGGATGGGGCATCAACAACTTCTCTGGGCAGCCTGGGCCAGGGCCTCACACCGGGACATCATTTAAAAGACTGTGATGTTCAAAGTAGGTGGAACTGGGTGATCTTCAAGGTTCCTTCCAACCCAAACCACTCATAGAATGACGTGCTTAGTGGTGGCTTAGGAACAGGAATCTCTGCTTCCTCTGGAGATTTATTTCTGGTTTGCAGATGGGTTTTGGTCTCTCCAGATGGCTCATGGTGCCTTTTTCTTCTCTCTGTTAGGTTTTTTGTAGTAGAAGATCACATCTTGCATACTACGCAGGGCTTGGTAAATCGAGCCTATATTGATGAGCTGTGGGAGATGGCGTTATCCAAAACGATTGCAGCACTACGGACACATTCGGTAAGTGAAAGCCCCAAGTTGCTCAACTGTTGCTTGACTTCTGGGTTCAGTTTTGGGTCCCTCACTCAAAGAAGAACTTTGAGGGGCTGGAGCGCGTCCAGAGAAGGGAAGGGAGCTGGGGAAGGGGCTGGAGAACAAGGGTTGTGAGAGGCGGCGGAGGGACCAGGGGTTGTTTAGCCTGGAGGAAAGGAGTATGAGGGGAGACCTCGTCACTGATGAGGTCTCTTTGGTATCAAGGTTGGTGTTGGTCTCTTCTCCCAAGTGACAGGTGATAGAACGAGAGGAAATGGCCTCAAGTTGCACCAGGGCAGGTTCAGACTGGACATCAGAAAAAATTTCTTGATGGAAGGGGTTCTCAGACCCTGGCAGAGGCTGCCCAGGGAGGTGCTGGAGTCCCCATCCCTGGAGGGGTTTAAAAGCCACGTAGATGAGGTGCTCAGGGAACTGGCTCAGTCGTGGACAGGTAGGGTTGGACTCAAGCTCCAAGGTCTTTTCCAGCCTAGCGATTCTCAGATAAACTACTCTTCCCCAAACACTTATTTTCTCTTTTGATGCCTTGGATCTCCCTGAACCAAACTCTCAGTGTATGGAGGATTGATAGGAAGAAAATAGTGGATGGATGCTCTTCCTATGAGTTATCTGATCACTTGGGAAAAACACCAGCAGAATGGGTTGGTTTGTCCTGGAAGACTGGGGAGAAAAGGTGGCTCTGTCACTCTGAGGGATGACTCTGCTTGACCTTTCCTTAAAGTTCGTGGCACTGACCTTGGGAAGAAATTCTTCATGTTGAGGGTGTGGAGCCCCTGTCCCAGGTTGCCCAGAGAGTCATAGAATCACCAGATTAGAAGAGACCCACTGGATCATCAAGTTCAACCATTCCCTCCAATCACTAACCCATGTCCCTCAGCACCTTGTCCACCCGTCCCTTAAACCCCTCCAGGGAAGGGGACTCAACCCCCTCCCTGGGCAGCCTCTGCCAGTGCCCAGTGACGCTTTCTATGAAAATTTTTTTCCTGAGATCCAGCGTGACCCTCCCCTGGTGGAGCTTGAGGCCATTCCCTCTCGTCCTGTCCCTTGGGAGAAGAGCCCAGCTCCCTCCTCTCCACAACCTCCTCTCAGGGAGTTGCAGAGAGCAATGAGGTCTCCCCTCAGCCTCCTCTTCTCCAGGCTGAACCCCCCCAGCTCTCTCAGCCGCTCCTCTTCTTCTCCAGCCCCTTCCCCAGCTTTGTTGCTCTTCTCTGCACTCGCTCCAGAGCCTCAACATCCTTCTTGTGGTGAGGGGCCCAGCACTGACCCCAGAATTCGAGGAGCCGTCTCCCCAGGGCTGAGTCCAGAGGGAGAAGAACCTCCCTGGCCCTGCTGGCCACGCCGTGTCTGCTCCAAGCCAAGATGCCCTTGGCCTTCTTGGCCACCTGGGCCCCTGCTGGCTCCTGTTCAACCAACCCCCCAGGTCCTTCTCCTCCAGGCAGTTTCCAGCCAGCCTTCTCCTAGTCTGGAGCTGCTCAGGGTTGTTTTTGGGGTTCTTTGACTCCATCTGTCACAGCCCTGGTGTTGGCTGGAAAGGTGCCTCCTTCTACTGAAGCTTCTGTTTTCTGCGAGGCAATAAACACCGAGCTGTGAACCCGGCTAGGTTGTAAACTTATGTTTATCGTCTTTTCAAGTGGGCTCTTCTGCGAGGTGAAAGCCACAAGAGCCAGCCAGGTACGAACACGCTGCTTTTCAGTTTTACCGGCTTTCTTGCCTTGAGGAGCTGTTTCAAGTGGTGCCAAACTCTTTGGATGCAGTGGCCACCCGGCAAGTTCTTTTTTCCTCGGCAATTAGGAGACAGTTACGCGATTTCTTGACACCAGAACCGTGGTCATCACCATCATCTCTGCTTTAGCCTTTAGGAGGGCAGCAAAGCTGGTGAAGGGTCTGGAGAACAAGTCTTGTGAGGAGCTGCGGAGGGATCTGGATCTGTTCAGTCTGGAGAAGAGGAGGCTGAGGGGAGACCTTGTTGCTCTCTACAACTCCCCGGAAGGAGGCTGTAGCGGGGCAGGTGGTGGTCTCTTCTCCCAAGGAACGAGTGGTAGGATGAGAGGAAATAGCCTCGAGGTGTCCCAGGGGAGGTTTAGATTGGATATTAAGAAAAACCTTTTTACGGAACGAGTGGGGAAGCATTGGAGGAGGCTGCTCGAGGTAGTAGTGGAGTCTCCTTCCCTGGAGGAGTTAAAAGAACATGTAGATGTAGCACTTCAGGACATGGTTTAGTGGGCACGTTATTGTGTTGATGGTTGAACTTTATCTTGGAGACCTCTCCCAACCTCAGGGATTCTACAGCTTGTTGTAGACAGTCACCATCCATCCCGTGTTTCCATTGAGGCTTGTTGAGGGCTCTCACGCCCATGAGGCTTGTTTGGTTCTTCTCCATCAGCCAAACTTAGACCTGTATTTTCTTCCTTGCTTCAGACGTTGACGTCTTCGATCCCTTCTGATGGCTTTAGGTCATTATCTTCCTTTCTAACTTGCTTTGGTTTTTTTGGACAGGTAGATGGACAATGTCTTTTACGTTGATTAAAGGAGTCATTCCTTCTTGAGTTTCCACTGAGCTTTAAATCCGTTTCTCTTTCCAACTTATAATTCTCTATTTGGTCAAAATCTGTCTGAAAGTTTGCATCTTCCAGGTGTCTCCTGTGTCCAGGGAGCTCGTGGAGCCAATTTGTGACACCGAGTGGCTCTGAGGGGACCACGAGTGGTGTCACCACGCTGAGTTGGGTCTTTAGGATTTCCTGTAGCATCCTGACCTGCAATAAATACTCGTGTTGTAGCTCGGAGGGGTCACGGTGCTGGAATAGAGGCAAGGAGCAACTTGATCCAGTGGGAGGTGTCCCTTCTTCTCCAGCTTGAACCACTTCGCCTCGCTGTGATGCTTCGTTAGCATCAGACACAACACGCTAAATATTAGATGAGAGGCGCTGCTGCCGTCTCAGAGTGACAGCGTGTGGATTTGCCTCGTCTCCTCTCGCTTCCCCAGCAGCTCCTGGGGAATCTTAAAGACGCTTCAGGTATCTCTGGAGCCACCAAATCGTTCTTCGCCATGGAGAGCCCCAAGAACAGCGGGTTATGAGGAGAGATACCCTTATCAACGTGACTTCTTGCCCTGGATGGCGTGAGGGCTCGGCTTTAGGATAAAAGCTGCTGACCCGGAGACTGTACGACCCGCTCGTGTCTTTGTTATCGCTTGAGTGATAACGCGGGAGGGCCGAGGGCAGTATTTATGGTCCAGCTCTTTATCAAGCAACTGGTGAGAGGATTGAATGGACCCTTAGTAAGTTCATGGATGACACTAAGCTGGGAGGAAGCGTCGAGCTGCTTGAGGGCAGGGAGGCTCTGCAGGGGGACATGGCCAGGCTGGATCCATGGGCCAAGACCAACGGGATGAGGGTCAACGAGGCCAAGTGCTGAGTCTTGCACTTGGGTCACAACAACCCTGTGCAGCTCCAGGCTTGGGGAGGAGCAGCTGGAGAGCTGCCTGGAGGAGAAGAACCTGGGGGTGTTGATTGGCAGTGGCTGAACGTGAGCCAACAGTGGCCCAGGTGGCCAAGAAGGCCAATGGCATCTTGGCTTGGAGCAGAAATGGCGTGGCCAGTAGGAGCAGGGAAGGGATTGTGCCCCTGGACTCGGCACTGGTGAGGCTGCACCTTGAATCCTGGGTTTGGTTTTGGGTCGCTCACTCCAAGAAGGACATTGAGGGGCTGGAGCGAGTCCAGAGAAAGGAACGGAGCTCAGAAAGGTGCTGGAGAACAGGCCTTATGAGTAACGGCTGAGAGAGCTGGGGCTGTTTATCCTGGAGAAAAGGAGGTTGAGGGGAGACCTCCTCACTGTCTACAACTGCCTGGAAGGAGGTTGGAGCGAGGTGGGTGTTGGTCTGTTCTCCCAGGTGACAGGATGAGAACAAAGGGCCTCAAGTTGCTCCAGGGCAGGTTCAGATTGGAGATCAGGAAAAAATTCTTCATGGAAGGTGTTCTCAGGCCCTGGCAGAGGCTGCCCAGGGAGATGGTGAAGTCCTCATCTCTGGAGGCATTGGAAAATGGGCAGATGAAGTGGTCAGGGGTACATTTTAGTTCTAGAAAGGTACAGTTGGACTTGATAGTCTCAAAGGTCTTTTCTCAACCTAGGGATTCTATGATTTTCCCTGTACGCTGCATTTAAAACTATGTTTTATTCTCCCTCCTTTGCAGTCCTACTGCTCGGACCCGAGCCTGGTGTTAGACTTGAAGAACCTCATCGTCCTATTTGCAGATACGCTCCAGGTATGTGACTGGTGACCGCGCTTCCACCTCGCTCGGTGGTTGTGCTGCTCACGGATGGTCCCATCCGTGGGGTTCGGTGGTTGATGTGGGCTTGCTGGGGTGGCCCGGCTTCTGGTTTTGGCTTTGTGAGGCATGTATCGTGGCACCCAGTGGGCAGTCTGGTTAAGAGAGGCCGTTCTGTAGGCGAGGAGCAGGCTGTGGCCACCTTCCAAGCCCTTGTGCCTCCTTTCTGCACCCAGACCGGCCGTTACTAGCCCTTGGTCCTGCCACCATAGGATATCGCCAACTAAATCCTTCCACCAGCACCATCCACCTCTGGTTGTGGTAGAGGAGAACTGGACCCCATACTCCCTTTTAGATTCCCTCAAGGTCACATTGGGTTTTGAGGAACCTGCTCTAGTGGAAGATGCTCCTGCCCATGGCAAGGGGGTTGGAACTGGATGAGCTTTATGTCCCTTCCAAGCCAAACCACTCCACGATTCCGTGAAATTGTCTTCGACCGCCTACCGCTGGCTTTGTCTCATCCGATGCTGCTTTCTTCTCCAACCCTTCTTCAGGGATACGGCTTCCCAGTGAACCAGCTCTTTGACATGCTCCTGGAGATCCAAGACCAATATAGCGAAACCCTGCTGAAGAAATGGTCTGGGGTTTTCAGGTAAGCATCTCGTTCGGCTAACTCATGACGTGTCCCTCACAGACTGGTTCTGGCCCATGAATGACGTCTTCTGAGCGGTTGTTAGCAAGCTTGTGTTGAATTGTTGGGTAACAACAAGAACTGGGCTCTCCTTGCACCATGCAGAGCCAACTCCAGTAGTTATGAGCATCTCGTGTGTGGCGATATCGGTGTAGACCAGAGGTTTTTACGTCTCAGAGGGATTGTGGAGCCCACACCAACAGTCGCTGGGTGGAAGGAAGCACTGAGCCACGTGTGTCTTGGGCCGTCAGTGTCATATCCCTGAGCTGCTGCTCTAGGCACGTCCAGGAGCTGAGCAGTTGCCCCCACGTAGGACGTGGTACCTTATCCAGGACCTCATGATGCTCTTGGGAGCAAGCAGCTCGTCCTTGGTGGTCCTCTAGGACATCTCAGGAGGACTGAAGTGTCTCGGAGCTTGGGGCACTGGGAAGAGGTGCAGGAGGCTTGTCAAGGGCCCAGCAGGTCAGCGTTCATCTTCCTCAGGTCTGGTAGGACCGAAGCTCTCGTGGGCTTTAGCGGGGATGAAGCTGAAGCTCCAGTCTGGACTAAAATCACCAGTAAGCTCTGATTGTGGTTCTACATAAGCTCAACTGGGAGAAATCCTCGAGTCCAGCTGCAGTAAAGAGGGGTCACAAACATGAGAAGTGTTGACCTATGGGGTCACAACTTTGACTGGCAGCCACCTCTGGAAAGAAGTCCTTTTCCACCTTTCCTGGAGGTGTTTAAGGGACGAGTGGATGAGGCACTGAGGGACATGGGTTAGTGTTTGGTAGGAATGGTTGGACTCGATGATCCGATGGGTCGTTTCCAACCTGGTGATTCTATGGTTCTGTGAATCTACCAGGTTGTGGTTGGTCTGGCATCACAAAGCTGCTCTTCTAACTAGTCTTCTCTTTTCTCAGGAACATCCTTGACTCCGATAACTACAGTCCCATCCCGGTGACGAGTGAAGATGTTTATAAGAAGATAGTTGGCCAGTTTCCCTTCCAGGACGCTGAACTTGAAAAGGTAACTGGGAAATGGAGAAGGTTCAGCTCTGTGTTTGTATCTGGAGTCCTCAGTAAAGGGGAGACGCGCATCTCTTGGAGCAAATCCAGAGGAGGCCACAAAGATGGTCCGAGGGCTGGAGGACCTCTGCTCTGAGGCCAGGCTGAGAGAGTTGGTGTTCAGCTTGGAGAAGAGAAGGCTTCTAGGAGATCTTAAAACAGCCTTCTGGTACCTGAAGGGGGTTCTGGAAAGCTGGGGAGGGGCTCTTAGTCGGGGAGGGCAGGGAGAGGACAAGGAGGAACAGTTTTAAGCTGAAAGAGGGGAGATCGAAATGAGATATTGGGAAGAAATGCTAGAATTGATTTGATTGCTTGGAACATCCGATGGGTCCTTTCCAACCTGATGATTCTATGAACGTGTTGCTGGAAAGCGGTCGTCGCTCCTCTTAAATATCAGCTCGTGAGCTTCGTTTCTCTCCTCTGTTTTACAGCAGCCGTTTCCAAAGAAGTTTCCCTTTTCGGAATTTGTGCCTAAAGTTTACAGTCAAATCAAGGAGTTCATCTACGCCTGCCTGAAGTTTTCGGAAGACCTTCACCTGAGGTGGGAGTCGAGCGCGGTTATGTTGCGATGCGGAGATTTTTGTCTCCACTCTGAGATCTCAACAGGTTTAAAATATCAATTCTCTTCCTCAACTCTAAAGAAGAGAAGGACTTGAGGTGCTGGTAGATGAGGAGCTCAACATGAGCTTCCAGCCTAGAAATCAACCGTGTCCTGGGCTGTTTCCGTAGAGGTGTTGGCCAGCAGGGAGAGGATTCTGCTACTCTGCTCCACGCTGGTGAGACCTCACTTGGAGTCCTGTGTTCCAGACTCCTCAGCACAGGAAAACTGCGCGTCTGTTAAAACAAGTCCAGAGGAGGCCACAAAGATGATGTGAAGGTGGGAGAATCTCCTGTAGGACAGGATGACAGAGCTGGGGTTGTTCAGCCTGGAGAAGAGAAGGCTCCAGGGAAACCTTAGAGCATCTTCCAGTGCTGAGTGTACTGGAAGCTGGGGAGGGGAGGTCTTGGTCAGGGGTTGTGAGGATGAGCGGAATGGTTTTCAGCTGAAAGAGGGGAGATTGAGTTGAGATCTTGGGAGGGTGAGGAGGCCCTGGCCCAGGTTGCCCAGACATTTGGTGGCTGCTCTGTCCCTGGAGGTGTCCGAGGCCAGATTGGATGGGGCTTGGAGCAACCTGTGGAAGGTGTCCTTGCCCCCTGGCAGGTGGGTTGGAACTGGATGAGCTTTAAGGTCTCTTCCAACTCAAACCATTCAACTCTTTATGCTGATCAACTACATGGGGTTGGAGGTGGCTGATGGTCTCCCTGGAGACCTCTACGTGTCGTTTCCAGGCTGGAAAACATCTCGGGTTTTGATTTGCCCCGTGCACTAATGAGTTTTGGCTGCTGCTTTAGGGGTTTAGTTTCTCTTCTTTCCCATGGGAGTTTATACGCAAATAATATGACGTTTTCTTCTTTTTAACCTCCAAAATATTCCACGTGTTTACGCTACGTGCTCCATCCCGAGGTGCCTTGATACTGGTTTTGCCCGAGCGTACGTATCTAAGATTTCAAACCAACTTTAATTGCCATAAACTGCAGGTCGGTGCTTACTTTTTGCACCAAGCGACGACCTCAGGTCGGTAGAGCATGTGCTGGAAGGGCCTCCAGGAAAGCTGGGGAGAGGGGCTCTTGATCTGGGGGGGCAGGGATGGGACGAGGGGGAATGGTTGCAAGGTGGAATGTGGAAGCTCGAGGCCATTCCCTCTCGTCCTCCCAAGTGACAGGGGACAGGACGAGAGGGAATGGCCTCAAGCTCCACCAGGGGAGATTTAGGCTTGAGATAAGGAAAAAATTCTTCACGGAGAGGGTGGTTAGGCATTGGAACAGGCTGCCCAGGGAGGTGGTTGAGTCACCATCCCTGGAGGTGTTTAAGGTGAGGGTGGATGAGGTGCTTAGGAGCATGATTTAGGGAATGGTGGGAATGGTTGGACTCGACGATCCAGTGGGTCTCTTCCAACCTGGTTATTCTGTGATTCTGTGGAAGATTTAGATGAGATTGAAGGAAGGAACGTGTGCTTGCAGCACGCGAGGTCAACCTGCTGCGTCACAAGGGGAGCCGGCAGCGCGAGGGAGGGGATTCTGCCCTTCTGCTCTGCTCTTGGTGAGACCTTATCTGGAGTTCTGGGTCCGGTTCTGGAATCGCCAATGTAAGGAGGAGATGAGACTCCTTCCAAGAGGGTCCAGAGAAGGCTACGAGGATGATCAGAGGGCTGGAGCACCTCCCGTACGAGGCCAGGCTGAGAGAGATGGGGTTGTTCAGCCTGGAGGAGAGAAGGCTCCGAGGAGACCTTAGAGCAGCTTCCAGTACCTGAAGGGGCTCCAGGAAATATGGGGGGGGGGGCTTTTTCCAAGGGCCCGGAGTGATAGGATGAGGGGAAATGGCTTTAAATTGGAAGGGGGAAGATGAAGGATTTCTTCCAAACATCTCAACTAAATGATGAGAGCGGTGAGACGCTGACACGCGTCGCCCAGTGAAGTCATGGCTACCACATCGCTGGAGATGTTCAGGGCCAGGTTGGATGGGGCCTTGAGCAACCTAGTTCAGTGGGAGGTGTCCCTGCCTGTGACAGGAGGGTTGGAACTGGATGGGTTTGAGGTCCCTTCCAACCCAAATTCTGTGAGTCTGTAACTGAATAAGAGGATCCTTACTGGAAGGAGAGGTCCTCTTTCCCTTTTCCTCACAGTAGGACGTGAGGTTGGGCTGCGTGGGGGGGGGTTTCACCTCCCTTGGCAACATTAGGAGAAGTTTTTTCCTGGAAAAGGTGATTGTTCCCTGTCAGAGGCTGCCCAGGGAGGGGGTTGAGTCCCCTTCCCTGGAGGTGTTTAAGGGACGGGTGGACGAGATGCTGAGGGACGTGGGTTAGTGATTGATGGGAATGGTTGGACTCGATGATCCGATGCATCTTGACCAACCTGGTGATTCTAAGATTCTGTGTCCTGGCCATGGATTGACAGTGGATATTGGCCCAGTGCGAATGTGAAGCTGCGACAGCGTTTTGGAGACTCGCCAGATGTTTGGGCGCCTCCACAAGTCTCCTCAGGGTTTTAATTCTCTTCCTTTGTGCGAGACATAATAATTGGGAGAGGCGCTTTCTCTCCGTCTTCCGCTAGAGGAAGCGGTTGCTCATTGGTTGTCGTGGAGGCGCGGGACATTTCTCAGCCCGCGTTTGATCTCAGCCTTTCCCTGGTGGCAAGTTCTTCTCTTTGGTGGCTCCCAGGGCTCTTAACCTGGGGGTCACCATTAAACATCTCGCTTTCTCAAGCCGGCCGCATGGTCCTATTTCACACGGATGCTGGTTTCGCCGACCCCCTCCTACTGGCATTTCCCTCACGAGTTTCGAGCTCTTCACCATGATGGAGATGATTGGGTTTGTCAGCGAAGGGAAGAAACGTGTCCCTTAGGGTCCCTCCTCAGGGGTCCCCGTGGCCACGTTATTAAAATTCCTTTTGACATTGGCTTCTCCAGCCCCTTATTTTTTGAGGAGCGCCGGTGGCTTGGGGGAAGGGAGCCCAGCTCTTGGCTTTTGGAACCAAGCATTTGGAATATTTCTCTTCAAGCCCCTGTTGACGCTTTCTTCATTTCACTCTGACAGCTTGAATTAGGTTTTATTAGGAAGCTTGGCTACAAAGCCGCCAGCGACTTTTCTTTCTCGTCTTTCTTTCTTTCTTTCTTTTTTTTTTTTTTTTTTTTTGTTTTTTCTTCTCCGGTTGTCATTTGCCTCGCACCCTGGAGTGCTCGGGGTCAGCCCGTCAGTCACGGGAGGCCTGAAGGTCACGACTGCTGCTCTGGGATACGGGACATCAGCTGTCATTAACTTTTCCTGAGCGACCGGAGCCGGTGGCAGAGCCCGTAGCTCATATTATTTCTAATTATCGTTTTGAAACGAGCTGCTTGTGTTTGTTGGCCTTCTTGATGTTGATAGGCTTGCGAAAATTCGTTTGCTTTTCAAGCATTTGGAGTTCGTGGTGTGCTTGTGGAGGTTTTTTTTTGTGTGGCTCTCAAATTGATTAGGAGAAAGAAAACCTCCTTTATCTCTTCAGCAGTTGAGCTCGTGAAGGAGATGCCCTTAAAAGTATCCACTCGTTGGAAGGATTCCGCTGGTTCCACTGGAATTTGCCTTTGTAAGGATGTAGAATCGTAGAATTTGGGTTGGAAGGGACCTCAAAGCCCATCCAGTTCCAACTCTGCCATGGGCAGGGACACCTCCCACTGGATGAGGTTACTCCAAGCCCCATCCAACGTGGCCTTGAACCCCTCCAGGGATGGGGCAGCCACCACTTCTCTGGGCAACATGGACCAGGGCCTCCCCACCCTCGTAGTGAAAAATTTCTTCCTAATGTCTCATCTAAATGTTCCCTCTTCCGATTTAAAGTCATTCCTCCTCATCCTGTCACTCTAAGCCCTTGGAAAAAGTCCCTCCTCAGCTTTTAGAGGGGACACATCTCAGAAAGCCACCCGTGTCCTGGGCCGCATCCGGAGCAGCGTGGCCAGCGGGGCCAGGGAGAGGATTCTCCCGCTCTGCTCTCATGGGACCCCACCTGGAGTCCTGGGTCCAGTTCTGAAATCCTCAGCATAAGAAGGAAACCTAACTTTTGGAACAGGTCCAGGGGAGGCCGTGAAGATCATGTGAGGTCTGGAGCACCTCTGGTGTGAGGAAAGGCTGAGAGACTTGGTGCAGCCTAGAGAAGAGGAGGCTCCAGGGAGACCTTAGAGCAGCTTCCAGTGCTGAAAGGGGCTCCAGGAAAGCTGGGGAGGGGCTCTTGATCGGGGGATGTGGGGATAGGAGAAGGGGGAACGGTTTTGAGCTGAAAGTGGGGAGGCTGAGATGAGATCTTGGGAAGAAAAATTTTCTTTTGAGGTTTGGGAGGCCCTGGAACATGTTGCCCGGAGAAGCTGTGGCTGCCCCATCCCTGGAGGTGTTCAAGGCCAGGTTGGATGGAGCTTGGAGCCCCTGATCCAGTGGGAGGTGTCCCTGCCCATGCCAGGGGAGTGGAGCTGGATGGGCTTTGAGGTCTCTTCCAACCCAAACTCTTCCATGTTTCTTTGACTTTGTGTCGAGATGTGGGTGAGGAGCAATAGTTGCCACTTGTCTCTGAATCTGGGGATCTCGGCGCAAGTCTCGCGCAGCACAAGGAAGATCTTGGATGACTTGGAAAATTGAGTCAGTGAGGGATGTGTGGTTCTTGAGGACGATGGATGGGTCGGTTCAGGGGATGGTGCTGTGACTGCTGAGTTCCTGTTGGAGTAGGCGTCACCTTCCTTTCCTGAGCACCTGATGCTGATGGAACGGGGCTCATCTCATTCCATTGCTCTAACATGAAGCCGGCATGGAAATTTGGGAATGTGAGGTGGAGAAGGGCTGGCAGTGCCCATCCCCACCTCAGCAGGACCCTGGCAACAGCACCCCAAGATCTCCCACCTGGCGTTCTGCTTGTGCAGTAGCTGCACGTTTGCTTTTGTTCCTCCTGTCCATCCCTGCTTTGTAATCCGGCCCATTTGTCAGGTGGAACAGGAGAAGGAGCAAAAGGTCACGGCTTTGATTTACCGGGAGCCTTCAAGTTATTAACACTTCTCAGCCGTCTAGTTGGAAACATTCCTTGCCCTCGGCTGCCAGAGAGAAAGCCCCGTGGTGTCAGGGCTAATGCGGGGCCAACCACTGATCAAAGGAGCCGTTCCCGGGGTGGGTTTCCAAAAACCTCCTTCAGAAAGAAGAGGTTGCACGTTGCTGTCGGGAGTGTTGGAGGGGCAGGAGCTCTTAAGCAGAAATCCAACCCCTCAAGCTTCGATAACGCGATGGGTGCAACCATCCGGCTAAGAGCACGAACGTGTTGGAAGAACTTCCAGTCTGATTTAGCAGTTAGCCAGTTGGATGGGGCCTTGAGCAGCCTGGTCTAGTGGGAGATGTCCCTGCCCATGGCAAGTAGGTTGGAACTGGATGATCTTTAAGGTCCCTTCCAATATAAACCAGTGTTTTAGTTAAAGAAAAGTCATGAGAAGATTGGAAGGGGGTATTTTGGGGAGTGTATCTGTTCTTCTTCTCATTGTATGGTTGGACTTGATGATCTCAAAGATGTTTTCCAGCCTAGGGATTCTGTTATTTTAGGTCTTTGATTCCTTTCCCCTTGTTTGCTGAACATGTAGAACCCTTTGCTCCTCTCTTGTGAGACCTCAAGTCCCGAGTCCAAGTTCTGGAATCCTCAACATAAGAAGGAGATGGAACTGTTGGAACGGGTCCAGAGGAGGCTACAAAGATGACCAGAGGGCTAGTGATCATGAAGGTCCCTTCCAACCCAAACTATCCTATCATTCTGTGAACTCCAGCTTTGTGTGTAGGTTGATGCTATGGGCACCTCCTACCTGTGCTGGTCTTTGTTCTCCAAGAGGAAGGGTCCAAGAATGTAGGTTTAGCTGATGTTAGTCCCCCTTCCATATAATCATGTGCACAGAAAGGTCTAAATTGTCGCTATTTTCGTATATATGTCATATATTTGTGCCTCTAAGTGGTTCCTGGGTGACAAGGGTTGGGGAGGAGGTCGGGTGATGACGATGAGGACTCCAGCTGGTTTTCTTTACAGCTCTCTCTTGAAATTCAACTTTTCAGCTCCACCGAAGTGGACGATATGATTCGAAAATCTACAAATCTGCTGCTGACTCGAACTCTGAGCAACTGTTTACAGAACGTCATCAAGAGGAAAAACGTTGGGCTGACGGAGGTAAGATGAACATCAAGTGGAGTCCTTCCTAGGGCAGGTGACAGAAGAGGGATCGGTCCCTTGATGTTCCTTACGGTACCTTCAGAGACGCTGGGTTGGAACTGGCAGAGAAGGACTTGGGGTTTTGATCGCTGGCAGCTGACTATGAGCCAGCAGTGACCCAGGTGGCCAAGAAGGCCAATGGCCTCTTGGCTCAGATCAGACGCAGCGTGGCCAGCAGGTCTAGGGAAGGGATTATGCCCCTGGAATTGGCTCTGGTGAGGCTGTACCTTGAATCTTGGCTTCAGTTCTGGGCCCCTCACTCCAAGAAGGACATTGAGGGGCTGGAGAACATCCAGAGAAGGGAACGGAGCTGGAGAACAAGGGTTGTGAGAGGTGGCTGAGGGAGCTGGGGTTGTTTAGCCTCGAGAAAGGCAGGCTGAGAAGGAGACCTCATCACTGTCTACAGCTGCCTGAAAGGAGGTTGTAGTGAGGTGGGGTTGGTCTCTTCTCCCAGGTGACAGGTGATGGGACAAGAAGAAATGGCCTCAAGTTGCACCAGGGCTGGTTTAGGTTGGACATCACGAAAAGTGTTTTCAAGGAAAGGGTTCTGAGGCCCTGGCAGTGGCTGCCCAGGGAGGTGGTGGAGTCCCCATCCCTGGAGATATTTAAAAGCCGGGTGGATGAGGTGCTCGGGGATCTAGTTTTAGTAGTGGACATGTATGTTTAGGCTTGATGATCTCACAGGTCTTTTGCAACCTAGTGATTTTATGATTCTGTGGGCGTACAGAAGGTAATGATGGGTGTGATAACCCAGAAGATACCAGGGTGAGGTCTGCTGCTCACCCCCACTGCCCTCGGACGAGTTAAACCTCGTGGTTTCTTTGTAGAACTCGTTAGTACAATGTTGTTTGGTGTCACTCAAGACATGGGTTCGTTAGCAGATGGAATCCTTGTGATGTGATGTGGCTTTTTCTCTGTAAGCCCTTTGTGGTTGAGCTGAGCTGAAACGAGCCCTGAGTGACAGGGGAATGTAGGAAAGGAATTCACAGGAGTGACCGTTCGTGGGACGTGCCTGGCGTCGGGAGCACCATCTTTTACAATCTCTGCTCTGGTGAGACCTCACCTGGAGTCCTCCTTCCAGCTCTGGAGTCCTCGGCACAGGAAGGATGCGGAGCTGTTAGAGCGAGTCCAGAAGAGGCCACGGAGATGATGAGAGGGCTGGAGAACCTCCCGTATGAGGCCAGGCTGAGAGAGTTGGGCTTGTTCAACCTGGAGAAGAGAAGGCTCTGGGGAGACCTTAGAGCAGCTTCCAGTTCTAAAGGGGGTTCCAGGAAAGCTGGGGAGGGGCTCTGGATCAGGGAGTGCAAGGAGAAGATGGGAGGGTGATGGTTTTGAACTGCAAGAGGGGAAATTGAGATGAGATCTTAAGAAGAAATGTTTTCTTGTGAAGGTGGGGAGACCCTGGCCCAGGTCGCCTAGAGCAGTGGGGGCTGCCCCATCCCTGGAGGTGTCCAAGCCCATAGCAGGGAAGTGGAACTGAACGATCATTGAGGTCTCTTCCAACCCAAACCATTCCTTCCTTCTACGATTCCACCTTCCGACCCCTTTTTTTTGCCTTTTCAGCTTGTACAGATCATTATAAATACGACCCATTTGGAGAAATCCTGCAAGTTCCTTGAAGAATTCATTACCAACATCACTAATGTACTTCCAGAAACTGTCCATACTACAAAACTCTACGGGACTACAACCTTCAAGGTGAGATGGGCTGGTAGATCCACCTCTGGAGAGATGTTGGTTGGAAAGTATCCGCTTTCGAAACGCGCGTGTCTATCTTTCCGCTCCTTTTGGTGTTGTCTCAAGGTTGGCAGAAGCTGCTGGACTTCCCAGTCCTAAAAGCTTTAAATCTTTAAAACCCAGCAAGATCTGCCCAGGTACTTCATATGAAATCTGAAGGCCGTACTTGAGTGAACTTTGGGGGGTGTGAATTGTATCCTGGGGCCAGAGAGCAGGAGACTGGAACAGTGGTGAGGACCCCAGCAACGATATGGAAGCGGTTAGGCAAGGGTTGCTCTCTAGAGAGTTCGGAAGGAGATTTAAGGCCCCGTGTCTTCAGCGAGTCTGTTTGTTGTCTCATCATCTACCTCTTTGGCCTAAGGGTGAGTTTTCTTTCCGTAGTTGCTATGAGTTCAGGCTGAGAGAGTTGGGCTTGTTCAGCCTGGAGAAGAGAAGGCTCTGGGGAGACCTTTGAGCAGCCTCCGTGTGCTCAAATGGGTCCTGCAGGAAGGAGAAGTGGTGGCTGCCCCATCCCTAGAGGTGTTCAAGGCCAGGCTGGATGGGGCTTGGAGTAGCCTGATCCATCCTTGGAGGTGTCCCTGCCCATGGCAGGAGGTGGAACTGGGTGGGCTTTGAGGTCCCTTCTGGCCCAAACCAATCTAGGATTCTTCTTTCTGAAGGTTTCTTTGTGGCCCGTCTGTGTCTCGTACCCACACATAGTTTGGGTCTCCACCATGTTCCATCTGGGATGTTCCTCTCCAGTTTCTCTTCCATCCTGTGCTGGATTTGTCCTCCTGATCTTGCCTCCCACTGACACGGTGGCCCCTGTCTTACTACTACGAGCTAACCTGAGGCTGCTCCAGCCCTGTAGTCATCTAAGGAGGCTTTGTCTTCTACCTTCAGGCTCCATTCCGTGTAACGTGCTCTTGTTTTTTAGGACGCTCGCCATGCTGCTGAGGAGGAGATTTACACCAACCTGAACCAGAAGATAGACCAGTTCCTACAGCTGGCAGACTACGACTGGATGGCCATGGAGCCGGGCAGCAAGGCCAGCGACTACCTTGTGGACCTCATTGGCTTTCTCCGCAGCACGTTCGCCGTGTTCACTCACCTCCCGGTAAGTGATCTTCACCGATTTTGCTTCTTTTTCTCCATCAAAAGAGCACGCGGGCGTTTGATGGCGCTGGAAGTGGATGGTTCCTCAAGCTTTACGGAGGACGATGGAAGAGGGGCCTTGGTGTCAAGTGTTATGAAACAACTAATTGTATTTAAAACAATCTATTTCATGTGTTACTGGAAATTGGGCTTCAATGAGAGTCTTCTCGAGTGTTTTTTAAGTGTATGTTCACGTGAGCGAGGGCGACACCACAGTCTACTACGTAGAAGTAGGATCACAAGTCTCTCCAACTCCCTGAGAGGAGGGAGCTGGGCTCTTCTCCCAAGGGACAGGGGACAGGACGAGAGGGAACGGCCTCAAGCTCCACCAGGGGAGGGTCAGGTTTGACATCAAGAAAAAATTTTCCTGGAAAGGGTGATTGTTCCCTGTCAGAGGCTGCCCAGGGAGGGGGTTGAGTCCCCTTCCCTGGAGGGGTTTAAGGGACGGGTGGACGAGGCGCTGAGGGACATGGGTTAGTGATTGATGGGAATGGTTGGACTCCATGATCCGGTGGGTCTCTTCCTGCCTAGTGATTCTATGATTCTAAGTCACTGGCCACCTGTATTTTAGATAAATCAGCTTTCAGTTTTAGAGATGTTCGAGATGGTTTTCAAAGGAGTCTAGTGTGAGTGTTTGTTATTGGAACTGTAGATGTTTCCAAGTCATAGAATGTTTTGGGTTGGAAGGACCCTCAAAGCCCACCCAGTTCCAACATCCCCCTGCCCAGGGCAGGGACACCTCCCACTGGATCAGGCTGCTCCAAGCCCCATCCAACCTGGCCTTGAACGTCTCCAGGGATGGAGCAGCCACCACTCCCCTGGGCAACCTGGGCCAGGGCCTCCCCACCCTCATTGTGGAGAATTTCTTCCTAATGTCTAATTTAAATCTTCCCCCTTCCAATTTAAAGCCCTTCTCTCTCATCCCATCACTCCAGGCCCTTGGAAAAAGTCCCTCCCCAGCTTTCCTGCAGCCCCTTCAGGTACTGGAAGCTGCTCTAAGGTCTCCCTGGAGTCTTCTCCAGGCTGAGCAACCCCAACTCTCAACCTGTCCTTGGATGGGGAGGTGCTTGACCCCTCAGATCATCCTTGTAGCCCCCTCTGGACCTGTTCCAACATCTCCATCTCCTTCTTATGTTGAGGTTTCCAGAGCTTTGTTTCTTTCTTTTCTCTGGAGTCTAAACTATGCGTCTGTTTATGCTGCTGTTGCCGTCAAAAAATGTGTTTTATGTCTTTTTTTTTCCACCTAGCTGACTAGTGTCCCATTGAATAGGAAAAATATGATCATCAGGGAGTTTTATTTTTTGCTCAGGCAGCTTTTCTTCCTGTGAATAAGATTCATTTGGAGCTGTCTGGATATGAACTTATGGGTCTCTTCAGTCAGCAGGTGTTTGGAGATAGTAAATCCACTATCCAGCGCGATTGTCCTCAAAGCAATTTCAGATCGTCCTTCTTTTCTGAGTTGTTATTTGTTTGTTGTGAGCGGGAGGCAGGACTGTAGAACATCCGCGCTCAGGGGGGCACCTTCATGAGCTTGGAGATAAATGGGAAGAGAAGGCTAATAACACCCGAAAGCCTTTCCGTAAATCCATTCTGCTTCTTTGTGTCACTGGAAGGATGTTCAAGCGCTCCAAAGCCGTTTTAGGTGGCGTTAGAGCCCCCAGACTTTGGAGTCTACTGCTTGGTTCGTGTCTTTTGGCCTTCCCCATCACAGCAGGAAGACGTGGTAGCCAGATCTTCTCTGGATGGAGAAGCCACCAAAAGAGAAATGAAAGTGGATTTCCCAGCTCTCTGTACCTGGAGGGCTTGTTGAGGAATCATAGAATGGTTTCCACTGGAAGGGACCTTGAAGCCCATCCAATTCCAACCTCCTGCCATGGGTAGGGATGCCTCCTGCTGGATCAAGTTGCTCCAAGCCCCATCCAACCTGGCCTTGAACCCCTCCAGGGATGGGGCAGCCGCAGCTTCTCTGGGCAACCTGGACCAGGGCCTCCCCACCCTCACAGGAGAACGTTTCTCCCTAAGATTTCATCTCCATCTCCCCTCTTGTAGCTTCAAACTCTTTGCCATGTTCTGTCTCTGCCCTTCCTGATCCAGAGCCCCCTCCCCAGCGTTCCTGGAGCCCCTTTTGGCATCAGAAGCTGCTCTAAGGTCTCTCCAGAGCCTTCTCTTCTCCCGGCTGGATAACACCAACTCTCTCAGCCCGGCCTTGTATGGGAGGTTCTCCAACCCTCAGATCGCTTTCATCTCCTCCTCTAGATCAGTTCCAATAGATCCACATCCTTTCTGTGTTGGATCTTTTCGACCGAGTCCAGTGTAAATGCAAGTGTCTCTCCCAATATTCCATACCCGGAGATGCTCTTGAGGAGAAGGTGCCTTCTCAGCCTTGTTGCCACTGGAAGAAACTTCTAAATCAAATCTGACTTCGTGAGCAGAGAGATCGGAATTGCTTTGATTGATGTTCTTGTACAGGACAGGTTAATTGCCCAGATGTCCCCTCTCTTGTGTGCTGGGAGCGGTGCAGCTGGTGGCCGTGGGAGCAGGCATGGAGCAGGTGACCTCTGGAGGTGTTTGGAGATGGCTGGATTCCTTAATTCCTGGTTTCCTCCTTAAAAAAAGGAGCTGTGGCTGCTCAAGGTTGTCACCTGGAGGCCACTTGTACAAATCCTACTGGGAGTAGTTGGGTAGGAAAGTGATAGAACTTGACAGGGAGATTGGTCTCCGCAACAGAGCATGAAGCGTTACTAGCAGGAGAGACGAGGATGGGGACACATGCCCATGATGATTTATGAGGTGGATCTGGAGCGATTTATCTTCCTTAAATATTCATGTTTCCTTTCAGATTGTCTTAAAGTTATTTAGGATACCGGGAGGGCGGTGAAGCTTAGGAAGGGGCTGGAGAACGAGGCTTATGAGAGGTGGCTGAAGGACCTGGGGTTGTGTAGCCTGGAGAAAAAGAGGCTTAGGGAGGATCTCATCACTCTCAACAACTGCCTGAGAGGAGGTTGGAGTGAGGTGGTTGTTGGTCTCTTCTCCTAAGTGACTGGTTATGGGACAAGAGGAAATGGCCTCAGGTTGCACCAGGGCAGGTTCAGATTGGACATCAGGAAACCTTCTTCACTAAAGGTGTTCTCAGGCCCTGGTACATGCTGCCCAGGGAGGTGGTGGAGTCACAATCTCTGGAGATGTTTAAGAGCTTTGTAGATGAGGTGCTCAGGGATCTGGTTTCGTGGGGGACAGGTACGGTTGGACTCGAGGATCTCAAAGGTCGTTTCCAACCAAGCGATTCTATGGTTTTTTGCTGACACCGGTGATAACTTTAATTCTATTTTTGAGAACCACTACCCCAAGCTGTAAAATAGAGGGTTTATTTATTGCCAGTAGCTCAAGATGATAGACAAACGGCTGTGTCATAGAATCGATTGATTGGACTCTATGATCTCAAAGGTCTTTCCAACCGTACCTGTCCACTACTAAACCAGCTCCCTGAGCACCTCACCTACCCTGCTTTTAAACCCCTTCAGAGATGGGGACCCCACCACCTCCCTGGGCAGCCTCTGCCAGGGCCTGAGGGCCCTTTCCATGGAGACATTTGTCCTGATGTCCAATCTGAACCTGCCCTGGTGCAATTTGAGGCCATTTCCTCTCGTCCCATCACTTGTCACTTGGGAGAAGAGACCAACTCCCACCTCACCAAAACCTTCTTTCAGGCAGTTGTAGGCAGTGATGAGGTCTCCTCTCAGCCTCCTTTTCTCCAGGCAGAACAACCCCAGGTCCCTCAGCCACCTCTCACAACCCTTGTTCTCCAGCCCCTTCCCCAGCTCCGTTCCCTTCTCTGGACGCTCTCCAGCCCCTCAATGTCCTTCTTGGAGTGAGGGACCCAAAACTGAACCCAGAATTCGAGGTGAAGTCTCACCAGGGCTGTGTCTAGAGAGACAAAAACTTCCCCGCTCCTGCTGGCCGTGCTCTTTCTGATTCAAGCCAAGATGCTGTGGGCTCCCTTGGCTACTGGGGCTACTGCTGGCTCATGTTCAGCCACTGTCAACCATCCTTGGAGAGTGGAGCATCTCCTTCTTCCTAGACCTGTTCTCCATGCAATCCCATCCCTTCCTCATCTTGTGACCTTTGTTTGGAAGTGCCCTTGTTTTCCAGAGCAGGTACTTGCCTTGACTGAGTTTGTATGATTTTAAAGGAAGGGAGAAGCCTTCTCCTGATATTTGAACAGGTTTTTAGAAGAGAAGAGTGGCAGTCGGAGGAGATGACTAAGTGGTAGGAGCTGAGCTACTCCTCTGCCTTTTGTCACGAGAGTAATTACACCAAAAAACCCTTTACCTGCTGATCAAAGAAACTCGGCTTGGATGCATCAGCAGTTACTGCTCGAAAATTATGCCAAGAAAAAGTGCTGTCCTGGAACAGAAGGAGCCAAAAGTCCTGAGCCTGCAAAAAATGCAGGTGGCTCCTTAACGTGACTGCTGTGAGTAATCCCATTGTCTCACGCGGGGCCACTCATCTGCAGGAAACCTTGCTGGGGTCAAGGCTCCAGGTCACCACAGGGCAGATGGAATGGCCTTGAAGGGTCCAATTGACTCAAGTCAATTTTTTTGGAGAGGAGCAGAGGTGCTGAATGAGCTAAAACGTATCTCCAAGCTGAGATTTGGGGGTTGTTTTTCAATTTGTTTGGATACACGAGGCTGAATTTTTCCTCGATTTACTGTGGTGAATTGTAGAATGGTTGAGGTTGGCTTGGACCTCTGGAGGTCGTAGAATGGCAACGTGGTTTGTGTTGGAAGCGACATTTAAAGGTCATCTAGTCCAGCTCCTGTGAAATGAGCAGGGACATAAGATCATAGAGTGGTTTGGGTTGGAAGGGACCTTAAAGATCAAGTTCCATGGGTGGCAGGATCCACTGGATCAGGTTGCTCCAAGCTCCATCCAACCTGGCCTTCAACACCTCCAGGGATGGAGCAGCCCCGGCTTCCCTCACCTGGAATCTTTCCAGAGATGGGACATCTGCTCTTTTTCTGGGCAACCAACCAGGTCAGCTGGTCCAACCCCTCTGCTGACGCAGGAGAAAGAACCCAGACCCAAGCTTGTTGCTTGTGGAGCGGTGTGAACGTTCTCCAGTTTCTCTAGCGTTCCACGAGGATTTGTGTTCCCTATTCGTGCCTTTAGAGCATCGGAGTTGATGCTGTGGGCGATGGTGGAAAACACTTGATCTTAGGAATCCCTGGAATCCATTTGGCTTTTGAGGCTTTGCTTTGGGGACCCCGAGCTGCGAGCTGATGAGGTGGCGTGGGTGGGGACGGCGTGTGGCGGCGACGGGAGGAGAAGTTCACAGCAAAGCAACTGGAGGGTTTGGTGCGTTCCGCCCTCTGTGTGTGGAGTTTTCACGGCGCTTTTGAGCCACAATTCGAAAACGCTCTTGCTAAGCGGCCCCAAAAAACCTCTTGGAGCAAATAACCCGCTGGTTATTTATAAACGGCATGAGGTTTAATGAGGCCAAATGCTGGGTCCCTGCCCTTGGGGCACAACAACCCTGAGCAGCTCCAGACTAGGAGAAGCCTGGCTGGAAACTGCCTGGAGGAGAAGGACCTGGGGGGGTTGGTTGACAGCGACTGACCATGAGCCAGCAGTGGCCCAGGTGGCCAAGAAGGCCAGTGGCATTTTGGCTTGGATCAGAAACAGTGTGGCCAGCAGGTCCAGGGAGGTTCTTCTCCCTCTGGACTCAGCACTGGTGAGACCGCACCTTGAATCCTGGGGTCAGTTCTGGGCCCCTCACCACAAGAAGGATGTTGAGGCTCTGAAGCGAGTCCAGAGAAGAGCAACGAAGCCGGGGAAGGGGCTGGAGAAGAAGAGGAGCAGCTGAGAGAGCTGGGGGGGTTCAGCCTGGAGAAGAGGAGGCTGAGGGGAGAGCTCATTGCTCTCTGCAACTCCCTGAGAGGAGGTTGTGGAGAGGAGGGAGCTGGGCTCTTCTCCCAAGTGACAGGGGACAGGACGAGAGGGAATGGCCTCAAGCTCCAGGGGAGATTTAGGCTTGAGATAATGAAAAAATTCTTCATGGAGAGGGTCATTGGGCATTGGAACAGGCTGCCCAGGGAGAGGGTTGACTCATCGTCCCTGGAGGTGTTTAAGGTGAGGGTGGATGAGGTGCTGAGGGGCATGGTTTAGGGATTGGTGGGAATGGTTGGACTCGATGATCCGGTGGGTCTCTTCCAACCTGGTTATTCTGTGGTGGAAATCAAAGCGGAATTAGCATTTTGGCTTCTTGGCTGCCCTTTTCCCGCGTTAACCAACAAGCATCGGTTCCGGCTGCTGCTCAGCTTATTAATATGGGATGCGTGGGCCTCCTCGAGAAGAAAATACATCTTATCCTTTAAGAAGGCGGCGCGGGGCGGGGGACACACGGATGTATTTTAGGAAAAAAAAAAAAAAAAAGAAAATTACCATTTCCAGCCTTGGGACTTTGAAAAGAATGATTGAAAAAAAAGCCTTTTGTCTTTGCCGGCTGCTTGTTGGTTTTATTTCTTGTTAGACAAGTTAATGTAAATCGCCTTGACGGGGCTACTCCAAACACGCTGATTTGTTGACATTGAAGCTTCTCGGAGATGGAGGGTTGTGTCACCACCTCCAGGGACCTGTCAGGGTAACAAAGCGAGGATGTTTGCTTGGGGGGGAAGGGAGGGAGGGTGAAGGGGGGGCTTGTTTTTATTTGAAGTTTCCTTTAATCCTCTGTTAGTCTTGTAGCTCGATAACCTCCTTGGGAAGGTGAGCGGGGGCAGGTCAGGAGGTGACGGTGACCTGGGAAGGGGAAGCGATCTTTCAGCGAGGGGAGGCCCGAGCGCTCGTGGGGAGCTCTCTACAGAGGGATTTTTAGGTTGGAACAGGCTTTTTTGGTCCTTTTCCCCCCCTCCTTTGTGCTTATATTCCTCAGAGGGCAAGCACGGATTCCGGCTGGAGCCACACGAGCTCCTCCGGTTTTGCCTCGTTCACCATCTAGGCGCCTCATCCCCATTCCAGATAAATACGTGGCTGGTGCAGCTCGTGCTGTGGCAAAAAAGATCTTTGAAAGCGTTTATTTTCTTTATCAAGAGAGTCGTCGCCGACGTTTTTATTTCAAAACCCAACCCCCCCCTAATATTTTATAATATTCTCTCTGGGGAGGCCCGTAAAGCAGCCTTGCTGCACCTGGAGGGCCTTCAGGAGAGCTGGGGAGGGACTTTCTACAAGGTCCTACAGACCTTGTGAGGAGCGGCTGAGAGAGCTGGGGGGGTTCAGCCTGGAGAAGAGGAGGCTGAGGGGAGAGCTCATTGCTCTCTGCAACTCCCTGAGAGGAGGTTGTGGAGAGGAGGGAGCTGGGCTCTTCTCTCAAGGGACAGGGGACAGGACGAGAGGGAATGGCCTCAAGCTCCACTAGGGGAGGGTCAGGATGGACATCAGGAAAAAATTTTTCACTGAAAGGTTAATTGGTCCCTGTCAGAGGCTGCCCAGGGAGGGGATTGAGTCCCCTTCCCTGGAGGGGTTTAAGGGACGGGTGGACAAGGTGCTGAGGAACATGGGTTAGTGACTGATGAGAATGGTTGGACTTGATGATCTGGTGGGTCTCTTCCAACTTGGTGATTCTATGATAAGACAAGGAGGAATGGCCTGAAATTGGGAGGGGGGGTGGGATTTGGACTAGACAGTAGGGAGGAATTCTTGGTAAGACCCTGGCTCAGGTTGGATGGGGCTTGGAGCAGCCAGTGGGAGGTGTCCCTGCCCATGGCAGAAGGTGGACTTGGAGGTCTCTTCCATTCTATGAAAAGGCAAATCGCTGTGCATGGAACTAAAATGCCTTGAGCTTTACCCCCAGTGCAGTCTTGATCGCCTTGACTGATCCTCAAGTGGAATGTGACCAACATGAAAACCCTGTATGACCACCAAAGCCACCTGTAGATGTGCACGAGTCTGGTCTGTGCTTAGATAACAGCCCCTTGAACTTGGAAGAGCTCAGCAAATCCTGCTTGAGCTGAGACCTGCTGTCACATAGAATAATCAGACGGTTTGTGTTGGAAGGAGCCTTAAAGCCCATCCAGTTCCACCTCCTGTCAGGGACACCTCCCACGGGATCAGGGGCTCCAAGCCCCATCCAACCTGGCCTTGAACACCTCCAGGCATGGAGTAGCCACAACTGCTCTGGGCAACCTGGGCCAGGGCATCACAAGCCTCATAGTAAAGAGGGGTTGTTTTTTTTTTTTTTTTTTTTTTTTTTTCTTGAGATGAGATCCTAATCTCCCCTCTTTCAGGCTGAAACCATTCCCCCTCATTCCCTCCTTGCACTCCCCAGCTTGCTAGGGTTTGACATCCATTACCTCCATCTTACACGTGGGGAAAACTGAGGCTCGTGGACTTGGGTTTATTGAGCGTATTGAGTTGTGGTAAAACTGGTCTCGTGGCACTTTGATTTCTTCGTCATCTTCATTAGACCAAGGTCAAGGAACGCTTATATTTCATTTTGAATCCTCTGCTAGAGCCTCGGTTGGAGCCTTGATGGGTTGTAGGCGATGGTGGATCTGTAGCTCTCTGCCTTTCTCACTGTTGCTTTGCTCTCTTCTATGTTTGACTTTCAACTCCCTGTGTTGTCCTCCCTAGGGGGATGGAGATGTCCACTCTACCATGTCGGTGAGTACAAGACTGCGGGGCCTGCGTGTTTGGTCTGCTCTGCTCGCACCTCGAGGGTCAGAGGGCAAGTTGAACCAGAAAAGGTCTCGGAAGGGAGGAAAGGAAGAGATCGAGGAGATTTTTAAATCCTTAGGATAAAGAAGGGACCGGAGGGGAAGGCTTTTCTTCTAGATGGTTGCTCACACGCGTGTTGTCGCAGTAGCGTTGCTAAATAGTTGCTTTTTAGAGCATGTCGCATTGAAGTGGTTCCTTTTGTCCCTCCTGCACCCCTCAACGTGTGGAGAACTAGGAGGAAACGTCTGCTACCAGGGCAAGCATGATGGGATCTTCAACCTCTGCTTGAAAATAAAGAAAAGATCTTAGTGAAATCCCACCTCGCTCCCTGTGTTTTGTTCAGACAAATCCCACGTGGGGATTTCAGCTCCATGTTCCTCCCGGTCCAAGTACTCCAACCCGACGCTTGGACCGCTAAGCCTTCCCTCCAGCTGGTCAAACGGTGTTTTATTCAGAAAATAGAAAACGTCAAGCACCCGCACTTACCTTTCTCTTAGGGTTAGGGCAAAATTAGCACAAATAAAGCCAAGTGGACGTGTTTTAGACTTACCTTCTGGTTCAACAAACCTCACCAACTGTCGTTTCTGCTTGTTTCTGCGGAGAGATTGCAAACTAAGTGCTTGCCAGCTGCCTTGTTGCCCCTGTGCCCGTGGCCGCAAGCCAAGGAGCGTGCGAGCAAACTGTGCCTCGATGGCTTTTGTTGGTGCAGCCCTTGCTCGGCGTGGCTGTGCGGTGCGAGATGCGGCCGGCGGGGAGGTGCGCCCTCTCTCCCCTGTGGCTTCTGCTTTCCCATCTTGAACCTCCGCTCTTCATTTTAACGCTGAGCTGCTGTGGTAGCGTCGCTATTTCATGCCGCGGTTGGATGCTTGGACCCCTTTTCCTAGAAACTCAACATAGCGAAGCCTTGAATCCTTGCAGGTTCTGGGCACCGGTGAGGGAGGGGGGTTCTAAGTCAACATTAAGGTCTCAAATCAACGTCATCTTCTAGAAAGAACCTTGTTAATGCAATTTGAGGCCAGCTACCCCAAAAGCCCCAACGCGGTTGCTGGGAGGAGCTGCCCGCGATGCCGGGGAGCAGGCAGGGATGCTTTGGGCACCTCCCCTGGTCATGGATTTCCAGGAGTGGTGTTGAATATCAACCGCCCCACGGGGTATCCTCAGGGCGCACCCTAAGCCGCGAGAGATGCAAAAAGTGGTTTTGCCTCTGGCTCTTCAAGCCTTCCAACCATTTTGAAGCCAGATGTATTTATTCCTTTAATTGAATCCAGTGCCGAGGCAGCTACGGAGTCGGCTTCCTACGGAGAGGGTTGTGTTAGTTTCATTAAGGTAAATCAATGAAAAATAATACCTGGAGGTCCCCTGGAAAGGGTCAGGAACAGAGAAATCCCTTTATATGGTGGGATGTTGCTAGCCTGCTCTTAATTGGTTTTGTTTTTAACTGGATTGATCCAAATTTTCCTTTTAACTCCTCTAACTTTCCGTTCTCTAGGTAGCTCATATTAATTTGGTGGAAATAAATCGCTAATGTGTCTAAAAGAGGCTGAAAAATAAAAATCTGATCGTGTGAAATAGCAGAACAAAGGAGGGATTGTAGCATAGCTTAAAATTTCCACTGGGAAGTAGTTGTGGCTAATCCTGGAAGTTGGTGGTGGGGCAGAGAGGTGCAGTGAGGTGCTTGGGATGCGGATGGGGACAGGGCAGGAGCAGCGTCCAAAGTCCTCTCTGTATCTTAGAATCGTGAAATGGGTTGGGTTGGAAGGGAGCTTGAAAATCATCTACTTCCAGTCTCCTTCTATGGGTGGGGACACCTCCCACTGGCTCAGGTTGCTCCAAGCCCCATCCAGCGTGGCCTGGAACATCTCCAGCGATGGAGTATCTAGGACTTCACTGGGCAACCTGGGCCAGGGCCTCCCCACCCTCATAGGGGAACGTTTCTTCCTGAGATTTCATCTCAGTCTCCCCTCTTTCAGCTGAAAACCATTCCCCTTCGTGCTATCCTGACCCTCCCTGATCAAGAGCCCCCTCCCCAGCTTTCCTGAAGCCCCCTTCAGGTCCTAGAAGGTAAGATCTTCCCCAGAGCCTTCTCTTCATGCTGAACAACCCCCAGCCTATCTTCAGGGAGGTGCTCCAGCTTCAGATGTGTTTGTAGTCCACCTCGTATTCTCTTCAGAGGGCTCCCTCTGCTCTCCAGCGATGTTCTGAGTCTCCAGCTTTCCCTTAAAGTTGGGAAATGCCCTTAAAACCAGTGGAGAAGACAGGCCGGTGACCAGACCAACGCTTGCGGGGCCGGGTGGTCCTGTCCCGTCCTTCTTGCTGCAGTCTGCTAGCTGGGCTTTACTTCTCCGGTCTTCTCAAATGTCTCCAAAATCCCATCTCCTTAAAACGAAGGAGTCAAAACAAGAACTAATGGTTGCTTTAAAGCGAGAACCAAAGCATTCAACTGGGGTGGATTTAGCGTCGTTAGCTAGGGAGAAGGTTGACCTCTGCTTAACCCTGGAGCGCTAGTTAACTCGAATCCGGGTAAGCCGAGTTATCTTGTAATTATATGGTTTTCTTGTCTGCTTTCAGCACTTTGAAAATTAATTGAGGTGAAAACGCTCGGTCCCATAAATCCTTTAAACCAGGGGGTGTGTGCTTCCCTAGGTCTTGCTTCCCTTGGTGGAGTCACCTTGGCTTGGCTTTGATTTTGCATTTTTACAATCTTGGATTTTATCAACCTGTTTTGCGCTTCCTTTTTGCGTGTCCGGACGCACGTGAAGACTCAGATGTGCGATAGGGAGAACTGGGCAGCTAAAAATCCGTCCTCAACAGAAAGAATCCAAACTTTCCTGCTGCTTCCTGCAGCAGAGCCCCAATCTTTCCCTTCCAAAAACCCCCAAAGAAGTTAAAGTATGTAGGGTTTTCCCTCCCCCGAGGCTCGAATTTGAGTAAAACAGTCGACTTTGCAATGATCTCTTTCCCTTTTATTTAATCTGCTGACAACTTGAAGGCTTCTCTTCAGTTGGAAACCTGCAAAGGAACATTGAATCGCAGGGTCACCAGGTTGGAAGAGACCCACCGGATCATGGAGTCCAACCATTCCCATCAATCACTAACCCACGTCCCTCAGCACCTCGTCCACCCGTCCCTTAAACCCCTCCAGGGAAGGGGACTCAACCCCCTCCCTGGGCAGCCTCTGACAGGGAACAATCACCCTTCCCATGAAGAAGTTTCTCCTGCTGTCCATCCTGACCCTCCCCTGGTGGGTCCCACAACCTCCTCTCAGGGAGTTGGAGAGAGCAATGAGGTCTCCCCTCAGCCTCCTCTTCTCCAGGCTGAACCCCCCCAGCTCTCTCAGCCGCTCCTCTTCTTCTCCAGCCCCTTCCCCAACTTCGTTGCTCTTCTCTGCACTCGCTCCAGAGTCTCAACATCCTCCTTGTGGTGAGGGGCCCAGCACTGACTCCAGGATTTGAGGAGCCGTCTCCCCAGGGCCGAGTCCAGAGGGAGAAGAACCTCCCTGGCCCTGCTGGCCACGCCGTGTCTGGTCCAAGCCAAGATGTCTTCTCCCTGGAGCTCGTACTCTAGGTTAGATGTAACAGCAAGAAAGAGAAGCAAAGCATATAGAATCACTGGATGGTTTTGGTTGGAAGGGACCTCCAAGCCCATCCCGTTCTAACTCCCTGCTGTGGGCAGGGACACCTTCAACTGGATCACGTTCTTCAAAGCCTCGTCTGACTTGGTTTTTAAAAGAGCAGATCCTGTGTGTTTCTTGTGATTGCCATGGTCTTTCATTGGGTTTCCTGAAGGGCATAAGGAGATGAGGGTGGGGAGGCCCTGGCCCAGGTTGCCCATGGAAAGTGTGGCTGTCCCATCCCTGGAGGTGTTCCAGGCCAGGTTGGATGGAGCCTGGAGCAACCTGCCCCCCTGGGAGGTGTCGCTGCCCATGGCACGGGGTGGAACAAGTTTTTTCTTTAAGGTCCCTTCCAAGCCGAACCGTCCCAGAATTCTATGAGTGAATTAAAAAAGGCGACAGTAATTTCTACAGATTTCGCCCTCCATCTTTTTCTCCTCTCTGCTTTTCATCGATAACATCTAAATATTGAAAATGTAAAATCAATGTACGATTCAGTTTATGGCAAAATCTAAAACGCGCTGAAGCTCCTCTCGTGTTGGTCACTCCATCATCGGAGTATTTTAGGAGTAAAAAAATCTCCCGGATTAGGCATTGACGGCTCACGGAGTGGAAAGGGAGTGGGCGGTTGGGTAGTTTCTGTTTGAGATCATCCTTTCTCCCAGTCTGTTCGCCATCTGGGCCTCAAGTCATGCGTAAGTTGGGTTTGCGACAGGCGGGCCGTACGTCACGGCAACGTGCCGACCCTTCCTTCGGCATCTCGGCACGGAGAAATCTGCGTAAGCGGGGAATCCAGCCCATCCTTGGGTGTACGAAGGGTGAGGAACCCTCAGGGTCAACGTGCTGGAGGGCTCCTCCGCCGCTGAGGACGAGCGCCTTGCGCTCTGCTCGAAGCCTTGAGATCTTTCTCCTTTTATTTATAACGGCAAATGAGCCTTTCGGAGCATCGTGGAGCGGTTTGGGTTGGAAGGAACCTTAAAGATCATCCAGTTCTGACCCCCCTGCTATGGGTGGGGACATCTCCCACTGGATCGGGCTGCTCCAAGCCTCATTCCTCCTCTTCAAGTCTTCTGCTACCGCAGTTGGCAGATGCTTTGCCCTGATAAATCAGCAGAAGGAAGCACGGTTTGAGCTCTTCATTAGGGGAAAAAAAAAAAAAAAAAAAAAAAGAAAATAATCTGCATTCAATCAACTTTTTGTTTCCAAAATGGCAGCTGCTTTGTATTTAATGGAAACTCCGACTCTTCCCAATGGAAAGAATGTTATTCCCAAACCGAATACAAAAGAAAACAAAAGCCACAAAAGAGGAGGGTGAAATATGTCATTTATTCTTTTATAATTCGTGTTCATTCCGGTCGTGGAGCCGCGCGCTGCGATCGGGGTCGGGCCACAGCTCTGGTTTGTGTCAAGTTAACTTGGAAAACCTCCTCCTGTGGACACAGTGACCAGGAGAGAACCTCAATCCCCATCAGGAGGTGCAAATAGGACCAAGAATAATTAAGGTTGCTTTTTATGTACATACAGAGACTTATTAAATGCAGGTTATTTACTGTTTTAATTCCTTTGCAGGCTCGGAATAGGGACATGGTCTACTGGTGGACTTGGCAGGGATGGATAGTTGGTTGGACTTGATGATCTTAAAGGTCTTTTCTAACGGAAACCATTCTGTGGGTGTAAATAGGAGAGGGGCAGATCTAGGATAGGTATTAGGAAGAATTTCTTCATGATGAGAGTGGTGAGATGCTGGAACAGGGTGTCCAGAGAAGCTGTGGCTGCGCTGTCCCTGGAGGGGTTCAAGGCCAGGTTGGATGGAGCCTTGGGCAGCCTGATCTAGTGGGAGGTGTCTCTGCCTGTGGTGGGGAGATTGGAACTGGATGATCTTTAAGGTCCCTTCCAAGCCAAACTATTATATGATTCTACCCTGTGAGATGTCTCTGCTGTCGGGGCAGATCCGAAGGTCTCACCTCAATCTTCCTTTCCCGTTTCAAACCGTTTCCCTTTGTCCTATCCCTGTACTCCTTCCTTGATCAAGAGCCTCTCCCCAGCTTTCCTGGAGCCCCTTTCCATAGTGGAACTCGCCGCGAGGTCTCCCTTGAACTTTCTCGTCTCCCAGCTGATCAATCCCAAGTCTTTCAGCTTGCACCCTTAGCAAGTTTGCAGATGACACCAAGCTGGGTGGAAATGTTGATCTGCTGGAGGCTCCAAAGGGATCTGAACAGGCTGGATCCATGGGCTGAGACCAACGGCAGGAGGTTTAACACGGCCAAATGCCGGGTCCTGCACTTGGGGCACAACAACCCTAAGCAGAGGTACAAACTAGGAGAAACCTGGCTGGAAAGCTGCCAGGAGGAGAAGGACCTGGGGGTGCTGGTTGACAACCGACTGAACATGATCCAGCAGGGGCCAAGGTGGCCAAGAAGACCAATGGCATCTTGGCTTGGATCAGGAACGGCGTGGCCAGCAGCTCCAGGGAGGTTCTTCTCCCTCTGGACTCAGCACTGATGAGACCGCTCCTCGAATCCTGGGGTCAGTGCTGGGCCCCTCACCACAAGAAGGATGTTGAGGCTCCAGAGCGAGTGCAGAGAAGAGCAACGAAGCTGGTGAAGGGGCTGGAGAAGAAGAGGAGCAGCTGAGAGAGCTGGGGGGGTTCAGCCTGGAGAAGAGGAGGCTGAGGGGAGACCTCATTGCTCTCTGCAACTACCTGAAGGGAGGTTGTGGAGAGGAGGGAGCTGGGCTCTTCTCCCAAGGGACAGGGGACAGGACGAGAGGGAATGGCCTCAAGCTTCGCCAGGGGAGATTTAGGCTGGACATCAGGAAAAGATTCTTCACGGAGAGGGTGGTTAGGCATTGGAACAGGCTGCCAAGGGAGGGGGTTGAGTCCCCTTCCCTGGAGGTGTTTAAGGTGAGGGTGGATGAGGTACTTAGGGACATGATTTAGGGATTGGTGGGAATGGTTGGACTCGACTATCTGGTGGGTCTTTTCCAACCTGGTTATTCTGTGATTCTGTGATTGTCCTCATCGGGAAGGTGCTCCAGCCCATTATTTGCTGCGCTGCTCTGGACAAGGGAACCTTGAGGCTTTTCTTCAGCCAAAATAGCCTCCAGCTGTTGACCTCGGGCATCTTTGACACAGCCTCTTTTATTGGAGCGTCAGGGTTTTGGATTTTTTTTTTAATCGAGCAGAACTAGCTGGTTTATTTTTTATGCGGTGAGGATAATTGCTGTATTTGCTTTTTTTAGCCTCCCTTTTTTACTCTTTGCCTGCTTGCCTCCGAGCTTCTGTTGGGGGGTTCAGCTTCACCGTGTGTTTGTCTCGCTGCTGTGTCTGTGAGAGCCTCCTGCTTTCCCTTCCATGCTCAAAATAGAATGTTCAAATGAACCTGATCGCCTTCTATGACCAAGTGACTCGGCTGCTGGACGAGGGAAAGGCTGTGGATGCATCTTCCTGGACTTCAGTAAAGCCTTTGATACAGTTTCTCCCAGCATTCTGCTTAGGAAACTGTCCCCTCTGGCCTGGACGGGCGCACACTCTGCTGGGTGGAAAACTGGTTGGCTGGAGGGCCCAGAGAGTGATGGGAAATGGAGTTAAATCCAGCTGGAGGCCAGTTCCAAGTGGGGTTCCCCAGGGCTCAGTGCTGGGTCCAGCCCTGTTCAATGTCTTTATCAACGACCTGGATGAAGGCATCGAGTGCTCCCTTAGCAAGTTTGCAGATGACACCAAGCTGGGTGGAAGCTGGATCTGCTGGAGGGTCGGGAGGCTCCAAAGGGATCTGAACAGGCTGGATCCATGGGCTGAGACCAATGGCAGGAGGTTTAACGAGGCCAAATGCCGGGTCCTGCCCTTGGGGCACAACAACCCTGAGCAGCTACAGACTAGGAGAAGTCTATCTGGAAACTGCCTGGAGGAGAAGGACCTGGGGGGGTTGGGTGACAGCAACTGAACATGATCCAGCAGTGGCCCAGGTGGCCAAGAAGGCCAACGGTATCTTGGCTTGGATCAGACACGGCGTGGCCAGCAGGTCCAGGGAGGTTCTTCTCCCTCTGGACTCGGCACTGGGGAGACGGCTCCTCGAATCCTGGGGTCAGTTCTGGCCCCTCACCACAAGAAGGATGTTGAGGCTCTGGAGCGAGTGCAGAGAAGAGCAACGAAGCTGGGGAAGGGGCTGGAGAAGAAGAGGAGCGTCTGAGAGAGCTGGGGGGGTTCAGCCTGGAGAAGAGGAGGCTGAGGGGAGACCTCATTGCTCTCTGCAACTCCCTGAGAGGAGGTTGTGGAGAGGAGGGAGCTGGGCTCTTCTGCCAAGGGACAGGGGACAGGATGAGAGGGAATGGCCTCAAGCTCCACCAGGGGAGGTTCAGGCTGGACAGTAGGAAAAAATTTTTCACTGAAAGGGTCATTGGGCACTGGCAGAGGCTGCCCAGGGAGGGGTTGAGTCCCCTTCCCTGGAGGGGTTTAAGGGACGGGTGGACGAGGTGCTGAGGAACACGGGTTAGTGTTTGATAGGAGTGGTTGGACTCGATGATCCGGTGGGTCTCTTCCAACCTGATTTTCCTATGATTCTGTGTTTACTTCAGAAAATGACACCCCGTCATTTTTTTTTTTTTAATTTTTACGTATCTGGAATCCAGCCACTTACACATGAGGTTGAAAGCAATCACGCTTCAGGCAGATGGTGATGACCTTCCAGGGTTGTTGAAACAACTGCTCTTTATTGCTGTTCAGGTGCTTTCAGCTCGCCTGGTGAGTGAGTCTTTGCACAAGATGGATTTCACTCAGAATTAGTTGGCGATGCTTTAAGGTGTGGCTCCTCGTAGGTTTATGGTGAGTCTGAGATGTTTCAGTGGTGGAAGGTTCTTGAACTGAGCTGTTGCATCGTAGAGGTGGTCATAGAATCATGGGATCATTAAGGCTGGAAAGGACCTCTAAGATCACCCAGCCCAATTCCACCGTGCCTGCTAAACCATGTTCTGAAGTGCCACCTCTACGTGTTTGTTGAACCCCTCCAGGGATGGTGACTCCACCACTTCCCTCAGCTGCTTCTTCCAGTGCTTGACCAACGTCAAAGTCATGGGAAGCCCAAAATCCCAGTTTCTCTCAGAAGAGGTTAGGACAGTACCTCGGTGGTGATAATCTGTTTAAATCTAGGAGGTGGCTGATGGCACCAAAGGTTCTTCCATGGATGATTTCAACTTGCTCTGCTCCCTGTCCAGTCAGGTGGGGAGGAGAACAACACAGCAGAACGTTGATCCTCCTAAACCAGAAACTGCTGGCCTGGCAGATCCTGAGCAGGAAGAGGCCTTTCCTACTTTGGGTAAACCAGGCCAAGGACGCCTGTCCTGCTCGCTGTGAGGAGCAGGATGGATTTTGAGGCCGTTGACCTGAATGCAACGACGTCGGCTGTTCCTGTAGGTCCCTGTTGTGCATTGAATCCAAAACTCTTCTCTCAGACGTGATGTGTGCAGTCGTTGCTTCTCCTTTCATATGTTTGGCTCTCAAGAAACCTTTAATTTTCATAAGTTTGAGCATGAAACCCAAGTCATATGAAGACCTGATGGAGTTTCAAGGCTGAGGAACATCCCTTTCCCCAAGAGATGTTGCTCTGTGCTTAGAAGAGCAAGCGTTGCTCATCACCAACCTCTTCTTGGCTGGAAGGTCTTTTGTTCTTAGCAAATTTCGAACCCTTCTGAATGTCAACTTGGAGCTTGTCCAAGTCCGTCAGTCAACACACTGGCTTCAGTTCAGGTCGCAGGAGGACTTCATGGAGCTAAAATATGGACCTTGACAGTAGTGGAGATGAATTAGCAATGGTTGCACGTGGGTCGCATCTAACAGAATCATAGAATCACAGAATAACCAGGTTGGAAGAGACCCACTGGATTGTCGAGTCCAACCATTCCCACCAATCCCTAAACCATGTCCCTAAGCACCTCATCCACCCTCACCTTAAACACCTCCAGCGACTCAACCACCTCCCTGGGCAGCCTGTTCCAATGCCTAACCACCCTCTCCGTGAAGAACTGTTTCCTTATCTCAAGCCTAAATCTCCCCTGGTGGAGCTTGAGGCCATTCCCTCTCGTCCTGTCCCCTGTCACTTGGCAGAAGAGCCCAGCCCCCTCCTCTCCACAACCTCCTCTCAGGGAGTTGCAGAGAGCAATGAGGTCTCCCCTCAGCCTCCTCTTCTCCAGGCTGAACACCCCCTCAGCCGCTCCTCATCAGGCCTGTTCTCCAGTCCCATCCCCAGCTTCGTTGCTCTTCTCTGGACTCGCTCCAGAGCCTCAACATCCTTCTTGTGGTGAGGGGCCAGAACTGACCCCAGGATTCGAGGAGTGGTCGCACTAGTGCCGAGTCCAGAGGGAGAAGAACCTCCCGGGACCTGCTGGCCACGCCGTGTCTGATCCAAGCCAAGATGCCATTGGCCTTCTTGGCCACCTGGGCCACTGCTGGCTCATATTCAGTCGCTGTCAACCAACCCCCCCAGGTCCTTCTCCTCCAGGCAGTTTCCAGCCAGGCTTCTCCTAGTCTGTAGCTGCTCAGGGTTGTTGTGCCCCAAGTGCAGGACCCGGCATTTGGCCTCTTAAAACCTCCTGCCGTTGGTCTCAGCCCATGGATCCAGCCTGTTCAGATCCCTTTGGAGCCTCCCGACCCTCCAGCAGATCCACACTTCCTCCCAGCTTGGTGTCATCCCCAAACTTGCTAAGGGAGCACTCGATGCCTTCATCCAGGTCATTGATAAAGACATTGAACAGGGCTGGACCCAGGACTAACGCGACGCAACAGGGCTCAACCCATAGTTGATGCCCTGCTGGAAACCAGGAGCTGCTCTGCTGTCCTCCTTCTTCTGTAATTCAAACCATTGTGGGAGGAAAATGTGAGTTCTTATGCTTAATAAGATTTCTACACAGCAAATTAATTAATTAATTAATTAGGAAGTGCTCTCTTGATTCTTAAGCTGAAATTAACACCCTTAGGGATGGATTTGAGTCTTCTGGGACGTGTGGTGTTGTCTGACCATGCCGCGCGTCACGAGTCCTGTCATCTGGAGAAAGACATTGGGTTGATTCTCCGTTTCTATGAAACATAAATCCTCTCTGAATAATTAACTTTTCTTTTTGCTAATCTGTATTTTATTTCCCTTCTCACGTCTTAATCTGGTCGTCTTTTGGTATCTGCAGTTCTCAAGATCATCATCTTCTCCCTTTTTAAACCCCGGGGCAGATGTTTTCTCTACCTTTTCCTTAAATTCCTCAGTGCTCTAAAGCCACTGAGGAAGGGACGTTGATTTACGAAGGTCCCCTGCCCTTCTCCTTCCAGTGGGTCCATGTGGTCCCATCCTGCGGGTCTGTAGGTACAACCTTTGGTTTTGGACCATGCTCCTGAGTTGCCTCTTTGGTGCCGTCACCTCTCAGTTCCGTCAGAGATCACAGAATGACGAATCATAGAATGGGTTGGGTTGGAAGGGACCTTAAAGCCCATCCAGTTCCAACCACATGGCAGGGACACCTCCCACTGGATCAGGGGCTCCAAGCCCCATCCAGCCTGGCCTTGAGCAGTTCCAGGGATGGAGCAGCCACCACTGCTCTGGGCAACCTGAGCCAGGGCCTCCCCACCCTCACAGGAGAACATTTCTTCCTAAGATCTCATCTCCATCTCCCCTCTTTCAGCTCCAAACTGTTCCCCTGCTCCTGCCCTCCCTTATCCAGAGCCCTTTCCCAGCTTTCCTTTACTCTTTGACAACCTGCTGGGGTGTCTTCTGGTCCCCTGGGCTTGGTGACCGTGGCCAAGCTGGTGCCACCACCGCAGCGGTAGGTGTGTGCCGAGGAGCCCCTCGCCGTGAGGTGGGTAGCGGGAGCCGATTCCTGATTGCGCGTTAAGATTAATGGCTATTTATTTTCACAACCATTCCGTTTCAGTAGCTTTTAATGAGTCCTTTGATAGCGAGTTCCTTAATTAACGAGGCAGCTTTTCAGTGTTTCCTTTCCCTAATTGTTAACATATTGGCTGTTTTCAAACAAACGTGCTACGGGGAGCAGGGCTGGAGCCTCCGCGCTGACCTCCCTCGTGGTGGCTGCATGTCCTCCTGGGAGCACAAAGGCTTCAATCTGCTCCTCATGGTTGGAATGGAGATGAAAAGAGGCTGGAGAACCTCTGCGGCCACGCTGAGGGGTGGAGCTGTTCAGCCTGGAGAAGAGAAGGCTCCAGGGAGACCTTAGGGCACTTTCCAGTGCTGAAAGGGGCTCCAGGAAAGCTGGGGAGGGACTTTTTCCAAGGGCCTGCAGGGATGAGATGAAGGAGAATGGCTTTAAATTGGGAAGGGAAAGATTTAGATTGGACATTAGGAAGAAATTCTGAGGGTGGGGAGGCCCTGGCCCAGGTTGCCCAGGGAGGTGGTGGCTGCCTCATCCCTGGAGGGGTTCAAGGCCAGGTTGGATGGGGCTTGGAGCCCCTGATCCAGTGGAAGTTCATAGAGTCATAGAAGCGCATGGTTGGAAAAGACCTTTGAGGTGCAACTCTACCTGTCCACTACTAAACCATCCCCAGGCACCTCATCTGCCTGCCTTTTAAACTCCTCCAGAGATGGAGACTTGAACATCTCCCTGGGCAGCCGTTCCAGGGCCTGAGGACCCTTTCAGGGAAGAAATTTTTCCCGATGTCTAATCTGAACCTGCCCTGGTGCAACTTGAGGTGTCCTCGTAGGGCTAGAAGAGGATGATCTTTAAGGTCCCTTCCAACTCAAACCGTTCTATGATTCTGTCATTTCTTGGCTGATCTCCTGAAGTCTGATTGACTTGGTGGGTTCCTTGGGGAGTAGCCCATGGAGATGCGTTCAGGTTGGCACCTTTTGGTTGTGTCTTTGGGAGAGCTTCAGAGGTTTGGCTCTGCCCTTTCACTGGTTGGCATGGCCACAAGAGCCTTTCTGGATGTCCTTCCTACCTGTGTGTCCAGAGGAGGCTTTGGTGAGACAGGGAGGACACTGTCACCATAAGAGCTGCCATTGAAGCATCTGGCTGCAAGGAGGTCCCACCAAAGGCCACGGAGAGAGGGATTCATTGCTGGGAAAATAATTATTATGAACTGATTTGAGAAACGTGGCTTTTGCTCTGGTAAGATGCTCAGAATTGCTTTTTTTTACCTAAATGTTGGACCAAGCTGGAGCTTGGTGGCTGTGACCCAGTGGGCTCTTGAGCATCTTGGCCATTGAGCAGTCTCAGCTTTCTTCCAGTCTCTCGCACGCGTTTCCCGCGTGAAATTGAGTTCATTTTTAATGAGGTTTGCAAAGGTCTTGAATAAACTCTGCTCTAGAGGCATCCCTGGAATTGCTCGGTGAGATTTTAGGCTCTTCGGCTTTCTGTCAAGTTGATAAATGAGTGGCTGGTGACCTGAAGGTGTTATTTTATCCCCTGCTCTGCAGACAGCTCGGGTCATGGTTGTGTTCCTCCTCCTTTGCTCTTCCCCAAGCCTGGAGCTGCTCAGGGTTGTTGTGCCCAAAGCGCAGGACCCGGCACTTGGCCTTGTTGAACCTCATCCCGTTGGTCTCAGCCCATGGATCCAGCCTGGCCAGGTCCCTCTGTAGAGCCTCCCCACCCTCGAGAAGCTCAACATTTCCTCCCGGCTTAGTGTCATTTCTTGGGGAGCTGGCGCGGGGAGAGCCTCTGGGAGTGCCCCCGGTTCCGCCACGCGCTCACAGAACTCATCAAGGTAATTAGCACGAGGTCTGAGCCATCCCTGCTGAGCGCGGCGGCTCCTTTGAACCGGGAGGTTTTCTAGGAGCACCGACGTCTAGGGATGACATCTCAGAGGCATCCAGCTCAATCTCCATGCCAAGGTGCATGTCCCGACACTGCTGCTGTGGGTGGTGCAGCTTAATGATTTTGGGAGGGAGGAGAGGCTGGCGGAGAGCACGTCCGTCATGGGCTCCACGTGTGGTGTCTTGGGTTGATGCCCCAGGACGAGCAGAGGCTCCTCCAGCGATGCAGGAAAGCTGAAAAATGAACTGCGGGAGGGGGAAAATAACATTATGAAGCCAACCTCCACGGCAAATAAAAATCAAAGAACGAAGATGGGCACGTTCTGGTGTGAGAAAGTGGAGTCATGGAATGGTTTAGGTTGGAAGGGACTTCGAAATCCATCCAGTTCCGACCTCGTCTTATGGGTAGGGTCACCTTCCAGTTGCTCCAAGCCCCATCCAACCTGGCCTGGGACACCTCTAGGGATGGGGCAGCCACAAGTTTTCTGGGCGACGTGGGCCAGGGCCTCATCACCCTCTGCATCATGAATTTCTTCCTAATGTCCAATCTAAATCTTCCCCCTTCTAATTTAAAGCCCTTTCCCATCATCCTACCACTCCAGGCCCTTGGAAAAAGTTCCTCCCCAGTTTTCCTGGAGCCCTTTTCAGTCCTGGAAGCTGCTCTAAGGTCTCCTCCCTGGAGCCTTCACTTCTCCAGGCTGAACAACCCCAACTCTCTCAATCTGTCCTCAGAGCAGAGGGGCTCCAGCCCTCACGTCATCTTTGTGGCCCTTGAATCACAGCCTCGGATCATCTTTGTAGCTGGACAATGTCTGTTTTCTTGTGAGGGTGGGGAGGCCCTGGCCCTGGTTGCCCCGAGAAGATGTTCAAGGCCAGGTTGGATGGGGCTTGGAGCCCCTGATCCAATGGGAGGTGTCCCTGCCCATGGCAGGAGTGGAACTGGGTGGACTTTGAGGTCCTTTCTAACCCAAACCATTCTGGAGTTCTATGATCTAAGATGAAAAAACGAGTCTTTTATAAAGCAGAATGGCCTTTAGGTCTTTGAACCTTAAAAGAATGGAAGTAGAAATTTGGATTCTCATCTGGGTGAGAAGATTCCACTTTGGGGGTTCAAAGAGCATCGATTTGTACCTGAATACAGGTTTGGGCCAGACCAAATCCTCTTTGAAAAAGGAAAGAAGACGGAAGCTGAGCCAGAGGCTTGTCCCATGCTTGGTGGTTGGATCCCCTGGACCATCTCTGCAATAGAAAATAGTCTTAGAACGTCCTAAAGTCCCACTTACGCTGCTTTCGCAGTGAAGACTCAGCAGAATTTTTGGGCTGTCAAGCCCTGATGTTTAAATTACTTTTTCCATCTCATCTTCCTTGTGTTCGGCTTATTAACTTGACGTTTCATCTCAATTATTTGCTCTTCTTCACGCCCTCCTGGTGTCTCTTGTCAGTCACACTTGATTGGGGCAAGTTTGGCCAGCAGAGGAATTTGTGCACCAGGGCAGGGTCTTTGTTGAAGCTCTTGAAGGTGTACGTAACCCTTTAGGTGCCTCCATGAATGCTGACTCGAGCCTAGCTTGGTGTTAGGAGAAGGTTGTTCCTCTTAAATCATACAATCTTTAAGGTTGGAAAAGATCTTTAAGATCTTCCAGTCGAACCATCAGCCCAACATCTCTGTGTCTACTCAACCATGTCCCCAAGTGCCACATCTACAAGTTTTTTGAACGTCTTCAGGGATGGAGGCTCCACCACTTCCCTGGGCAACTTCTAACAATGCTTCACCACTTTTCCAGTAAAGAATTTTTTTCTAATATCCTACCTGAACCTCCCCTGGTGCAACTTGAGGCCATTTCTTCTTGTCATATCGCTTCTTCCTTGGGAGAACAGACCAACACCAGCCTCGCTAGAACCCTTCTTTCTGGTAACTGTAGAAAGCAATGAGGTCTTCCCTCAGCCTCCTCTTCTCCAGGCTGAACAGCCCCATGGCCCTGAACCGCTCCAAGACCTCGCGTTCTCCAGCCTCTTCCCTAGCTCTGTACCCCTTCTCCAGACACGTTCCACCACCTCAAAGTCCTTCTTGGAGTGAAGGGCCCAAAACTGAACCCAGGAGTCAAGGGGCACCCTCACCAGTTCCAAGTACTGGGACACGGTCCCTTTCTTACTCCAGCTGGCCACCCCACGGCTGATCCAAGCCAAGATGCCATTGGCCTTCTTGGCCACCTGGGTCCGTGCTGGCTCATGTTCAGCTGCTGCCAACCAACACTCCCTGGTCCTCCCAGGCAGCTCCCCAGCCACTCTGCTCCAAGCCTGGAGCTGCGTGGGGTTGTTGTGACTGAAGTGTAGGACCCACCATTTGGGTTTGTTAAATCTCATACCGTTGGCCTTAGCTAATGGATCCAGCCAGTCCAGATCCCTCTGCAGAACCTCCCTGCCCTCCATCCCATGGATCCAGCTGGGCCAGATGGCTCTGCAGAACCTCCCTGCCCTCCATCCCATGGATCCAGCCAGTCCAGATCCCTCTGCAGAACCTCCCTGCCCTCCATCCCATGGATCCAGCTGGGCCAGATGGCTCTGCAGAACCTCCCTGCCCTCCATCCCATGGATCCAGCCTGGCCAGATCCCTCTGCAGAACCTTCCTGCCCTCCATCCCATGGATCCAGCCTGGTCAGAGGGCTCTACAGAACCTCCCTGCCCTCCATCCCATGGATCCAGCCTGCCCAGATCCCTCTGCAGAACCTCCCTGCCCTCCATCCCATGGATCCAGCCTGCCCAGATCCCTCTGCAGAACCTCCCTGCCCTCCATCCCATGGATCCAGCCTGCCCAGATCCCTCTGCAGAACCTCCCTGCCCTCCATCCCATGGATCCAGCCTGTCCAGATCCCTCTGCAGAACCTTCCTGCCCTCCATCCCATGGATCCAGCCTGCCCAGATCCCTCTGCAGAACCTCCCTGCCCTCCATCCCATGGATCCAGCCTGCCCAGATCCTCTGCAGAACCTCCCTGCCCTCCATCCCATGGATCCAGCCTGCCCAGATCCTCTGCAGAACCTTCCTGCCCTCCATCCCATGGATCCAGCCTGTCCAGATCCCTCTGCAGAACATTCCTGCCCTCCATCCCATGGATCCAGCCTGTCCAGATCCCTCTGCAGAACCTCCCTGCCCTCCATCCCATGGATCCAGCCTGGCCAGAGGGCTCTACAGAACCTCCCTGCCCTCCATCCCATGGATCCAGCCTGCCCAGATCCTCTGCAGAACCTCCCTGCCCTCCATCCCATGGATCCAGACTGGCCAGAGGGCTCTACAGAACCTCCCTGCCCTCCATCCCATGGATCCAGCCTGTCCAGATCCCTCTGCAGAACCTTCCTGCCCTCCATCCCATGGATCCAGCCCGCCCAGATCCCTCTGCAGAACCTCCATCCATGGATCCAGCCTGGCCAGATGGCTCTGCAGAACCTCTCTGCCCTCCATCCCATGGATCCAGCTGGGCCAGATGGCTCTGCAGAACCTCCCTGCCCTCCATCCCATGGATCCAGCTGGGCCAGATGGCTCTGCAGAACCTCCCTGCCCTCCATCCCATGGATCCAGCCTGGTCAGAGGGCTCTACAGAACCTCCCTGTCCTCCATCCCATGGATCCAGCCTGTCCAGATCCCTCTGCAGAACCTCCCTGCCCTCCATCCCATGGATCCAGCCTGCCCAGATCCCTCTGCAGAACCTCCCTGCCCTCCATCCCATGGATCCAGCCTGCCCAGATCCTCTGCAGAACCTCCCTGCCCTCCATCCCATGGATCCAGCCTGCCCAGATCCTCTGCAGAACCTTCCTGCCCTCCATCCCATGGATCCAGCCTGTCCAGATCCCTCTGCAGAACATTCCTGCCCTCCATCCCATGGATCCAGCCTGTCCAGATCCCTCTGCAGAACCTCCCTGCCCTCCATCCCATGGATCCAGCCTGGCCAGAGGGCTCTACAGAACCTCCCTGCCCTCCATCCCATGGATCCAGCCTGCCCAGATCCTCTGCAGAACCTCCCTGCCCTCCATCCCATGGATCCAGACTGGCCAGAGGGCTCTACAGAACCTCCCTGCCCTCCATCCCATGGATCCAGCCTGTCCAGATCCCTCTGCAGAACCTTCCTGCCCTCCATCCCATGGATCCAGCCCGCCCAGATCCCTCTGCAGAACCTCCATCCATGGATCCAGCCTGGCCAGATGGCTCTGCAGAACCTCTCTGCCCTCCATCCCATGGATCCAGCTGGGCCAGATGGCTCTGCAGAACCTCCCTGCCCTCCATCCCATGGATCCAGCTGGGCCAGATGGCTCTGCAGAACCTCCCTGCCCTCCATCCCATGGATCCAGCCTGGCCAGAGGGCTCTACAGAACCTCCCTGCCCTCCATCCCATGGATCCAGCCTGCCCAGATCCCTCTGCAGAACCTCCCTGCCCTTGAGCAGATCAACGTTCCCACCCGATTTGGTGTCATCTGCTAATTTCCTGCAGGGTACGGAGGTCACGGAGCCCCGTGCCCCGTCCTCAGCGTAGGTGGGGGTCCCGGGGCATGGCTGCAAGGCTTTGCTTCCTCATCCTCTTGCTTCCATCTCAGCCTTCTGCTCAACAACACCTCGAAACTCCCCAGTCAGAGCGAAAACTCAAGTGTCTCTTGGAAGTAATGAAGAAAAATCACGGTCGGGTTGCAGCTCGCTTCCCACCGCGCCCGGGGATGAGGGATTGACGCGAGCGGTGTTTTAAATAACCAAATGTGTCAGAGGGGTAGAAGTAAATGATGAAAAGCAAGAAAACACCCGGGGCTCTGCTAAACTTTATGGTTGCTGTGCTTCATCTTCATTTTGGTGAAGGTGTTAGTTTGGAGGTGAGTAATGAACCCTCCTGGAGCCTGGGAGCGGCGGGAGCGCTGGAGATTAAGTACCCTGCCCCGTAATGCATGGATCTGCTTGCTTTTTTTTTTTTTTTTTTTTAATATAAAATGCTTTTTTTTTTTTTTTTCTCCCCTCCTGCTGAGGATAAAAATAGCCTGGAGATCCAGAACGAACTTTGCAAAGCTGGTAAGAAACGCTCCCCAGCTCGTACATCAAACGCTCGCTCGTCTCTGCGTGCGGTGGGAGCGAAAGGCGGCTTGAAAAGGCTGCGTAACCCCCCTCGCTTTAATCCCAGTTTAAACACGATTTGTAAAGGGCTTGTAAAGATCGTTGGGATCTCCTAAGCCGCTCCTTGCTTTCGAGAAGGCGCGTTGAAGCCTTTTGTGTGCGGTTGAAAACATAATCTCCTGCTTGAAGCTGGTTGTGTGGTAGCCAGAGATATTATCGTAGAATCGTAGAATGGTTTGGGTTGGAAGGGTCCTCAAAGCCCATCCAGTTCCAACCTCCTGCCGTGGGTAGGGACACCTCCCATGGACCAGGCTGCTCAAATCTCCATCCAACGTGGCCTTGAACACCTGCAGGGATGGGGCAGCCACAGCTTCTCTGGGCAACCTGGGCCACCCTCAGCATGAAGAATTTCTTACTGCTGTCTAGTCTAAATCTTCCTCCTTCCAGTTTAAAGCCATTCTCCTCATCCTGTCACTTAAGGCCCTTGGAAAAAGTCCCTCCCCAGCTTTCCTGGAGCCCCTTCAGTAGTGGAAGCTCCTCTAAGGTCTCCCCAGAGCCTTTTCTTCTCCAGATTCAACAGCTCCAACCCTCTCAAGCTGGTTCTCAGAGCAGAGGTTCTCCAGCCCTCACATCATCTTTGTGGTTTCCTCTTGAGGCATTCCTTCTTTTCCTGGGGATTCCAGAGCTGGAGACAGGACTCCAGGTGGGGTCTCTTGAGGACAGAGTAGATGGGGAGAGTCCCCTCCCTCGCCCTGCTGGCCACACTGCTTTGGATGCAGCCCAGGACGCGGTTGGTTTTCTGGGTTAAGTCTTAAAAGGCGAATCCCTCGAAAGGCAGTGGTTGTGAGATTGAGCTCTACATGAAGGTCCCATTGCAGATGGGAGATGTTAGAGACGCTTGAGTAGAGGCTCCTGGTCTAAAGTTCCTGGCTGCCCAGGGAGGGGATTGATTCACCTTCCCTGGAGGGGTTTAAGGGACGGGTGGACGAGGTGCTGAGGGACATGGGTTAGTGATTGATGGGAATGGTTGGACTCCATGATATGGTGGGTCCTTTCCAACCAGGTGATTCTATGATTCTACGATTCTGTGCTTGGACGGCCTTGCTGAGTCTCCCTCTTCTCTTGCAGGGGAAGGTGGCGCAGACGGCGTGCATGTCGGCGTGCAAACACCTCTCCACCTCGCTGATGCAGCTGCTGCTGGAAGCCGAAGTGCGTCAGCTGACTCTGGGCGCCTTGCAACAGTTCAACCTGGACGTGGAGGAGTGTGAACGTAAGATCTTCTCGTAATCCATGTCTTCTTTGGCCCAGGGGACAGGACGAGAGGGAATGGCCTCAAGCTCCACCAAGGGAGGTTCAGGCTGAACATCAAGAAGAAGTTTTTCCTGGAAAGGGTGATTGTTCCCTGTCAGAGGCTGCCCAGGGAGGGGGTTGAGTCCCCTTCCCTGGAGGGGCTTAAGGGACGGGTGGACGAGGTGCTGAGGGACATGGGTTAGTGATTGATGGGGATGGTTGGACTCAATGATCCGGTGGGTCTCTTCCAACCTGGTGATTCTATGATTCTATGATTTGCATGTCAGGAACCACCCAGGGCTTTCAGTGCTGCCAAGCGTGTGGGACAACCCAGGGCTTGCTGAGGCTGCCCGCGATGACACTTGGAATATCTGCAGGACCGAAGAAGTCCAGCAAAATCTAAATGATCAAAGTTTTACGCCTCTTTTTTCATTTTAATACCGCCTGGATGCTTTCTAGACCATTCCTGCTTTTAGAGATGGAATATTTTAAAATAAGAGGAATTCGAGTGGCTAAAACACGAGGAGGGCCAACAAAAATCAGTTTACTTGACACTCTTTCTGAAAACAATAACTGGCTTATGTTCTAAAGAAGTTCTGGTCCTCTCCTGACCTCGGTTGTTTGTCTTCTCTATCTGCTGCAGGGAATTATTTCTCAAGGCGACCCCTTTTTGTAGAGTTACTGGTATGGAAAAGAGATGTTTTGGGACAAAATAATGACATCTGCTCCTAGGGAGCATCGTGGTGCCAGCGCCGCGGCTTTGCTCTCAGCCCTGCTTGTTTTGCTTTATAGAATCGTGGAAAGGTTTGGGTTGGAAGGGAACTTAAAGATTATCCAGTTCCAACCCCCTGCGACACGCAGGGACACCTCCCACTGGTTGCTCCAGGTCCATCCAGCCTGGCCTTGAACTCCTCCAGGGATGGGGTAGCGGCAACTTCTCTGGCAACCTGGGCCAGGCTCTCGCCACCCTCAGCGTGAAGAATTTCTTCCTAAGGTCTAATCTAAACTCCCTGTCTTCCAGTTTAAAGCCATTTCCCCTCGTCCTCTCACTCCAGGCCCTTATCAGAAGTCCCTCCCCAGCTTTCCTGGAGCTCCTGGAAGCTGCTCTAAGGTCTCTCCAAAGCCTTCTCTTCTCCAGGCTGAACAACCCCAACTCTCTCAGCCTGGCTTTCTGCGTCCTAAACCAATTAATACCTTATTTTCATTTCTGAAGGGTTTTTAGCCCTCAGTCCCTGCTGATTTGTGTCCCACCAGCGTGTGAGGCTGCACCCGTGGCAGCTTTGTTCCCAGGTGGTGTTCACCGAGGCTCGGGTGATGTCGCTGCAAATAATTCGAAGCATTTGGCATTAATAATCGTTTCCTTCCTTTTCTTTTGCCTGCAAACAAGCTCCTGACCTTGCAGGTTTCCACCCCATCCATGACGTGGGTCACTAAACCACATCTGTTCCCGAAAAGCCCCAGGAAAGTGGCTCACATTTAATATGGAATCATAGAATCGTAGAATTGCAGAATCGTAGAATCGTAGAATCATAGAATAGGTTGGGTTGGAAGGGACCTTAAAGATCATCTAGTTCCAACCCCCCATCGTGATTTTAAAGCACAATTCCTTAAATTCCAGTTATTTTGCGAGACAAAACCAGGTGCTTCAGACATTGAAGAGCAGGTGACACCAACCTGAGCAGGTGACACCAACCTGAGCAGTGGGGCAGGTGACACGACCCTCTAGCCCTGGCCTGAGATGCCATCGTGGGCAGGAGAATGAAGACAAATGCTGGTGCTGTAGCCTTCCCATCCATCACTGTCGCACCTAGAAAGGAGAAACCCAGACCTAGTCTTTTTTTTTCCTTTTTGGCAGCAAAAGAAAAATTAAATTCCATCATCCTTGTGGCTTTGGGATGCAAGGAGGGCATTGAGGGACTGGAGAACCCGTCCGTAGAAACATTCGTGGGAAGGTTGGATGGGGCTTTGAGGAATGTCATTGAGTTGAGGGGCTGGAGCACGTCCAGAGAAGGGAACAGAGCTGGGGAAGAGGGTGGAGAACAAGGGTGATGAGAGGTGGCTGAGGGACCTGGGGTTGTTTATCCTGGAGGAAAGGAGGATGAGGAGAGACCTTCTCATGGTCTACAACTGCCTGAAAGGAGAATGTAGCGAGGTGGGTGTTGGTCTCTTTTTCCAGGTGACAGGACGAGAGGGAATGGCCTCAAGCTGCACCAGGACAGGTTCAGAGTGGACATCAGGAAAAATATCTTCCCAGAAAGGGTTCTCAGGCCCTGGTAGATGCTGCCCAGGGAGGTGGTGGAGTCCCCATCGCTGGAGGGGTTTTAACGCTCAGTAGATGGGTTGCTTAGGGATCTGGTTTTGTGATGGACAGGTAGGGTTGGACTTGACGATCTCAAAGGCCTTTTCCAACCGCGCGATTCTATGATCCTTTACTGACACTGTCTATAACTTTAATTCAATTTTTGAGAACCACTACCCCTAGTTTTTCGTTATAAGAAAAGCCAGTCCTTAGGGTGAACTCGTATATTTAGAAAACACGCTTCAATTTTAAAGGATTTGTTTGATTTTGCATGTTTTTATCTTTTACCTGACCGCGCGGGCGCAAATCTCAGCGTCCTTATGGTCCCAGTTGCACCTTTGACTTCACCTCTGCCTCCCGCCGCCTTCTTCTCAGCAGCCTCAAAGCCTTAATTCATTTGGTGGCTTTATCACATACTTATCATATTAAAATGAGATTTTATGGCTGTTTGGAGCCCTTCCAGTCAGTTCTGTGATGTGGGAAGGGAGCTTTGGAGTTTCGATCCTGGAGTTTATTAGGCTTTTTGTTTTAAGTCTCTGGTGACGGCCAGAGGTGTGAGTTGGTTAAGAGAGTGGTGAGGAAAATTAATGAGAGGACTTAGTCGTATATTAAGCATGATTTGAAGGTTCTGTAGAAGATGTGCTCAAAGTTAGAGTACATAAAATGCGCATTACGAGACAGTGGGTTTATATGCACAATAAATGATGATTTATGGTGTTTAAGCTTAAAATAAGATACCAGGGAATTAATTGCGTAGACCTACAGCTTCCTAAATTATTTACTGATTTATATTAGTTGTGGTGAAGAATGGGATGAGGTTCAACAAGGCCACGTGATGGGTCCTGCACTTGGGTCACAACAAGCCTGTGCAGCTCCAGGCTCGGGGAAGAGCAGCTGGAAAGGTACCTGGAGGAGAAAGACCTGGGGGTGTTGGTTGAGAGCAGCTGAACATGAGCCAGCAGGGGCCCAGGTGGCCAAGAAGGCCAATGGCATCTTGGCTTGGATCAGAAACGGCGTGGCCAGCAGGGCCAGGGAGGTTCTTCTCCCTCTGGACTCGGCACTGGTGAGACCGCTCCTCGAATCCTGGGGTCAGTTCTGGGCCCCTCACCACAAGAAGGATGTTAAGGCTCTGGAGCGAGTGCAGAGAAGAGCAACGAAGCTGGTGAAGGGGCTGGAGAAGAAGAGGAGCGGCTGAGAGAGCTGGGGGTGTTTAGCCTGGAGAAGAGGAGGCTGAGGGGAGACCTCATTGCTCTCTGCAACTCCCTGAGAGGAGGTTGTGGAGAGGAGGGAGCTGGGCTCTTCTGCCAAGTGACAGGGGACAGGACGAGAGGGAACGGCCTCAATCTCTGCTAGAGGAGGTTCAGCCTGGACAGTAGGAAAAAATGTTTCCCAGAAAGTGTGATTGGTCCCTGGCAGAGGCTGCCCAGGGAGGGGGTTGAGTCCCCTTCCCTGGAGGGGTTTAAGGGCCGGGTGGACGAGGTGCTGAGGGACACGGGTTAGTGATTGATGGGAATGGTTGGACTCGATTCGGTGGGTCTCTTCCAACCTGGTGATTCTATGAGTCAATGATTCAGTCTCCCTCCTTCAGCTTAAAACCGTTCCCCCTCATCCTTATCCTTGTGCTCCCTCATCCAGACCCCCACGTTGGCTTTCCTGGAGCCCCTTTAGGTCCTGGAAGCTTCTCTAAGGTCTTTCTCAAGCCTTCTGTTCTCCAGACCGAACAAGCCCGGCAATGTGTGTGCCTGAGCGGCAGAGCTGACGGCCAGGGAAGGACAAAAGTTGTTATGAAGACGTCTGTTGTTGTGCAGGTGTCGGTTCTCGCGCTTGTTCTTGTTTCTTGGCTTTGCATCACCCTTTCTGTGCCTGGTCAAGAGAGATTCTCTCACCTCTTTGTTTAAACCTGAAGTGAACTAAGGCCTGGAGGTTAAATGAATTGCCCAGAAAGACACAGTAGGACACATCTAATTATGTCTCAATTTAGGAGAGTTTTCGGGCTCCAGCCCAACGAGCCAACTTGAAATGGGAAGAAAAAACAAAAAAACGAAGCCTTGGAGAGGGCAAAATAAAACCCAACAGAAATATTTTTGTGAACCTTTAAATAGGCAACATGATGCTTTTTTCAGCATCGACGTTTACTGCTTAAAAAAGTTTTGCTTTCTTCCGAAGTCTGAAACCCAAGATTTAAGAGCATGTGCAGAGTGATTTTCGTGTTTTCTAGGAGCCTGGAAACCCAGTTCCTTGATCTGTTTTGGACTTCCTGGTCTGTCTTTATTTATTTTTCCTGTCACCTGTGCCTTGGAGGGAGTGGAAAGCAAATCGTAGAATCAAAGATCGATTTGGGTTCACAGAATCACAGAATAAGCAGGTTGGAAAAGACTCACTGGATCATCAAGTCCAATCATTCCCACCAATCTCTAAACCATGTCCCTAAGTACCTCATCCACCCTCACCTTAAACACCTCCAGGGACGGCGACTCAACCACCTCCCTTGGCAGCCTGTTCCAATGCCTAACCACCCTCTCCGTGAAGAACTGTTTCCTTATCTCAAGCCTAAATCTCCCCTGGTGCAGCTTGAGGCCATTCCCTCTCGTCCTGTCCCCTGTCACTTGGGAGAAGAGCCCAGCTCCCTCCTCTCCACAACCTCCTCTCAGGGAGTTGCAGAGAGCAATGAGGTCTCCCCTCAGCCTCCTCTTCTCCAGGCTGAACACCCCCAGCTCTCTCAGCCGCTCCTCTTCTTCTCCAGCCCCATCACCAGCTTCGTTGCTCTTCTCTGGACTCGCTCCAGAGCCTCAACATCCTTCTTGTGGTGAGGGGCCCAGAACTGACCCCAGGATTCGAGGTGCGGTCTCCCCAGGGCCGAGTACAGAGGGAGAAGAACCTCCCTGGCCCTGCTGGTCACGCCGTGTCTGATCCAAGCTAAGATGCCATTGGCCTTCTTGGCCACCTGGGCCACTGCTGGATCATGGTCAGTCGCTGTCAACCAACCCCCCCCAGGTCCTTCTCCTCCAGGCAGTTTTCCAGCCAGACTTCTCCTAGTCTGGAGCTGCACAGGGTTGTTGTGCCCCAAGTGCAGGACCTGGCATTTGGCCTCTTAAAACCTCCTGCCATTGGTCTCAGCCCATGGATCCAGCCTGTTCAGATCCCTTTGGAGCCTCCCGACCCTCCAGCAGATCCAGCTTCCACCCAGCTTGGTGTCATCCCCAAACTTGCTAAGGGAGCACTCGATGCCTTCATCCAGGTCGTTGATAAAGACATTAAACAGGGCTGGACCCAGCACTGAGCCCTGGGGAACCCCACTTGTCACTGGCCTCCAGCTGGATTTAACTCCATTTCCCACCACCCTCTGGGCCCTCCAGCCAACCAGTTTTCCACCCAGGAGAGTGTGCGCCCGTCCAGGCCAGAGGGGACAGTTTCCGAAGCAGAATGCTGGGAGAAACTGTATTGGAAGGGATCTTATAGATCATCCAGTTCCAACCCTCTCATGACGGGCAGGGACACCTCCCACTGGATCAGGCTGCCCAAGGCTTCATCCAACCTGGCCTCGAACACCTCCAGGGTTGGGGCAGCCACAGCTTCCCTGGGTTAGGACCTCATGAACCTCATGGTGAAGAAATTCCTCCTTATGTCCAGTCTAAATCTGTCCTTCTCCAGTTTATCCCTATTCCCCCTCATCCTATCGCTCCAAGCCTTTGTGAACAGTCCCTCCCCAAGCTTTCTTGTAGCCCCTTCAGGTACTGGAAGGTCACTAAATTGGACAACCCTGATTTGGAGTTTATGACCAAAGAAGAGAGTAGAAGTGGGCTGCTCTCACTCCTACAAAACCGTTTCCCATCGACATAACCACTTCCAGCAGTGGTTGAGGCAGATTGGTTTTATAATCCTTCCATCATAAAATAAGTAGCTCCCTAATCTCCAACGTCTTTTAACGGCTGCTTTATGAGAAATTAAAAAGCGCCGTAAAAATTATATTTCAAATTTCATTCGATTCCCAGTTTTTATTCAGTTCACTCCGGGAGGGCAGTCAATAAGAAACACAGATGTCTCTGCTGAGTTGGGGGAATCCTCCAGCCCGGCACGCGAGGGAGCCAAAATGCACCAATACGGGTCCCAACGCAGCCGTTGGCCACCTCCTTTCTGGCTCTCTCATCTGGCTCTGAGGTCTTTCTCCTGCAGGAATCCCATTATTTGTGTAGGACACTGGGGTTTGGCCACCGTGCCAGAGGAGACCTTTCCCTTGAGCGTCATGGAAACATCTACCTGATGTCCTTCCAACCTGCAGCCCACCGGGGATTAGCATTCAGGGGAAATGACCTGGTGAAAGGTCTGGAGAACAAGTCCAGTTGGGTCACAACAAGGCCATGGAACGCTCCACGACTTGGGAAGAGCGGCTGGAAAGCTGCCTGGGGGAGAAGGACCTGGGGGTGTTGGTTGATGGTGGTTGAATATGAGCCAGCAGTGACCCAGGTGGCCAAGAAAGCCAGTGGTATTCTGGCCTGGATCAGAATCAGCGTGGCCAGCAGGACCAGGGGAGTCTATCTTCCCCTGGACTCGACATTGATGAAGCTGCACCTTGAGTTCTCTGTTAAGTTTTGGGCCCCTCGCTCCAAGAAGGACCTTGAGGGGCTGGAGTGCGTCCAGAGGCAGGGAAATGAGTCAAGGAAGGGTCTTGAGCACAGGTCTTATGAGAAGCAGCTGAAGAACCTGGGGTTGGTTAGCCTGGAGAAGAGGAAGCTGAGGGGAGACCTCATCACTGTCTACAACTCCCTGAAAGGAGATTGTGGTGTGGTGGGTGCTGGTCTCTTCTCCCAAAAAAAGAAATGATGGGACAAGAAGAGATGGCCTCAGGGTGTGCCAGGAGAGGTTTGGATGGGATATTAGGAAAAATTTCTTCACTGGAAGAGTGGTGAAGCACTGGCAGAGGCTGCACAGAGCAGCGGTGGAGTCTCCATCCCTGAAGGTGTTTAAAAAACATGCAGATGTGGTACTTTGGGTCATGGTTTAGTAGGCATGATCGTGTTGGGATTATGATTGGACTGGATCGTGTTAGAGGTCATTTTGAACTATAATGAGTGTATAATTTAAGAAGCGTGGAGGTGTGGTGCTGAAGGACATGGTTTAGCAGTTGACCTGGCAGTCTTAAGTTGATGGTTGGACCTGACGACCTTAAGGGTCTTTTCCAACCAAAGCGGTTCTATGATTCTATAATTCTTTAGATCATAGAATCACCAGGTTGGAAGAGACCCACCAGATCATCGAGTCCAACCATTCCCATCAATCACTAACCCATGTCCCTCAGCACCTCATCCACACGTCCCTTAAACCCCTCCAGGGTAGGGGACTCAACCCCCTCCCTGGGCAGCCTGTTCATCCTACAGTTCTTGATAGCTTTTTATCAGATTTGTGGCTCACAGCCTCATTCTCTGTGCCTCTCAGATGTATCGTTGACAAGACAAGGGAGATGTTTAAAAGAAGTCATAGAATCATAGAATCGCGTGGTTGGAAAAGACGTTTGAGACCATCAAGCCCAACCGTACCTGCCCACTACTAAACCATAGATCTCAGCACCTCAGCTACCCGTCTGTTAACCACCTCCAGGGATGGGGACTCCACCACCTCCCTGGGCATCTTCTGTCAAGGTCTAAGAACCTTTTCCGTGAAGATATTTTTCCTAATGTCCAATCTGAACCTGCCCTGGTGCAACTTAAGGCCATTTCCTCCGCTGCATCACTCGGGAGACGAGACCGACGCCCACCTCCCTCCAACCTCCTTTCAGGCAGTCGTAGCCAGTGATGAGGTCCTCACTGTCCTTTTCTCCTGGCTGAACAACCCCAGGTGCCTCAGCTGCTCCTCACAAGTCCCCGTACGCGTAGCCGTGGACAGAAAGAGATTCCCCCGCTCTGTAGAATTCATTTACAGTCGATGTCTCTTTTTTCTGGTGAGCGTTTGAACTCTTTATTCTTTGTCCATTGTAAAAGGCTTAACGGTTCCTGTTCCTTGATTCTTTCATCGGTGAAATGTTTTGGAAGAGAGGTTCGAGTCCCCCTGTGACCTGCCCTGGGTGGCCCAAGCCTGTAGACCTTGCAAAGACATTACTTTTTTGGCCTGAACACAAGGCTCTCAACCCTTTAGCCTGGCTAAATGCTTTGTACAAACAGCCGCATACTGATCTGCTCTATTCTCTCGTGATTTTCTGCTCAAGGGGCTCTACTGTAGGTGGCTTGCTCGGTTTGCCGCTTGCCTCGCCGGTGGAGACGGCACAAAAAACGGATCCGACAGTACCGAGGCCAGCGCTGCGCTTGGTTGTGCCGAGAAAATTATCCTGAAATCTGGTTGAAGAGATTAAAACCAAGAAGAACTGGCTGCGTCTCTCCTCCAAAAGCTCTGTTCTCGTCTTTGTTTCTTCTTTTCTTTAAGACTTTTGACAGGCTGAGAGAGTTGGGCTTGTTCAGCCTGGAGAAGAGAAGGCGCCGCGGAGACCTTAGAGCAGCTTCCAGTACCTGAAGAGGCTCCAGGAAAGCAGGGGAGGGACTTTTACCAAGGGCCTGGAGCGATAGGACGAGGAGGGATGGCTGTAAATTGGAAGGGGGGGGATTTAGATTAGACGTTAAGTAGAAATTACCTGAGGTTGAGGAGGCCCTGGCCCAGGTTGCCCAGAGAAGCTGTGGCGGCCCCATCCCTGGAGGGGTTCAAGGCCAGGTTGGATGGGGCTTGGAGCCCCTGATCCAGTGGGAGGTGTCCCTGCCCATGGCAAAGTATTGGAACTGGATGAACTATGAAGTCGCTTCCAAGCTAAACTTGTCTAGGATTCTAGATTTTCACTTCTTGGACGCCAAGTGCCCTGTTTAGGCGGTGGAGTCTCCCGTCCGCTCTTTTGATGAGAATTATTGTTCGAGATAACATTTATTCGTTCTGTAACCGTTACGTGGGATGTTAAAGGGCAGCATCAGCCTGTAGCTCTCCCAGGTTTCTCCCCATACAGTTCATAAAATCATAGAATGCTTTAGGTATGAAGGAACCTCAAAGCCCATCCAGTCCCACCCCTCCATGGGCAGGGACACCTCCCACTGGATCAGGGGCTCCCAGCCCCATCCAACCTGGCCTTGAACCCCTCCAGGGATGGGGCAGCCACCACTGCTCTGGGCAACCTGGACCAGGCCCTCCCCACGCTCACAGGGAAACGTTTCTCATCTCAATGTCCCCTCTTGCAGCTTCAAACCTTTAGTCCTCAACTGTCCCTGCCCTCCCTGATCACTAGCCCATCTCCAGCTTTCCTGGAGCCCCTTTCCCTGCTGGAAGCCGCTCTACGGTCTCCCCAGAGCTTTCTTTTCCCCAGGCTGAACAACCCCAATGCTCTCAGCCTGGCTTTGGAATGGAGATGCTCCAGCCCTCAGATCGTGTTCTTGGCCTCCTCATGGTCTTGCCCCTTGTCCTCCCTGTGCTGAGGATTCCAGGACTGAACGCAGGACTCCGGGTGGGTCAGAGCAGAGCAGAGGGGCTGAATTCCCTCCCTCAGCCTGCTGGCCATGCTCTTTCTGTTGGAACGTAGGGTAGCGTCGACTTTCTTTTTGTCTTCTTGACTTTTCTGAATTCCTTAGCCACAACGACGGATGGTTTCTCCTGGTTTTGATTTACGCTTCCCCTATCCAAAATCCAAGAACACTCACGTACATCCTTTCTCTCTTTATATTTTATTATTCCTTTTTGAGTAGTAGCGTTGGATTAAAGTAACGGTTTGACAGCCACGTTTGGTATTGTCCTGCGGCCGTTGCCACTAGAGTGATCGCTATGAAGATGAGCGATAGTTTCAATCTAAGAGCTCTTCTGGCATCTGAAGATATTAAAAAATGAAGCTGAAAACCAGCAGCTGAGCCCCTGGAGGTACCTGTGTCTCTATTGAAGGATGGTCTCCCATCCCAAGATATTAATGGAAGGTGGAGCAAGAAAGCTGGCAAATAACCCCTCTCTAGTCTCCAGAAATGAGGGAGATGAGTGACTCCTCGTTAGTCTTTGTCGTTAGAGCCAGGGGAGCCGCTCGTATGACTGGGTTGCTGTAGGAAGTCCTTAAAAATAAGGCTGTGATGGTTGGTCTCCTTCTTTTGTGGCACTTGCTTGAAAATGAGATAAATTTTTAATGGAGAATCATTCAAGGAGAAGACCACTGGCCCGAAATGACTCTGCTTAGTGTTTAAGGACAGGACAGGATTTGTTCTTCAGGACCTCTATGTAGTCACGGAGATAGAAGGCAAAATCATCTTCCTTATCACCGCACCACCCTTAGTCCTCAGCTTTGTGGAGCCACAGGAGATGCTTTCAGTGTTCTTGTATGGTAAAAACTAGAATAATTTGGCAATAATGGGCCATATGGAACTTAAAAACCTGTAGGTTGGTGTATATTTTCCCTCCTTTCTTCCTTCCAGCCCTTGCACTTCTCAAGAAAACAGTTTGTTCCAGCATGAGCAGCTCTAGCGTCTGCAGGAGCCACAAAATTCAGCTGAAGGCAGAAAGACTCAATGTCTTTCACCATGTTGAGTTGCGGCTTCACAACTTAGGTTCTCTTGGTGATGGAAAGCAGCATGGAGAGCAGAGGGAATGCTCTTCCTTCCGTAGAGAAGTGAGGTTGGACAAAAGCAAGCTCAGACGTATCTTCAAGAAAGGCATCGAGGTGTTGGAGCACGTCCAGGGAGGGTAATGAAGCCGGTGGAAAGTTTGGAGACACCAAGCCTTAGGAGGAGTGGCTGAGGGAACTGGAGTTGTTTAGTCTGGAGAAGAGGAGGTTGAGGGGAGACCTTCTCATTGTCTACAGCTCCCTGAATGAGGTCGTGGCGAGGTGCTCTCTTCTCCCAAGTAACAAACAATGGGATGAGAAACAATGTCCTCAAGTTCCACCAGGACAGGTTCAGATTGGATATTAGGAAAAATGGCTTCACCTAAAGGGTTCTCCGGCACTGTCCCAGGAAGGGGTTGGGTCACCGTCCCTGGAAGGGTAGATGAGGTGCTCAGGGATCTGGTTTATAGCGGACAGGTATGGTTGGACTTGATGATCTCGAAAGTCTTTTCCAACCAAGCGACTCTGATTCAAAAGACGCACTTGATGACATCGGCTTCACGAGCTCTACCACGTAAAAGCCCTTAAACGACGCGGAGCAGCCACAATCCTCTAACATGAATTCATTCAAGTCCCCTCGGTGGTTTTAGACTTGGTTTAAATAACGGATGAGAAGAAAAATAAATGACTTAAGTATGAACTTTTGGCCAGATTGCACTGGAAGGAGGTAGATGTGGCCTTGGAAATATTCTCTTTGCTTTGGAAGCCAACGGTATTCAGTTGTCAGATGTCTTCATCCAACATAAATAAATATCCCGCTTCATGGCCACGATTCTTCTCATTTGGGGTGACCACGCTGGCAAGAGCTCGCCCGACCAGATAATGCAAATAATCTGCTGCCGCGTAATTAATGATGCGGCTGGGCATATTTTTTTGATGAATGCTTATGGAGCCTGGTGACAGGCGTGAAATTAGAAAATTCCTTCAGCGCCCGAAAATATAAATAGCTTTCGGAACTGAAAAGGGTTTCACAGCTGAAGATTTTATTGTGTCGAGAGGAAAAACTTTTCCACCCCCTCCCATCCCCCCTTTTCTCTCTTCTCGGCGAGTTGTTTGTCCATTGACAAAACAAATACTCTGGAGCCCAGTACGGCTCATGGGAATAAATTTCAGGTCGAATTAGTACAGTTTCCTTGCTGTCAGGACGGTGGAATTAATGGTGTTTTGATGACACGAATTTTGAAGGGCGAACAAAGCCGCTGAAGGGAGGGAGACATGACTCCTTAGAAGCACGGTCCTCCTCTCCCCCAGCCTCTCTTGTCTTCCCTGTCATCCGTCTGCCAATCTCCCTGTCCATGGTTAGTTAAAGGCGCTTTTTATCCTCTTTTCTTTCCCACAGAGTTTGCCAGATCCGGCCCGGTGCCTGGGTTCCAAGGGGACACGCTGCAGTTGGCCTTCATCGACTTGAGACAAGTAAGTCTTTGTGTTTTTGTTTTTTTGTTGTGCTTTTAAGACGTGTGACTGAAGACCATCAGGTCTTAAGGGAAGGGAAGAGGAGGGGAAACGGCGTCGGAGACCTATATTTCGCGCCCCCCTCCTCCTCCCGACGCTCGAAGCCACCTCCTCATTGAGCTCCTGGAGATGGTGGAGGTGAAAAGGGCTGGTGGCACGGGGGCAAGAGAGAAAGCCGAGCCTGACCCTGGCCGATGGGGTCCATTGTGCTCCCGTTGGCTTCTGCAGACGCGGCCAAAAGATAACTGGGCGACTCTCCCGGCTGACGCGAAGCAGGTGGTGCTAACAGAGAGAGCAGTGATGCAGAGACCGCCCGCCTCGAAGACTTTTGTTCCGAGATAATGCCCGCAGAGACGTTCTGCGAGGGCATTTGCATTCGGGATGGTGTGGGGAGGGTCCGCCTGCGTGCGCGCCCGTATGAGGCTTTGGCTCTCGGCTCTTTCCCCCACCCCCCGCCGCCCCCAGTTCCTCGGGTCCTCTCTTCCGCAGATGGTCCCCAGCCATGAATGACAAAGTCGCCCTTGGGGAAGATGCTTGGGGAAGGCTCCACCCATCGGTGCCCACCTCTCTTGGGGGCTCTCTTAGAGCCAAGTTGACCAGAGCAGGTACTGAGGCATTTGTGGGGCTTGGCAAAGCGATTTAGGGCAAAGGGCCATTGGAACGAGTCGTTTGTTTGAGGTGGAAATGGGCATTCTTGATACTAGGCTGGGGGGAAAAAGTGAGGTGGTCCTGTCATCTCTTGGCACGTAAGATGGATGGGTTGGAGAGCAAGTCTGAATGAAGTAAGACTCAATGACTGATGCTTCTCTCCTATTAAAACAATCTTTTTTTGTCTCTTAAACCCCCCTGGCTTTGTCCCTCCTGCCATCATGATGCAGTGCCTCTTGTTTTCAGGGTTGATGTCGTTTGCATTCTGAAAACTTTCGGGTGCCGAGGGTATTTCTGAAATCTGCATAATCCCTTGTATCGATCTCCTTAACCGCCGGGACTCTTGATTCATGCCGGAGCCGCTTTTAACCCGCCAGGGTTTGAGAACTTGTCTGAATCCAATTGATGCGCGGGGAGCAATCTGTCATCCCGTGGCACTTGTGGGGAGTAGCAACAAGTTTTAAGAAGGTTGAGACGCCGCGTTGTTTGCTTTTCGGGGGCTCGGATCTGCCAGGAACGGCCAAATTGGTTTGTAAAATGATCAAAATAGCGAGACGGGAAAGGTATCGCCACTCCGCGTTGACACTTTTATCTTCATTAGCTTCTCAGCGCTTTAGGGGCCGCGGTCCGTAACGCGCTCGCAACCTCCTGGGTTTAAGGAGATGTGGAGGCTTTGGTCTTTCTCCAAGCACGAAGACGTGAATAGCAGGGATTTGGAAGTGGAAAAGCTGCGGCTCTTTGGAGAATGAAATGCCTTAAACACGCTCGGTGAGGTTCAGCTGCTCCGAGCCAGTGCGGTTAGCAGGGAAATGTCTGTACGGTTCGTAAGTGCAAAGCGCAGCCAAATGAATTCAGCGCGGGTGAGGAGAAAGCTGAACGGTAGCTCTCTAGAGTTCTTCCACCTCGGTCAAATGGTCTTCTTTGTCCACGGCATTTTCTTGGTCGATTTGGAAGGTAGTCTCAGCTTTGGAAATAATTTTTTAATAATGTTTTTAATAATAAGGGCTTTTCTGAATGTTGCAAGGAGAAATAGGAGATCGTCGAGTCATGGAACGGGTTGGGTTCGAAGGGACCCCAACGCCCATCAAGTTCCAACCCCCGGCCATGGGCAGGGACACCACCCGCTGGACCAGGCTGCTCCAAGCCCCATCCAACCTGGCCTTGAAAAATTCTAGCGAGGGGGCATCCACGACATCCTTGGGAAACCTGGGCCAGGGCCTCCCCGTCCTTATCGTGAAGAATTTCTTCCTAATGTCCAGTCCGTGTCTTCCCTCATCCAATTTAAAGCCATTCTCCCTCGTCCTGTCACCCCATGCCCTTTATACTCTGGTCTGTTGAGTTTCAGGAGAGGACAGGCAGCCACAGACCTGGATAACAAGGATCATAGAGTCATAGAATCACCAGGTTGGAAGAGACCCACATGATCATCGAGTCCAACCGTTCCCATCAATCACTAACCCGTGTCCCTCAGCGCCTCGCCCACCCGTCCCTTCAACCCCTCCAGGGAAGGGGACTCAACCCCCTCCCTGGGCAGCCTCTGCCAGTGTCCAATGACCTTTTCCGTGAAATATTTTTTCCTAATGTCCAGCCTGAAATGCCTGGATGCTTGTTGATGTAAAGTGTTACAAAGATGATGGACAACAAGAACCCACCTATCACTGGCTTCTTGAGATTAGCAATAGTGCGCGAAGATGAGATCCTTTTCCCCGTTCATAGCTTTAAATCAGTATCGTGTTATCGTTTAGCAGCTTGAAAGTGAAAAATGCCACGTCTTGGGATCATAGGATGGTTTGGGTTGGAAGGGACCTCAAAGCCCATCCAGTTCCAACCTCCTGCCATGGGCAGGGACACCTCCCACTCTTCAGTGGAAGATATTTCAGCACGAGCCGTCATGGGGCAATTGTAGGTGAGAGAAAATATTCAAAGTCATGCAGGATGATTAATTTTAAGGGAATGAACACGATTTAGTTTTAGTAGAGTAAAATATCAAATGGTAGAATCAAGTAGTGATTTGGTTTGTGTCTCGAATAGGGGTCCTTGTTGTGGAAAATGAGCTCGCCACCTTCCCAGGAAAATATTTCTCCCTAAGATCTCATCTCAATTTTCCCTCTCATCCCATCACTTCTTACTTGGGAGAAGAGCCCAACTCCCTCCTCGCTACAACCTCCTTTCAGGCAGTTGTAAACAGAGAGGAGGTCTCCCCTCAGCCTCCTTTTCTCCAGGCTAAACACCCCCAGGTCCCTCAGCCGCTCCTCATAACCCTTGTTCTCCAGCCCCTTCCTCAGCTCCGTTCACCTTCTCTGGACACGCTCCAGCCCCTCAATGTCCTTCTTGGAGTGAGGGACCCAAAACTGAACCCAGGATTCGAGGTGCGGCCTCACCAGAGCCAAGTCCAGGGGCACAATCCCTTACCAGCTCCTGCTGGCCACACTGTTTCTTCTCCAAGTCAAGATGCCATTGGCCTTCTTGGCCACCTGGGCCACTGCTGGCTCATGTTCAGTTGCTGTCAACCGACACCTCCAGGTCCTTCTCCTCCAGGCAGCTTTCCAGCCGCTCTTCCCCAAGCCTGGAGCTGCTTGGGGTTATTGTGGCTCCACTACAGGACCCAGCACTTGCCGGGGCCTGAGGACCCTTTCTGTGGAGAAACTGATCCTTATATCCAATCCAAACTTCCCCTGGTGCAGCTGAAGGCCATTCCCTCTTGTCCCATCATCTGTCACTTGGGAGAAAGACCAACACCTTTCTCTTTACGGCCTCCTTTTAGGTAGTTGTAGAGTGCGATAAGGTCTCCTCTCAGCCTCCTCTTCTCCAGGCAGAACTTCCAGAGCATCAAGGAAGATGGGCAGGAGCCCATCTCGTTGCAGGACATACAAGGAATGAAGACAAGGAGGTTCCACTCTTCTACTGCATCTTTTCCACTTCTACTTTGTGGTTTCAACTCATCGGTGGTTACGAATTTGAGCATCAGCTCATCAAACCCCATCGAGCATGGTTTAGTGTTTGATAGGAATGGTTGGACTCGATGATCCGGTGGGTCTCTTCCAACCTGGTGATTCTGCGATTCTATGATTCTAAGCGCAGTAGCTGGGTGGGGAACAGCTCTTCCTCTTGTCCAATAGGAAACATTTTATGTGTCTTTTTACTGCGATCGAAAGCCAATTGTGGTTCTTGTGGGTTTGTGTTGGATGCCGGCCAGCTGGGTAATGAGAGGTCTCCGTCTGACTCATTAATTTTTCCTGATTGCCTCAGATAGAGATGCTTAATAAAAGAATCACAGAATCACAGACTAACCAGGTTGGAAGAGACCCACTGGATCATCGAGTCCAACCATTCCCTAAACCATGCCCCTAAGTACCTCATCCACCCTCACCTCAACCACCTCCCTGGGCAGCCTGTTCCAATGCCTAACCACCCTCTCCGTGAAGAATTTTTTCCTAATCTCAAGCCTAAATCTCCCCTGGCGGAGCTTGAGGCCATTCCCTCTCGTCCTGTCCCCTGTCACTTGGGAGAAGAGCCCAGCTCCCTCCTCTCCACAACCTCCCTTCAGGTAGTTGGAGAGAGCAATGAGGTCTCCCCTCAGCCTCCTCTTCTCCAGGCTGAACACCCCCAGCTCTCTCAGCCGCTCCTCATAAGGCCTGTTCTCCAGCCCCTTCACCAGCTTCGTTGCTCTTCTCTGCACTCGCTCCAGAGCCTCAACATCCTTCTTGTGGTGAGGGGCCCAGAACAGAGGGAGAAGAACCTCCCTGGCCCTGCTGGTCATGCCGTGTCTGATCCAAGCCAAGATGCCATTGGCCTTCTTGGCCACCTGGGCCACTGCTGGATCATGGTCAGTCGCTGTCAACCAACCCTCCCCAGGTCCTTCTCCTCCAGGCAGTTTCCAGCCAGGCTTCTCCTAGTCTGGAGCTGCTCAGGGTTGTTGTGCCCCAAGTGCAGGACCCGGCATTTGGCCTCGTTAAACCTCCTGCTGTTGGTCTCAGCCCATGGATCCAGCCTGTTCAGATCCCTTTGGAGCCTCCCGACCCTCCAGCAGATCCACACTGCCTCCCAGCTTGGTGTCATCTGCAAACTTGCTAAGGGAGCACTCGATGCCTTCATCCAGGTCGTTGATAAAGACACTGAACAGGGCTGGACCCAGGACTGAGCCCTGGGGAACCCCACTTGTCACTGGCTTCCAGCTGGATTTAACTCCATTTCCCACCACTCTCTGGGCCCTCCATCCAACCAGTTTTTCACCCAGCAGAGTGTGCGCCCGTCCAGGCCAGAGGGGACAGTTTCCGAAGCAGAATGCTGTGAGAAACTGTATCAAAGGCTTTACTGAAGTCCAGGAAGATCCATCCACAGCCTTTCCCTCGTCCAAGAGTTTAGTCATTTTGTCACAGAAGGTGATCAGGTTAGTCTGGCAAGACCTGCCTTTCGTGAACCCGTGTTGACTGGGCCTGATCACCCGGTTCTCTTGCAAGTGCTTCATGAATGTTCCCCACAGGAGGACCATTCCCTCCATCTCTGCTCTGTGCCCCATTCTTCTCTTCATGCAGGTTTCTTGTCACCCCTGCATCGTGTCTGGAGGGCTTTTAGTATTTAGACAATGAGAAATATCAAGTTAGGCAGTAAGTTTCAGCCTTGAGATCTTGGGTTGTTCTGTCTTTATATCAATCTTCATTTGGTGAGACCGTTCCTCGAATCCTGGGGTCAGTTCTGGGCCCCTCACCACAAGGAGGATGTTGAGGCTCTGGAGCGAGTCCAGAGAAGAGCAACGAAGCTGGTGAGGGGGCTGGAAAAGAAGATGAGCAGCTGAGAGAGCTGGGGGGGTTCAGCCTGGAGAAGAGGAGGCTGAGGGGAGAGCTCATTGCTCTCTGCAACTCCCTGAGAGGAGGTTGTGGAGAGGAGGGAGCTGGGCTCTTCTCCCAAGGGACAGGGGACAGGGTGAGAGGGAATGGCCTCAAGCTCCACCAGGGGAGGTTCAGGTTTGACATCAAGAAAAAATGTTTCACAGAAAGGGTGATTGAGCAGTTTCAGAGGCTGCCCAGGGAGGGGGTTGAGTCCCCTTCCCTGGAGGGGTTTAAGGGACGGGTGGACGAAGTGCTGAGGGACATGGGTTAGTGATTGATGGGAATGGTTGGACTCCACGATGCGGTGGGTCCTTTCCAACCTGGTGATTCTATGATTCTATGATTCTAAATTCTATGATATGATTCTATGATTCCCTCAGTGACTTCTGAGCTTCCTGGCCAGTTTTGGCCATAGTTGGTTGGTGGGCTTCCTAGAGGTAGCAGCCCTCAGAATTGCTAGGAGAATATGAACCAAACCAGCGGAGAAAAAGCTGTGGTGTGAACTCATCCCTTAGGTTCAGCCTTGGATCAAAAGAAGCGTAACCAGCAAGGCGAGGAAGGGTGTTCTGCCCCTCTTCTCTGCTCTCGTGAGAATTCACCTGGAGTCTTGTGTCCAGTTCTGCACAGAAAAGACATGAATCTGTTAGAGTTATTCCAGAAGAGGCCACAAAGATGATCCAGGGCCTGGAGAACCTCCGCAGTGAGGAGAGGCTGAGGGAGTTGGAATTGTTCAGCCTGGAGAAGAGAAGGCTCCAAGGAGAACTCAGAGCAGCTTCCAGTGTGCATGAAAGGGGCTCCAGGAAAGCTGGAGAACGACTCTTTGTATCCGAGTGTGTCGTGATAGAATGAGGGGGAATGGTTTTAAGCTTAAAGTGAGGAGATTGAGATGTGATCTTGCAAAGAAATACTTTCCTGCGAGGGTGGGGAGGCCCTGGTGCAGGTTTCCCAGAGCAGCGGTGGCTGCCCCATCCCTGGAGATGTTCAAGGACACATTGGATGAGGCTCGGAGCACCCTGATCCAGTGGGAGGTGTCCCTGCCCATGGCCAGGGAGTGGAACTGGATGGGTTTTTAGGTCCGACCCAAACCATTCTAAGATTCTATATTCTGTGTTTGAGAGAGTCATGGGAAACCTAAATTTCTTGGTTCTGTGTTTGGTGTTGATGAACCATCCACTATATTCTATGGAACCGCAAGCTGCGTGGTTCTGATGAGAGATACGATAGTGCTGGCACTCGTGGAGATCCAGCTTAGCTTCTTAGCTTCTTATCAAAACACCAGGTGATACATAAGAGTTTTGAAACTCCATCTGATTTGGTTGTTGGCTGCTTTACAGGCACTTCAAAGAATCCTAGAATAGCGTCATAGAATGTCCTGAGTTGGAAGGGACCCACAAGGTTCATCAAGTCCAGCTCCTGTCCCTGCACAGGACAACCCCAGCATTCAAACCACGCGGCTGAGGGCGTTGGTGGATGCTTCTGGAATATTGCCAGGCTTGGGGCCCTGACTGTTTCCCCGGGAGCTGTTCCAGTGCTCCACCACCCTCTGGGTGAAGAGCCTTTTCCTAGCGTCCAACCTAACCCTCCCCTGGCACATCTTCCTGCCGTTCCCTCGGGTCCTATCATTGGTGGCCAGAGAGAAGAGATCAGCACCTGCTCCTCCTCCTTTCTTTGTGAGGGAGCTGTAGATCGTGATGAGGTTTCCCCTCCGTCTCCTCCAGGAGACTGTCTCCTGCAGCTTCCATGCGTTCCAGGGCTTCCATGGTGGCCAAGGGGAAGACTTTGCAAATTTGGACTGAGGCAAAGTCAAAGACCTCATGGGTCTGTTCCTTGAAATGATCCTGGAAGGCTTGGGCCACCTCTATCTACTCTGTTATCTGAGGGAGGTTGATAGTGAGAAGGTGAAGATGGTCCCTCCTAGAGCTCCGAGACACCACTCACGTCATTACATGCTTCGTGACATGATTTAATAGACACGGTGGAGTTGAGCTGATGGTTTGACTGGATGATCTTAGAGGTCTTTCCCAACCCTAAACATTCTGTGATTCTATGCAAGTTTGTTCCCACCAGGCAGGAAGCTCTGGGTTGTTTTTTTTTTTTGAGCTTGTTTTCGTATTTTGTGGTTAAATGTGGTTTCCCTGCCCTGCGAAGTCAAATTATCTGATGAGCAGCGTGAAAACAAGATGTTGGGTGAGCTTGGGAGCCAGGCCTGAGCCTGCTGAGAGAGGAGCTGCCAGTGCCGTGAGTGTTTAGTGGCACAGAGAGGGGCCGGTTGGCTGTGAAACTGGTTTGGCTTATTTTCCCCTGCTTGTTTTGCCAGTAGATGCAACAGAAGTTGAAAATCGTATTAGGAGGAGGATCAATTAAGTCGCAACGAGGTGTCTCCACTTCACATGTACTTGCTTGTGTCTTTGGAGCGCGGGTTTCTGTCATAGGAGAAGCTGCAGACGGAGTCGCTGCCGCGTTAATCATTGGATGCAGGAAGGCAGGGATGGAGAGGTGACTCATGGGTTTCAGATCATCTGTTGCCTTGCCAGTTGCTCTTTTCCAGCTCCAGATTGTTCTGTAGAATCATAGAATTGCCAGGTTGGAAGAGACCCACCGGATCACCGAGTCCAACCATTCTCATCGATCACTAACCCATGTCCCTCAACACCTCGTCCACCCGTCCCTTAAACCCCTCCAGGGAAGGGGACTCAACCCCCTCCCTGGTCCTACCTTGCCCACCTGTGGCTTCTCAGCTTTTTTTGGTTCTCTCTCGGTTTTTTTTGAGTAGCACTGTTGTGCATTCGGGTTTCTGGTCATCTTTAGTGTTTAATGCCCTTTGCAAAAGGATTTCTACCACAGAAAAACAACAATTCCATTTTACATCTCACCTGCATGTCCAGAGAAGGGAAACGGAGCTGGGGAAGGGGCTGGAGAACGTGGGTTGTGGGAGCAGCTGAGGGATCTGGGCTGTTTAGTCTGGAGAAGAGGAGCTGAGGGAAGACCTCATCGCTTTCTACAAGTCCCTGGGAGGAGGTTTTAGCGAGTTGGGTGCTGGCCTCTTCTCCCAGGTGACAGGACGAGAGGAAATGGCCTCAAGTTGCACCAGGAGAGGTTTAGTTTGGATATTAGGAAAAGTGTCTTCGCTGGAAAAGTGGTGAAGCATTAGAAGAGGCTGCCAAGGGAAGCAGTGGAGTCATAATTCTTGGAGGTGCTCAAAAAACATGTAGACGTGGTGCTTTGGGACATGGTTTAGCACGGTGATGTTGGGCTGACGGTTGGACCGGATGATCTTAGAGGTCTCCTCCAACCTTAACGACTCTGAGTTATTCCTCTCCTTTGAACTCCATCCCTTTACTCCTGTGGTCGCCCTGTGTTCCATCCATGCTTGATAGCACTTGCTTTAATTATTTAACTCTTCCACCTTGACCTCTGCCACGTTCTCCTCTTCAGCTCGGCTGCCTAAAGCTTTTCACTGGCTCTTCAGAGTGATCCTGCTAGTCCTGCCTCCCGAGCCGCGTCGAGCAAACTGTTGAACTTCGTTAATCCTTCATTGCGAACGTTATCTCCTTGTGCACTAAGGAAACAAGGTGTGAGGACACGTGTTCCAGTTCCAGCCTTAATTCTTAATTACCCAGCAATGATGGGTTTGAGCTAGTTTTATCATTACCTTTAAATACAGGGGTTTGCTCTTAAGATCGTATCTCCAGGCTATTAATTATGTTTTTTTTGCTCCTCTCCGATTCCACTGATCGGTATCTTTAGGATAATGCGTCCCCCACTATTAATCACGTTCATTATGGTTGCGCCTAGGGGCCAACTAATAACTGCCCATCTTGCTGGGTCTTGTGCAAACACGAAGGCCTGAAGAGTCTAAACAGACGATGGAGACCAGAAAAGTCAGATGAAATGCGTCTGACTTAAAGCCGAGAACACGGCTGCTAGTTAAATGGTATTTACTTTCCAAACGCCAGTGACGAGGGGTCCTGGTGGATGAGAAGCTCAACGTGACCCAGAAAGCCAACTGTGTCCTGGGCTGCATCCAAAGCAGCTTGGCCAGCAGAGTGAAGGAGGGAACTCTCCTCCTCTGCTCCGTTCTGGTGAGACCCCACTTGGAGTCCTGCACCCAGTCCTGGAGTCCTCGGCACAGGAAGGATGTGGAGCTGTTGGAGCAAAGCCAGAGGAGGCCGTGGGAATGATGGGAGGGCTGGAGAACCTCCGGAAGAGTCCAGGCTGAGAGAGTTGGGGTTGCTCAGCCTGGAGAAGAGAAGGCTCCAGGGAGACCTTAGAGCAGCTTCCAGTACTGAAAGGGGCTCCAGGAGAGCTGGGGAGGGGCTCTGGATCAGGGTTTGCAGGGGCAGGGCAAGGAGCATCAGTTTTAAGCTGAAAGTGTGGAGATTGAGATGAGATGTAAAGAAGAAAATCTTTCCTGTGAAGGTGAGGAGGCCCTGGCCCAGGCTTCCAACAGAAGTTGTAGCTGCCCCATCCCTGGAGGTGTTCAGGGCCAGGTTGGATGTGCCTTTGAGCAACCTGATGCAGTGGGAGGTGCCTCTGCTTGTGGCAGGGGGGTGGGACCTGGATGGGCTTTATGGTCCCTTGTAGCCCAAACCATTCCATGATTCTATGAAACCATTTGAACCTCGATTAAAAGCTATCTCAGGGCAGTTATGACCCATCCAAGTAGGAGGAGGTGGTTTGCGAGCTTTGTTGGGACCTTCTGAAGGTCAATGTGGACTCCAAGACATGGGCACGTGCCTCTAGTGGTGCTCAACCCATTCAGATAATGATCAGAGAAGGTGCTTTGCGTTGGACACCCATCCTGGATGACAGATAGAGGCACTTTGTCTCCTCTCCAAGACATCTTTATGAGGAAGCCCATGGAGATATGCTGAAGCTGGGAATGTTGGGCAGGGAACAGAGCTGGGCAGGAATCCTCTGGGCTGCGGCCAACCCCGTGCACCAACAAGGACATTCTACGGTCTCGGCCAAGCCACATTGTTTCTCAGACTCAAGGGATGGGTTTTCTCTGTGCCCCAAACCCACCAGGGTTTGAAAAGGTCACATTAAGTAGTTGATTTCTCCTTCAGTCAGTGCGCTCGGACTCACACAACGTGGATGCTTCCAAGTTTGTCCTGTAAATCCAAGTTTCTCCTCGCTGCGCTCTGCAGAAATGGGGTGGGGAGAGGAGAAGACACGCAAAGACCTCAGCTCAGAGCGGATTTAGAGCCTTAACTCTGATTTTTCTTGCTTTGGTGGGTTTAAGCTCAGTGTTTGTTTAAACAGAGCTTTTTGTAGTTCGCTTCTAATTAATTCACGCTGATCCCAAGTCCCAGTCGGCTGCTCGAGCTCGGTCAGGATCCGTCACTTGATCCAGGAAGGATGTTTTGGCTTGGTGAGGAATTAAAAGGGCCTGGATGCTCCCCGGAGCCTTCAAACAAAAAACAATCAAGAGTGCAAACATATTCTGTTAGCACTTCTCCAGGGCAGGGAGCGCTGCCTGGGTTTCTCTCGTTAGGGCACGGCCAGGGAAACCCTGGAGCCTGTCGACACGTTGCCGACTGGAACAATAAAGTCAAGCAAACAATCAAATCCTCTTTCCTTTGGAGAGTTTTGGGCTAGACGAGAGAATCGAAGGGAGGAAATGAGGAATAGACTTTTCGACCTCACGGTTGGGTGTTAAATTCAGAGAATCAGCGAAGCCTTTGGTTGGAAAAGACCTTTGAGATCGAGTCCAACCGTACCTGTCCACTTGTAAACCAGATCTTCGAGTACCTCATCTACCCAACTTTTAAACCAGGGATGGAGACTCCACCACCTCCCTGGGCAGCCTCTGCCAGGGCCTGACAACCCTTTCTGGGAAGATATTTTTCCTGATGTCCAAGCTGAACATGCCCTGGTGCAGCTTGAGGCCATTTCTTCTCATCCCATCACCTGTCACAGGGGAGAAGAGACCAACCCCCACCTCGCTCCAACCTCCTTTCAGCAGCTGTAGACCATGATAAGGTCTCCCCTCAGCCTCCTTTTCCACAAGCTAAAAACCTCAGGTCCCTCAGCCACCTGTCAAAATCCTTGTTCTCCACCCTCTTCCCCAGCTCTCTTGCCCTTTTCTGGATGTGCTCCAGCCCCTCAACGTCCTTCTTGGAGTGAGGGGCCCAAAACTGATCTCAGGACTTGAAGTGCTGAGTCCAGGGGCACAATCTCCTCCCTGGTCCTGCTGGCCACGCTGCCATTGGCCTTCTTGGCCACTTGATGCTGAGAGATGTCACGTAAACAGTGCTCCAGGCTGATTTCAGTGCCGAAATGAGAAGATGGTGGGGTGGGAGATGCTTGTTCTCCCCTTAGCTGATGGTTTAATCTGTTCCGTCTCAGGAACAACTGGGCTTCCCATGCTGTAACCACCGTGAACTTGGGGTTGGCCCTGTACCTCCCACACCGCTATGTCCAGCTGCTAGAGTTAACATGGACATTTCGGGCTGATGGTTGGACTGGATGATCCTGGAGGTCTTTTCCAACCTCAATGATTCTATGAAATGACATTTTTCCAACGCTTTGCGCTGACACCAGTTCAGGAAATCGTCACGTGACTACTTATTACTCCTTTCTCTTGTTTTCGTGTATATTTAATGATAAAACAAGCAGTGCAGCCACTCAGGTGGAACTCCATGAAGAACCTCAGCAAAAGGAGACCTCGTGCCAGAATGGGAACACATTTTAGTCGGATTTTATTCCTCCAAGACTCAACTGGGTCCTGCACTTGGGGCACAACAACCCTGGGCAGCTCCAGACTAGGAGAAGCCTGGCTGGAAACTGCCTGGAGGAGAAGGACCTGGGGGGGTTGATTGGCGGAGACTGAACATGAGCCAGCAGGGGCCCAGGTGGCCAAGAAGGCCAATGGCATCTGGGCTTGGATCAGACACAGTGTGGCCAGCAGGGCCCGGGAGGTTCTTCTCCCTCTGGACTCGGCACTGGTGAGACCGCTCCTCGAATCCTGGGGTCAGTGCTGGGCCCCTCACCACAAGAAGGATGTTGAGGCTCTGGAGCGAGTGCAGAGAAGAGAACGGAGCTGGGGAGGGGGCTGGAGAACAAGAGGAGCGGCTGAGAGAGCTGGGGGGGTTCAGCCTGGAGAAGAGGAGGCTGAGGGGAGACCTCATTGCTCTCTCCAACTCCTTGAGAGGAGGTTGTGGAGAGGAGGGAGCTGGGCTCTTCTCCCAAGTGACAGGGGACAGGACGAGAGGGAACGGCCTCAAGCTCCACCAGGGGAGGGTCAGGATGGACATTAGGAAAAAATATTTCCCGGCAAGGGTGATTGGTCCCTGTCAGAGGCTGCCCAGGGAGGGGGTTGAGTCCCCTTCCCTGGAGGGGTTTAAGGGACGGGTGGACGAGGCGCTGAGGGACATGGGTTAGTGATTGATGGGAATGGTTGGACTCGATGATCTGATGGGTCTCTTCCAACCTGGTGATTCTATGAACTGTGTGTGCTGCCTTCTTCTGAGCACCCTCAGCCCTGGCTGCTCGTCCATCCACCCTGGAGCAGGTTGCTGTTACTTCAGGCATGAATTGCAGGAGCTGGCCCTGGGCTGGTGGGAGGAGACGTCTCCTCCCTGCTGTGGCCTCTAATTGCGAGAGGCTACGAGACAGTCATCCGAGCGGGGAAACAGACACCGCTGGAGCTCTAAGTCCTGCTTTCACCTTTAACCTGCTGATTGAGGCAGGATTGATGGGGAATAGAGAAGGCCAGAGGTGGTTGCCCTTCACCTCAACGTCCCCGCCTGTGAAACCCAATCCACTCGGGTGATGCGTGCCTGCTTGGGAGCTGTCACTCTTGAGCTGACGAGGAAGAGCCATCCATAAAGAAGCCTTTATGGAGCTGCCTTTCATGACATCCTAGCTTCACCTTGTGCGATGCAGGGTTTTTGTTTTTTCTTTTCCCCTCCGCGTGCCCCTGTTGCTACTGTGAAAGCGAAGAGCTGCTCCGCTCGGCTGCTGGGTCTCCCTGGAAGGACCTCAGTGGGTGGTAAAGTCAGTTTTGCAGAGAAGTCTTGCCTTTGAAGCTGGAAGGAAACAGTATCCCGACGCATCCGTGTCATTCTTCTCCTCGGGATCTCTCGAGTGCAGCTGGATGGTTGGGTTGTTGTTTCAGAGCGAGGAAATAGCTCTTGGAAAGCCCACTGTGATATTTTGCTGAAATAAGACACGCAAATCAGAAAGCCACCAGCAGTGTGATGGACATCGGAGGAGAGAAGACAGGACAGCACCGATGGTGCTTTTATCCATCACATAGAATCGTAGAATCGTTAGGGTTGGAAGGGACCTTAAAGATCATCCAGTCCCATCTTCTGCCACAGGCAGGGGCACTTCCCAGTGGACTAGGGTGCTCCAAGCCCCATCCAACCTGGCCTTGAACACCTCCAGGGACACCTCTATTGCTCTGGGCAGCTTGGGCCAGGGCCTCCCCACTCATTGTGAAGAATTTCTTCCTAATATCTAATCTAAATCTTCCCCCGTCCAATTTAAAGCCACGATGACTTCGGTTGCAAGGTGGTTGTTTGAGAAGCCTTTGCCCCCCCGTGTCCTTCAGGAAGGAGGTATTAATTGTCACTTAGATGAACGAATCTGGTCCCTCAGATGGAGAAGTTATTAAATGAGACAAGGTTTGTGGTGGAAGACAAGCAGCTCTTATGCCTAAGAGCCCTATGAAGGAGATGAGAAGGAAGAGAATCATAGAATCATTGAATCACCAGGTTGGAAGAGACCCACCGGATCATTGAGTCCAACCGTTCCTATCAAACGCTAAACCATGTCCCTCAGCACGTCATCCACCCATCCCTTAAACCTCTCCAGGGAAGGTGACTCAACCACCATGACCTCTTCATGCTGGTAGCCAAAGTAGTGAAGAGCAGGTGCAGGAATGACAGTGGGTCTGGAGCTTTGGAAGAAACCTGCGGAGGGGAGGTCTGACCTCCAAATAAGCAGAGAGTTGGGATCTCGGGTCTGTGTCTTAAGCCTATTTTAGCCAACATGAAGGACCATGAGGTTGGTGAAGGGTTTAGAGGGAAAGCCATATGAGGAGCAGCTGAAGTCAGTTGGTCTGTTCAACCTATAGGACACTACGGGGAGACCTCATCACGGTCTACAGCTTCCTCACAAAGGGAGGAGGAGGAGCAGGTGCTGATCTCTGCTCTCTCGCTACCAATGATGGAACCCAAGGGAATGGCAGAGAGATGGGCAGAGGAGGGTTAAGTTGGATGTTAGGAGGCGCTTCTTCACCCAGAGGGTGGTGGAGCACTGGAACAACTCCCCAGGGAAGCAGTCACGGTGCCAAGCCTGATAATGTTCCAGGAGCATTTGGACAACGCCCTCAGATCCACGGTGTGAACGTTGGGCTTGTCCTGTGCAGGGACAGGAGTTGGCCTCGATGATCCTTGTGGATCCCTTCCAACTCAGGACATTCTGTGTTTCTATGATGGTGTTTCTATGAAGCTCCATCACTTGATGTTCACGTACAGCGCATCTTGCACAGAAGATCCTTTGCAGTTGTCCTTTTTGTTGATGGATTGACAGCAAGGTGGCACTGTACAGCAAGGAACATTACAGGAGGATTTATTTCCACTTTCCGATTAGTTTTTCCCCAACCTCGTGATAAAAGTAGTGGTTTTCTTTCCTCTACGTTGCGTTGGTTCCAGGCCACGTGTTGTTGCTGTTGGGTGGATTAAAGGGGTTCTTTTCTAAGCTGGTTCGTTAAGAGAGTTTGCGGATTGATCTGATGATCATGGGAAGCTTCGTGCTCTTGGTCTGCATTGGGGCTGCAGTGTCTAAGTGCAGTTTTCCTCTAGAACAGGACGGGAGTGGTCTGGGGGTCTGAAGGAGGACGTCAACTACTGTCGTAGAATCCCAGAGCTATCTAGATGTCCACAAGTGACAGGTAGGTAGGGTGTAGGCATTCAAGAAACCTCTGCCTTGCGGGAGCAGCTGGTGGATGCCCTTAAGTGTCTAAAATAGCACTGGAAGAGGCCACTCAGGGAAGTGGTGGAGTCACCATCCCTGGAGGTGTTTGACAGACGGTTAGATAAGGTGCTCAGGGATCTGCTTTAATAGTTGACAGGTACGGTTGGGCTTGATGGTCTTAAAGGTCTTTTCCAACCAAGTGATTTAAACAGGAAGGATTTAAAGGATGTGTCGATGTCGCGCTTAGGGACGTGGTCTAGTGGTGAACTTCACAGTGCTGGGTTAACTTTTGGACTCGATGCTCTTAAGGGCCTTGTCAAACCTAGATACTTCTGTGATTTTACGTATCTGGAACAGGTTGCCTGGAGAAGTTGTGGCTGCCCCATCCCTGGAGATGATCAAGGCCAGGTTGGATGGGACCTTGGGCAACCTGACCTAGTGAGATGTCCCTGCCCATCACAGGAGGGTTGGAACTGAACGATCTTTAGGGTCCCTTCCAACCCAAACTGTTCTCTCATTCTATGATCTTAATACCCAGTCTTAAAAGGAAAAACCCTGAAATATTTTCGATTGACTTTCTAGCTTTCAGGTTGACTTTCTAGCTTTCTGGATGACTTTGCATTGTTGCCTGTTTAAAATGTTTAAAATTGTTTAAAATGAGCCCTTAATCCTACAAAAAAAAAGCATTGAGCTTCACCAAAGCATCAGAGATTTAAAAAATCATTAGGAATCTGGTGTAAATATTAGAATCGATACCCTTATTATTTCCTAATTTTCTATCTATCCAAGCCGAGGTTGGACTTTCACCGCAGTACGTGAGCTCAGCAGAGCGCTGAGGGCTCTGTGTGCTGCGATGCCTAGAGAGGAAGAGAGCAATTAGGCTAATGGTCTCTAATTGATAAAGATTGAGGTGGTCTGACCACCAGCACAGAGGAGCAGCAATTTTCTGCTGCAGGGTTTGTTGAAGGATCTGGCTGAAGGTGAAACCAGCCTAACGCACACACAGAGATTTTGCTCCTGGACCTAAGAGTGGATATGAAGACCGAACAAAGTGAGGAGAGGTTTCTTGGGGACCTCCTGAACTTTCAGGCCTGTCCGGTGGCCCTCTGAGGACTTTCTGCTTTGCAGGAGAGCGTGTTGATTGTCCTCTGTAAGAGTTGCTTGAGTAGCACCTGAGAGGAGGTGAAGCCAAACGGTTGGACTTCATTTTGCTTGCTCGACCCTTTCTCCAGTAGTATGAGGGTTGATGAATCTTCAAGGGCTATTGAGGTTCCAGCTGAGCTTTCCTCTGGAAATGGTTGTAACAGGCTTCTGACAGGACCAAGCAGAAAAACATGCATCTCATTTGGTTCAGTAGAGGTTAAACAGTGGAAGAACCGTGAAGTCTTCTCCTCCCACTCCCTTTGAATTTCTAATGGCAAGATTGCAACCTTTCAGACCAAAGCCTCATGCAGGAGGCCCTTCCAGTGCACACAGAGAGGGTGCTTAATGCTCTTCTCGTCAAAAAACCCCTCGTCTTTTAATGGTTTTGAACCTCTGATTCTTCTTCTTGGAGAATCGTAGAAGTGTAGAATTATCAAGGTTGGAAAAGTCCTCTAAGATCATCCAGTCCAACACCACCACCGTGCCTACTAAGCCATGTCATAAGTGCCATGGCTACATGCTTTTTGAACACCTCCAGGAACTCCACCACTTGCCTGGGCATCTTCTTCCAATCCTTAACTGCTGTTCTGGTGAAGAAATGTTTCCTAACATCCGATATAAACCTCTCCTGGAGCAACTTGAGGCCATTTCCCTTCATCCCATCACTTGTTACTTGGGACAAGGGACCATCACCCAACTCACTACAACCTCGTTTCAGGTACATGTAGGGAGCAGTGAGGTCTCCCATCAGCTTCCTCTTCTCCAGACTAAACAATCCCAGTTCCCTCAGGTGCTCCTCATAAGACTTGTGCCCCAGACCCTTCGCCTCTTCCCTAGAAGAAGCAGAAATGTACGGCTGCTTCCCCCAGGGGTAAGATGTGAGGGGTGGTTTCCACCCGTGTCCTGGGCTGCATCCAGAGCTGCACGGCCAGCAGGGCAGGGGAGGAGATTCTGCCCCTCTACTCTGAGACCTCACCTGGAGTCTTGTGTCCAGTTCTGGAATCCCCAGGATAAGAAGGAGATGGAGCTGTTGGAACAGGTCAAGAGGAGGCCACAGAGATGATGCAAGAGCTGGAGAACCTTCACGAGGAGACCAGGCTGAGAGGTTGGTGTTGTTCAGCTTGGAGAAGAGAAGGCTCCAGGGAGACAATAGAGCAGCTTCCAGTATCTGAAGGGACTCCAGGAAACCTTGGGAGGGACTTTTTCCAAGGGCCTGGAGTGAAAGGAAGAGGCATGATAGCTTTAAGTTGGAAGGGGGTAAATTTGGGTTGAGGCATTAGGAAGAATTTCTTCACACTGAGGGTGGTGAGAACTTACCCAGGTTGCCTAGAGAAGTGGTGGCTGCCCCATCCCTGGAGATGTTGAAGGCCAGGTTGGATGGGGCTTGGAGCAGCCTGGTTCAGCGGGAGGTGTCCCTGCCCTTGGTGGGAACTGGCTGGGTTTAAGATCCCTTCCAACCCAACCTGTTCTATGATTGATTCTCTGTGCCCATGTACAATAATCTCTTCAGCCGGCTTTTTCGTCGTTCATTGAAATTCTCCTTCTCCATCAGGCCCCGCCGAAGGCCGTTCCCTGGGGGCGGAGGTGGCTTTTCTTGCAACAGCGAGCTGGCGTCAAGTCTCGCAGGTGGATACTGTTCTTGCTTTCAGCGTTTCAATTACCGCCATGGTCTGTTGGTCTTGGCTTAGGCAAAAGAATGAAATGACACTCGATCTGGAGTTTGCCAAGTAGCTTAAACAAGCACATTAGTTGGACCGGATAGGCATGATAATTGCCGAGCGAGGTTGTTGCTTGAATGGATCCGTTGAAGGCACCTTCAGGGAGATGCATCATCCTTTTAGATGGATGCAGAGAAAGGACAGAGCACATAGTCATAGAATAGAATCGTGGAATGGGTTGGGTTGGAAGGGACCTTAAAGATCATCCAGTTCCACCCCTCTGCCATGGGCAGGGACACCTCCCACTGGGTCAGGTTGCTCCAAGCCCCATCCAACCTGTCCTTGAGCACCTCCAGGGATGGGGCAGCCACGACTTCTCTGGGCAACCTGGTCCAGTTCCTCACCACTCTCATGGATGGACAATCTTGCTGCAGAAGAGCGAAGCCTCATATTTATTCTTAACTTCTTGTTGCTGAGCTTGTGCTGCTTGCTTACTGCAATTTGAGATGTCGGGTTGCTTGGGGATCCCTTTTTTTTTGCTCCATGCTCTAGAAGAACTGTGGGTGAATGAGGTCAAGGAGTTGTTGCTATTATGTTTAGATGATGAGATCTTGGGAAGAAATATTTTCCTGTGAGGGTGAGAGGCCCTGGCCCAGGTTGCCCTGAGAAGTGGTGGCTGCTCCTTCCCTGGAGGTGTTCAAGGCCAGATTGGATGGAGTTTGGAGCCCCTGATCCAGTAGGAGGTGCCCCTGATCGTGGCAGAGGGATGGAACTGGATGGGCTTTGAGATCCCTTCCAACCCAACCCAACCTATTCTATGAACCTATGATTGAACAACTGCACGCTGCAGAAAATGAGTAGAGTTTTATGTCATCCCATTCGAGGGCTCAGGTCCCTCATTGATCCCATGAGAGGAGGAGCATCCACCTTTTTCCTCCTCTGGAGCAGTTTTGACTCTTTGCAGATGATGGGGGTGAATATTTTAATTGCTTTAAGAATTTTCATGCTTTGGAGGCGAGCGAGTACAATTTGGAAGGGAAATCCCTGGGAAAACATGTTCAAAAAACATACAGATGTGGCAATTCATGATGTGGCTTAGTAGGCACGGTGGTGTTGGGCTGATGGTGTGACTTGATGATCTTAGAGGGCATTGGCAACCTTCAGCCTGGAGAAGAGGAGGCTGAGGGGAGACCTTGTTACTCTCTACAACTACCTGAAGGGAGGTTGTGGAGAGGAGGGTGCTGGCCTCTTCTCCCAAGGGACAGGGGACAGGACGAGAGGGAATGGCCTCAAGCTCCGCCAGGGGAGATTTAGGCTTGAGATTAGGAAAAAGTTCTTCACGGAGAGGGTGGTTAGGCATTGGAACGGTCTGCCCAGGGAGGTGGTTGAGTCACCGTCTCTGGAGGTGTTTAAAGTTAGGGTAGACGAGGTGCTTAGGAACATGATTTAGGGATTGGTGGGAATGGTTGGACTCGACGATCCAGTGGGTCTTTTTCCAACCTACTTATTCTGTGATTCTGTGATTCATGATTCAATGAGTCTCTGAGTCTCTGAAAAGCAGCACACAGCATGGATTTGGAAAGGTCAGACTGATAAGAGACGTTGGGAGATGCTGATGTTTGTTCCCAGGGGACCATTCATGTTGCTGGAGAAACTGCTCAATCATGAGGCGGTCAGTTTTCAGGATATGGTTGAGTTATTGTGACTGAAGTTTGAGAATTCAGCTGTTCACAGTTTTAAGAGCTCGTAGAATGATGGAATGGTTTGCGTTGGAAGGTACCTCAAAGGCAACCCAGCTTCAACCTGTGGGCACAGGCAGGGACACCTTCCACTGGATCAAGCTGCTCAAAACCTCATCCAGCCTGGCCGTGAGCACCTCCAAGGAGGGAGCAGCCACAGCTTCTCTGGGCAACCTGTTCCAGGACCTCACTACCCAACATAGGGTTGATGGGTCAATGCCCGAAGATCTTCTCTGGAAAAGTCTTCCAACAGAATCACTTTCGGAGGTGTTTTCTTGACACGTTGTAGAACTGCACAGGGCCACCTTTAACATCTCCACAAAGCAGGCTGAGAAGAGTGCTAGTTAGTTTTAAAAATGAATTATAGAATCACCAGGTTGGAAAAGACCCACCGGATCATCGAGTCCAACCATGAGCTGTTGACCAGCTCTGATCTAGAAGAAAAACCCAAATTCTGTGATATTAGATGTTTGCTGACCCGACGTTGACCCAACTTGTGCTGACTGGGATGGTGATGACTGGATTCTGTGCGTCACCAAGTGCCATCGTCTTGCTTGAGCAAATCCTGAGTTCGTGAAATGGGCTCGTTTAGCACCGTGACTGGGTTCGTGTCGGTTTTGATTAGTTGCTGGGACGGTTGACCAGTCAAGGGTTGGTCGATGGCTTGGGTTGATCAGCCATAGGAGTTGCCGAGTGTTCCTTTCTGGAGCGTAGGTGGGAGTTTTGTGTCCTTTGGCACGAGACCTCTTGCGCGAAGCAGATTTGTTTCAGTTCTGTGGTTTTCTTTGTCGCTTCCCATGAACCGTCTGGCTCGATCTCCCTCGGCGGGTGCTGGGCTGGGTGGGGCTGGGAGTTCCTGGCGTTGGAAATTCGGGTCGGACGCCCGCGTCTTTGAATTTTCTTTGAAGTGTTTGTATGTTTTGAGCACCCTGACGTGCTAAAGATGATAAAAAAAAAAAAAAAAAAGGATCTTTGGCTTTGCGTGGTATCAGCCAGACAGAGGAGCAATAGGCGTGGACCACGCTGAGACTCACTTGGCGTCTCCCCATCCTCCTCTTCACAGCAGTCGCATCTGCCCAAGTGGAAGAGTAAATACTCCTCCAATCTAATCACGTTAAATGTTCCAGGCTGTAATACTTTAATTCAGCTGCTGACATAAGGACTGATGGGGAAATGATGTGGTAATCGGGAATGACAGCCGTGGTAGATAGGAATCTTTTGTTTCACAGATTAAGTGAACCTGAGTAGATAGTCTTGTCTATCTCTGGGTGTGCCCCGTAACCAGAAATAGTCCTCCAGGCTGACTCAGAGCACAAAGCGACTCAGGAAAGTTGAGGTTTTCTGCAAACACCTTGATTTGTTCGCGATCCAGACCTTTTACTGGCCGCCCGGAGGTGCAAGCCGAGCTCGGAGGCATCTGTGGTTGGAGTAGGTGATCAGAGAATCATAGAACAGTAGAATGGGTTGGGTTGGAAGGGATCTCAAAGCCCATCTAGTTCCAACTCCTCTGCCATGGGCAGGGACACCTCCCACTGGATCAGAGGCTCCAAGCCCCATCCAACCTGGCCTTGAACCCCTCCAGGGATGGGGCGGCCACAGCTTCTCTGGGCAACCTGGGCCAGGGCCTCCCCACCCTCATTGTGAGGAATTTCCTCCTAATGACTAATCTAAATCTCCTCACGTCTATTTTAAAGACATTGCCCCTCATCCTATCACCCCAGGCTCTTGGAAACAGTCCCTCCCCAGCTTTCCTGGAGCCCCTTCCAGTACGGAAAACTGCTCTAAGGTCTTCCTGGATCCTTCTCTTCTCCAGGCTCAACAACAACTCTCTCAGCCTGGTCTCAGAGCAGAGGTGCTCCAGCCCTCAGATCATCTCCGTGGCCTCCTCTGGACCTGTTCCAACAGCTCCATCTCTTTCCTGTGCTGAGGATTCCAGAACTGGACCCAAGACTCCAGGTGGGGTCTCACAAGAGAGGAGCAGAGAGGCAAAGTCCCCTCCCTCGCCCTGCTGGCCACGCTGCTCTGGACTTCTCCAATCTAAATGATTTTATGATTCTACACGGTATTACTTTGTTGTGAATACACTATAAATTAAAAAAAATAGTCTAGAATGTGCACTCACAACCAAGAAACCGACCCTATCCTGGGCTGCGTCCAGAGCAGCGTGGCCAGCAGGGCGAGGGAGGGGATTCTGCACCTCTATTCCTCTATTTTGAGACCTCACCTGGAGTCCTGTGTCCAGTTCTGGGATCCTCAGCATGGGAAGGACATGGAGTTGTTGGAGCGTGTCCAGAGGAGCCCACGGAGATGATCTGAGGGCTGGAGCACCTCCCATGAGGCCAGGCTGAGAGAGTTGGGGTTGTTCAGGCTGGAGGAGAGAAGGCTTCGGGGAGACCTTAAAGCAGCTTCCAGTACCTGAGGGGCTCCAGGAAAGCTGGGGAGGGGCTCTTGATCAGGGGGTACTGGGATAGGTCAAGAGGGAACGGTTTTCAGCTGAAAGAGGGGAGATTGAGATGAGTTCTCAGGAAGAAATATTTTCCTGTGAGGGTGGGGAGGCCCTAGCATGTGATGTCCAGAGCAGCGGTGGCTGCCCCATCCCTGGAGGGGTTCAAGGCCAGGTTGGATGGGGCTTGGAGCAGCCTGGTCCAGTGGGAGGTGTCCCTGCCTGTGGCAGGGAGGGTGGATCTGGATGATCTTTGAGGTCCCTTCCAACCCAAACCATCCCGTGACCTTTCCCTTGTGGCATTTTGGAGCAAGGCTGTTTTTTTTCTGTTCCTCTTGAGGTTTCAGATGTGGACGGGGGAGGGAATCCCCCCTGGAATGCACACCCTGTGTGGAATTGCTTTTCAAAAGTGTTGGGAAAGAGTCGCTTCTGCAGGACTAGGAGCTCGTTGGAACAGCCAGTTCTGTCCTCGAGATGCGCATTCCGGGATGCCAGAGGGAAAATAGAAGGTTGGAATTTGCTTCGTGTTTGAGGTTAGTTTGAAAGGAGTCTGGTGCCTTTATTGGGAGTGGTTTTATATAGCAGCTCTCGGTGGAAACAGTTTGTCTTTTATATCTTTAGGTTCAGGGATTTCTTTCAGGTCACCCTGAGTTCATACAATTTTATCTTCTACCTTGGTGGCAGGAGGTGTCGTAATCTGGAATGACTGGGCTCCCAACTTGCTGTATAACCTCTTGGAGCCCTTATTCTGCTTGGTTATGGGAGCAGGTGGATGAAATGGATGTGCAGGTGTCATTCCCACGTGGAATGGGTTGAAATTTTCCATAAGCGTCCCCTGACATCCCAGGTTCTCGTTGCCTCGAAGAGGAGCATCGCTCATGGATCTTTTTGCAGGCTCTGTAATTTGGGGGGGTTTAAATATCCCCCTGCCTTTTAGGCACTCGGACCTTTCTCTGAAGGCAAGAGGAAGCCTCCAGCACAAATTTTTTCTCCAGTAGAGTAATTTTCTTATAGATTATGAGCTATGATGACAATATTCTGCTCTCATAAAGATCCAGCACAGCTTCAGTTGGACCGTGTGGGTAAACATATAGAGAATCACAGTCATGGTTTTGAGTTGGAAGAGACCTTAAAGCCATCCAGTTCCACCCCAGGGACACCTCCCACTAGATCAGGGGCTCAAAGCCTCATCCAACCTGGCCTTGAACCCCTCCAGCCATGGGGCAGCCACAGCTTCTCTGAGCAACCTGGGCCAAGACCTCACCACCCTGAGCATCAAGAATATCTTCCTAATTTCTCATCTAAATCTCCCTTTCCCAGTTTAAAGCCGTCCCCCCTCGTCCTGTCAATCCAGACCCTTGTAAAAATCCCCTCCCCGGCTACTGGAAGGCTACTCTAAGGTCTCCTTGAAGCCTTGTTTTCTCCAGGCTGAACAACCCAAACTCTCTCAAGCCTGTCCTCCTATGGGAGGTTCTCCAGCTCTCACGTCATCTCCGTGGCCTCCTCTGGACCCGTTCCAACAGTTCCATCTCCTTCTTGTGTTGGGGATTGCAGAACTGGACACCGTTCTCCCTGTTGGGTGCCAGCTTTGTGTGTGCGCTTTTTAGTATTTGGTGTTTGCGTTGTCGCGATGGATTTCTCCTCTTCCAGTGTCTTTGAAGACCAAATTCCATCCTCGCTGGCTGCGTTGCGGTGGTGGCTGTAGAAGTAGGAACGTGAACTACGGGTATTTTGGTTTAATGTTCTCATTTCTCTTCCTGAGCCAGCTTGTAGGTCTGTCTCTCGGCTCCAATGCTTCTTTTCCTGCTCAGCTGCACTCAAGCACGCAACGGTTCGCTTGAAGGGAAACCTCGTGCTCTGCAGTCTTGCTGGGATCTGAGATGTCCTGGTTTGACTCAGGTTTTGTCGACTGACGCTCTATTGATTGGCTTTATTTCTAAATCACAGAGATGCAGCATCTACCGACTTACTCGACAAGCTGGGTTTCATTTTGAACAAGAGAGTTCACTCAGGGAATACGCAGGACGAGGGTTGGAACTGGATGACCTTTCAGGTCCCTTCCAACCCAAACCATTTGGTGATTCTGTGATTCTAAGATCTTTCGTGCGTTTGGAAACAGCCAAGCAACTGAAGCATTGTAAAATATGTGGGAATTGTTGGTTTGGGTGCAGTAGCCCAGTCCCTAAGGGGGACCTGGCCAGGCTGGATCCATGGGCTGAGGCCAACTGGATGATGATGCACAAGGTCAAGTATTGGGTCCTGCATATGGTCCACAGCAACCCCATGCATCGCTCCAGGCTTGGGGAAGAGTGGCTGGAGAGCTCCCTGGAGGAGAAGGACCTGGGGGTGTTGGTTGAACATGAGCCAACAGTGGCCCAGGTGGCCAAGAAGGCCAGTGGCATCTTGGCTGGGATCAGAAGCAGCGTTGGCAGCAGAAGGAGGGAAGTGATTATGCCCCTGGACTTGGCACTGGTGAGGCTGCACCTGAAATCCTCTGTTCAGTTCTGGGCCTCTCACTCCAAGGAGGACATTGAGGTCCTGGAGCTCATCCAGAGAAGGAGAACGGAGCTGTGAAAAGGTCTGGAGCCCAGGGGTTACAAGGAGTGGCTGAGGGACCTGGGGCTGCTTTTCCTGGAGAAAAGGAGTCTAAGGGGAGACCTCACCACTCTCTCCAACTCCCATGAAGGAGGTTGGAATCAAGTAAGAGTTGAGCTCTTCTCCCAAGTAGCAAGTGATCGGACGAGAGGAAATGGCCTCAAGTTGCAGGAGAGCAGGTTGAGATTGGATATTAGGAAAAATGTCTTTACTGAAAGAGTGGTCAAGCACTGGAAGAGGCTGCCCAGGGCAGCGGTGGGGTCTCCATCCTCAGATGTGTTCAAGTTACATGAACACATGGTGCTTTGGGACAAGGTTTAGGAGGCATCTCTTCAGTAGGATGAACCTTGGCCTCAAGCTCCACCAGGGGAGGTTTAGGCTGAACAGTAGGAAGAAATTTTTCATGGAAAGGGTCATTGGGCACTGTTAGAGGCTGCCCAGGGAGGGGGTTGAGTCACCTTCCCTGGAGGGGTTTAAGGGACGGGTGGACGAGGTGCTGAGGGACATGGGTTAGTGATTGATGGGAATGGTTGGACTCGATGATCCGGTCGGTCTCTTCCAACCTGGTGATTCTATGATTCTATGATAACCTCCACCTGGTTTACAGGTCCAAAAACCTTGATAAGTAAGTTATCACTGTTTCTGATAGTTCGTTAAAGCAGACACTGCCCATCTCCTCCAGCAACCTGTTACTCTTCTTCCTCGGAGGTTCCCGAAACTCTGATCTCAGCCCTTCAGGGATGGAAACTGAATCACAGTGCAGGAAAGTCCCGCTGTTCGAGTCACACGAGGCGTTCTTGGGAGCGAAGCACTGGCCCAAAGACTTTGCCAAAGCCACTAATAAGATCCAGGTTTCTTGGGTTGAGGACAGATTCTGCAGGGACCATTGTGGTCCTCTGCAGCCTGTGCTCGCTGTCCCATCACCTTGGCCAGAGTCCCCATGCCTCAGTTGACTTCTCTGCTCCATGAAAAGCAGCAGTGGGGGAAAAAAATGAGCCATTCCCCTTCGTCCTATCACTCCAGACCAAAGAAGTCCCTCCCCAGCTTTCCTGGAGCTCCTTCAGGTATTAGAAGCTGCTGTAAGATCTCCCTGGAGCCTTCTCTTCCCCAGGCTGAACAACCCCAACTCTCAGCCTGTCCTCAAGGCAGAGGTGCTCCAGCCCTCAGAACGTTAATGCCATCACGTCTGTTTGGATTTTTATGTCTTTTTGAGCATGAGCCGGCTCCCTCCAGCTCTACAGAAGCTTGTTGGAACACTCAAAACAACCAGCTCCTGCTCCCTCTTCTCATAAATCATGGAGGATCCATGCACAGATGTTCCCAACTGGAGAAGCTTTAGTTACCTACAAATGAGATTTAGATTGTAAAGTGGATTACACTAATATATTTTTTTTTATTGTTGGTAAATGATAGGGTTGCAACTGGATCTTTTGATGACATCAGCTTTTTGGGGTGATGGGGAATCACAGAATCATAGAATCACCAGGTTGGAAGAGACCCACCGGATCATCGAGTCCAACCATTCCCATCAATCACTAACCCATGTCCCTCAGCGCCTCGTCCACCCATCCCTTAAACCCCTCCAGGGAAGGGGACTCAACCCCCTCCCTGGGCAGCCTCTGACAGGGACCAATCACCCTTTCCGGGAAAAATCTTTTCCTGATGTCCAGCCTGAGCCTCCCCTGGTGGAGCTTGAGGCCATTCCCTCTCGTCCTGTCCCCTGTCCCTTGGGAGAAGAGCCCAGCTCCCTCCTCTCCACAACCTCCTCTCAGGGAGTTGGAGAGAGCAATGAGGTCTCCCCTCAGCGCTTGGATACAGGAACCTGGTTCTTGTGCAAGGGCTTAAATCTGTCTTCCAGCAGTGAGGCTGGAAATCACCATGAGTCTGTTGACATTTGAGTTCTTGGGGAGGTTTCCCTGTGCTGTAAGAGCAGTTGCTCTCATATCAGGACAGGCTGAGAGCTGAGGTTGTTCAGCCTTGGAAGACCTTGGAACAGCTTCCCGTACCTGAAGTTGCTCCAGGAAAGCTGGGGAGGGAATCTTTCTCAGGGAATGCAGAGATAGGACGAGGGGGAATGGTTTGAAGCTGAAAGAGGAGAGATTGAGATGAAATATTGGGAAGAAATGTTTTCCTGTAATCATGCTGAAGCAATGGATCAGGTCACTCAGAGAAGTCGTGGCTGCCCCATCCCTGGAGGTGTTCAAGGCCAGATTGGATGGGGTTTGGACAACCTGATCCAGTAGGAGGTGTCCCTGCCCATGGCAGGGGGGTTGGAACTGGATGTGCTTTGAGGTCCCTTCCAACCCAACCCCTTCCATGATTCTGTGATTCTGTGTTGAGTTCTCACACTCAATGCCTGTCGCTCTTTTGGCTTTAAAATCAAGCAAGCTCACAGTTGTGTGTTGTTTCTAAAAGCAAAGGGCAGCCGAACCGGGCTGCCTTCCAGCTAAATGAACAGTCTTGGGAAGTACATGTTGAAAACACATGAAAAATGCTTGATGAGTTGGTGGATTCATTTTGAAGATAACGTATCCCACCCTGCGTCCTCCAGATCTGGCAATGAAGAGCTTTACTGTGCTTGCGAGCTTTATATGAAGCACACGTTCAACCTCCTTTGGGTTCCAGCCTTTAAGAACATGGTTTAGCCATTTCTAGATGTTATAGTGCCATAATACGACTTGCCGAGACTGTATGAAATTACGGTTACCCCTCACCTTTCGCTTTGGGAAGGTGTGAACAGCATCTCTGCAAAGAGATGGCTTGGAGAGCCGTTTCCTTCTTGTAGACGTCATCCTGAAGCTTAATTTTGCTTCGATGGTGGCTTAAAATCTAGTAGCACGTCAAAGCCCAGCTCATTTCATAGAATCAAAGAATGATTTGTGTTGGAAGGGACCTTAAAACCCATCCAGTTCCACCCCCTGACGTGGGCAGGGACACCTCGCACTGGATCATGTTGCTCCAAGCCCCATCCAACCTGGCCTTTAACACCTCCAGGGGTGGGGCAGCCACGACTTCTCTGGGCAACCTTGGCCAGGACCTCCCCACCATCACAGTAAAGAATTTCTTCTTAATATGTGACTTAGATCTCCCCTCTTTCAGCTTCAGACCTTTCCCCCTCATCCTATCGCTTATCCATGATGAGGAGCCCTTCCCCAGTTTTCCTTTAGCCCCCTTCAAGTGCTGGAAGGCAACTCAGATCTTTAAATTTTCAAGCTTTTGTCTCAAAAGTAAATGAACAAAAGTCAATTTGTGTCCTTCTTGCTGAGGGACATGGTTTAGTATTTGATAGGAGTAGTTGGACTTGATGATCCAATGGGTCTTTTCCAACCTGGTGATTCTAGGATTCTATGATTCTTATGCTTTTGGTGGCCTGGATGCCCTGGTTTTCTCCCGGCTTCGATACCCAGGTAGCTCCAACCTGAATCATAACCATCCTTCCAAAGGCAGAGATGGTAATATGAGCTGCAGGAGCTGCTCCCTAGGCTTCTTTCCCATATAATTACTATAATAAAAGTCTTAAAAAAAAGAAGTGTAGCAGAAGCGGAGAATGTGAATTACTGCGTCGCGCAGCAGCGGAGCAAGATCTTGATTGAGAGTCTTGGTGGTGCTCTGCCAACACCTCTGAGCTTGACCATGTCTCTAAGGGGGTTAGATACGTCCACCTTGGCTTAAACCATCCAGTTGTCCGATCGAACGCCGTTCCTGGGGGATCAAAGCTACATCTCATCAATTTTGTTTCAGCGAAGACGGTTTTACTTGACACCTAATCAAACGATATTTCCTCGCTGCCGCTCCGACTCGGAGCTGTCAACTCATCGTTGTGTGATTTTTCATGAGCCGCGGTGCCAGTAGAGTTGAGGAGACTGTGGTTTGGTTATAGCTTGAGGCTAAACTAAGCCAGATGTTCCGGCCTTTATTTGAAGTCATTAGTTCTTCGGCAGTCGATCCGCTCACATTCCTTTCATTGCTGGAGCGCTTTGCTTTTCGGAGAATATTGCCTTTTCGCAGCGAATCCCGGGCATCGATAATAAATGACTTCTGGGCATCGCAGGAAAAAAATTAAGTAAAGATGTAATTTACAGAAAACAAACAGCGCGTTGGCTTTGTTCCCACGAGGGATAAAGAGCCAGGAGATCCACAGCCACCCCAGAACGTGCAGGAGATCCAACGAGCAGAAGAACTGTTGGAAGAACCTTCTTCAGCCGCTGTGTTTCCAAGAGTTTGTTCCAGGGGTAGCTGGAAGGAGGAAGGAGGGGAATTTCCAGAGATAGTTTTGGGACTTGGGAAGCTCTAGGTTCTTTTCTTCACCAGTTGGTCATGATTATATTGAGCAACTTGTGTCCTTGATATTTCCACAGCTGTTGAATGGGCGTGTTCTTCCTAATGTGGGACTTGAGGCTTTCTTCTGCCTAGAATCAGAGAATCAGAGAATCACCAGATTGGAAGAGACCCACCGGATCATCGAGTCCAACCATTCCGATCATTCACTAACCCATGTCCCTCAGCACCTTGTCCACCCATCCCTTAAACCCCTCCAGGGAAGGTGACTCAGTGCCCTCCCTGGGCAGCCTCTGACAGGGACCAATGACAGTTTCTGTGAAATATTTCATCCTGATGTCCATCCTGAACCTCCCCTGATGGACCTTGAGGCCATTCCCTCTCGTCCTGTCCCCTGTCCCTTGGGAGAAGAGCCCAGCTCCCTCCTCTCCACAACCTCCTTCGTGAGTTGGTTTCTAGTTCGTTGAAAAAAGCCAGTAGAGAACTCCACAGCTCCCTACAAGGACAATAAAATACCATAACGAGGCCAGTCCTTGCCAATTGGGATATTTTAATTGCATGATAAATAGGAAGAAGTTAAGTAATGGGGTTTTATCTGCTTGTGAGCAAAGATCTTTGAGCTTCAACAATGCTCAAGCTCCTTATAGAATGATAGGTTAGGAATAACCTCTAAGATCAGCCAGTCCAACTGTCAACCCAACACCATCGTGCCTGCGAAACCACGACCCCAAGTGCCACGGCTACGCAATTTTTTAACCTCTCCAGGGTTGGAGACTCCACCACTGCCCTGGGCAGCTTCTTCCAGTGCTTCACCGCTCTTTCAGGAAAGAAATGCAGTCTAAACCCGCCCTGGTGCAGCTTGAGGCCTTTTCTTCTCATCTTATCATACGTTTCTTGGGAAAAGACATCAGCACCCACCTCAATGAGGTCTCCTCCAGGCTAAACAATTCCAGTTTCTTCAGGTGCTCCTCATATCCCTTGTCCTCCAGCCCCTTCCCCAGCTCTGTTCCCCTTCTCTGGACACACTCCAGCCCCTCAATGTCCTTCTCGTATATGGGGGCTCAAACCTGAACCTGCAATTCAAGGTGCAGCCTCACCAGTGATGGTTCCTGGGGCACGATCATTTCCCTGCTCCTGCTGGCCATTGTTTCCTTTCATATGAGCTTCCAACCTTGAAACTCCAAATCCAAGGTTGTTCATCAGTTCTTATTTTCTCTATTATTATTAGTTTTATCGTTTCTTATATTTACAGCAGCCATGCGGAGAAGGACTTGGTGGGGAGCTGATTGATGAGGAGCTCAACATGAGCCAGTAACGTGCACTCGTAGCCCAGAGGGCCAAGGGTGTCCTGGGCTGCGTCCAGAGCAGCGTGGCCACCAGGGCCAGGGAGGGGGTTCTGCCCCTCTGCTCCTCTCTGGTGAGACCTCACCTGGAGGCCTGGGTCCAGTTCTAGGATCCTCAACACAAGAAGGAGATGGAGCTGTTGGAAGGGGTCCAGAGGAGGCTATGAAGACGATCAGAGGGCTGGAGAACCTCCTGTACGAGAATAGGCTGAGAGAGTTGGGCTTGTTCAGCCTGGAGAAGAGAAGGCTCTGAGGAGACCTTAAAGCAGCTGCCAGGGGACCTAGAAGAAAGCTGGGGGAGCACTTTTTACGAAGGCTTGGAGTGATAGGACTGGGGGGAATGGGGATAAACTAGAGAGAGGTAGATTTACACTGGTCATAAGGAGGAATTTCTTCACCATGAGGGTGGTGAGACACTGGAACAGGTTGCCCAGGGAAGCTGTGGCTGCCCCATCCCTGGATCTGTTGAAGGCCACGTTGGATGGGGCTTGAAGCCCCTGATCCAGTGGGAGGTGTCCCTGCCCACAGCAGGGGGTTGGATCTGGATGATCTTTAAGGTCCCTTCCAAGCCAAATTATTCGATGATTCTATAGCGCAGTTTGAGCTGTCTCCGAAAATAAAATCTTGGCTTCTGAATTCACTCAGAAATGCTACGAGGTGCAAATTGCTGCGTTTTCATATGCCTTCAGTTTGTCTTTGAGCTGCCATTCTCGGAAGCTGGTTTTAATTGGTGAATAAGCTTAATGACATTTGTGATGACTGACGATCCAATTACCGCGGTGGGACTGCGCCGCTGAGGAATTTGGCTGCAGGAGTTACCAGTGTTTCCCACAGCCGATACCTGCCCTCATTTGGTCGCCTGATTAAGGTGAAGCCAAGGAGAAAAAAGTTGAGCAAGTTCTGATTTGAATGAAACGGATGGATGGAGTGAAAGCTGGAATTTGCTGCAGGTTGGTTGTCCTCTCCACGCCATCCAGCCGGGCACCAAAACATATTGAGAGAAGACAGCTGAAAGAGGATAGAGTTGGATAAGGTTTAACGTGAGGTTTAGCAAGGCCAAGTGCCGAGTCCTGCACTTGGGGCACAAAAACCCCGTGCAGCTCCAGATTAGGAGAAGTCTGGCTGGAAACTGCCTGGAGGAGAAGGACCTGGGGGTGTTGGTTGAACATGATCCAGCAGTGGCCCAGGTGGCCAAGAAGGCCAGTGGCATCTTGGTTTGATCCGAAACGGCGTGGCCAGCAGGGCCAGGGAGGTTCTTCTCCCTCTGGACTTGGGGCTGGTGCAACTGCTCCTCGAATCCTGGGGTCAGTTCAGGGTTCCTCACCACAAGAAGGATGTTGAGGCTCTGGAGCGAGTCCAGAGAAGAGCAACGAAGCTGGGGAAGGGGCTGGAGAAGAAGAGGAGCAGCTGAGAGAGCTGTGGGGGTTCAGCCTGGAGAAGAGGGGGCTGAGGGGAGATTTCATTGCTCGCTCCAATTCCCTGAGAGGAGGTTGTGGAGAGGAGGGAGCTGGGCTCTTCTCCCAAGTGACAGGGGACAGGACGAGAGGGAATGGCCTCAAGCTCCACCAGGGGAGGGTCAGACTGGACATTAGGAAAAAAAATTTCCCGGAAAGGGTCATTGATCCCTGGCAGAGGCTGCCCAGGGAGGGTTTGAGTCCCCTTCCCTGGAGGGGTTTAAGGGACGGGTGGACGAGGTGCTGAGGGACATGGGTTAGTGTTTGATAGGAATGGTTGGACTCGATGATCTGGTGGTTCTTTTCCAACATGGTGATTCTATGATTCTATGATCATAGACTCATAGAATGGTTTCGGTTGGAACGACTCAAAAGCTCGTGCAGTTCCCAACCCCCTGCCATGGGCACTGGACCAAGCTGCTCAAAGCCTCATCCAACTCGGTCTTGAACACCTCCAGTAATGGGATGTCTGTGACTTCTCTGGGCGACCTGTGCCAGTGCCTCATATTAGGAAGATATTTTAGATATTTTGACTGTGAGGGTGGGGAGGCCCTGGCCCAGGTTGCCTACTGAAGTTGTGGGTGGCCCCATCCGTGGAGTCTTTAAAGGCCGGGCTGGATGGAGCTTTGAGTAACATGATCCAGTGGGAGGAGTCCCTGCCCATGGCAGAGGGGTTGGAACTGGATGGGCTTTGAGGTCCCTTCCAACCCAAACCCTCCTACAGTCCCTGTTGGTTGTAGGCTGAGTCAGTGGTGGATACGCCCCATCAAACACCTTCAGAAATAGGATTTACTCATGGGCAGTTAAATCCCAAGGACCACTAAGCTGGGTTTGAGCAATGAAAAGATACATGAGCCTTGTCCTCTTTCGAGATGAAAGTTACTCCCAGTAATAAACTTTGCCTGATCATGTATTGAATTTGCAAAGTATTAGAATTAGGAGTATTTCTCTCCCAGCTTTCATCCAGAAGGGTCTCAGATCATTAAAAGCACAAATTAAACCTCTAGATTGCCCTACGTAGGAGGGAGGGGAAGCATCGAGCTGGTTTTACAGCCTAGGAGCTCACCTGGAGATGCTCTCATAGAGCTGGAGAGCTCCTCAATCTCATTTCCCACCACCCAGTTCTTGGTCCAGGCTGGGGCTACTCTTTTCTAGCTCGATTTTGCAACGATAAACCGGTTCTTCACTAGGTGTGGTGCAAGTTAAGGCTTCTCTTCAGCTGAAACACTGGCTTAAGCCACTCCTGAGTCGCTTCAAGCACGAGTACATCTGCAGCCTTCGCCTCTGTTGGATGTTGGCTGTGGATTCCGGTTGTGGAGTTGAGGTGTGAGGCCAGGCTTTGTTGGCAGGGCTGGGGCTGTAACCCGATTAATCTGAACAGGTAAAAAGTAACGCGATCCATCAGCAGCACGACTGGCAGCGCCGTGAATTTTTCATCAGGGGGGCCCTTGGAGAGGAGGTGTCCGTTACCGAGGGTGGTAGAAAGGAGAGAACCGTAGCCAGGCTTTCATCCGGAGGGATATTGCTTAACCAGCGAGGAATCCTTTCATCAATAAATTATGAGAAGAATGGGAGCGTTTCGAAAGATCGGCCTGTTAACGTGCTCTCATCCGGCAAATTTAAGGAATGTCATAGTTTGGCCTGGGATGCCTTGAGGGATTTGAGAGGTGATAGCGTGCGGCGGTGCAGACCGAGGAAGGCGAGACCCCGTTGCGTGTGGTGGAGCTAGGACAAGCATCCATCAGCGGAGAGGGGAGGAGGTGAATGTGGTGGGACCGCTGAGCCCCCGGTGTTGAATAACGGGAGGAAAAAGCAAGCAGGCTCCCTTTTGTTCTTCCACCTGGCTGTTGTCCACGCCATGATCCTCTCTTGGAAGAGTTGGCTTTCTAATAGCTTCTGCTTGGCGCCTGTGGGGTTCTCCAACTCCTCCCATGTGTAATGAGCCCTGGTCACACAGCTCCGAGGAGCAGTTGTGGTTTCATAGAATCATAGAATCACCAGGTTGGAAAAGACCCACCGGATCATTGAGTCCAACCATTCCCATCAATCACTAACCCATGTCCCTCAGCACCTCGTCCACCCGTCCCTTAAACCCCTCCAGGGGAGGTGAATCAACCCCCTCCCTGGGCAGCCTCTGACAGGGACCAATGACACTTTCTGTGAATTTTTTATCCTAATGTCCATCCTGAGCCTCCCCTGGTGGAGCTTGAGGCCATTCCCTCTCGTCCTGTCCCCTGTCCCTTGGGAGAAGAGCCCAGCTCCCTCCTCTCCACAACCTCCTCTCAGGGAGTTGGAGCGGGCAATGAGGTCTCCCCTCAGCCTCCTCTTCTCCAGGCTGAACCCCCCCAGCTCTCTCAGCTGCTCCTCTTCTTCTCCAGCCCCTTCCCCAGCTTCGTTGCTCTTCTCTGCACTCGCTCCAGAGCCTCAAAATCCTTCTTGTGGTGAGGGGCCCAGAACCGACCCCAAGATTTGAGGAGCCATCTCACCAGGGTCAAGTTCAGAGGGAGAAGAACCTCCCTGGACCTGCTGGTCACTCAATGACCAAAACACGTTTGGAGAAGACAGGGTTTGAAATCCTCCATTCCGCACAATTTCAAATGCTCATGTCTTTAATTTCTCGTAACCTCTGGTTGACTCGAGGCTCAGTGAGTAACAAAAGATACTTTTAGCGCCTTTACGGGAAGATGTCAGGTCACTCGGCGGGTGGAGGATGTGTTGAGTAAGCCTGTGCTCCCCAGAGAGACCTTCTCCTTGCCCTCGTGGAACCCAGTGGTTGCACCTTGATTGGCTCCCTGATTGCACCCCCATGTCTCCGTCTTTCGTTCCTGTCTAACGATGGAGCCGTGCTCCCTCGCTTATGTAAGCTGGCACGTGAACAACAACTAAGTTAGAACAGAAAGCAAAAGAATTCCGAGCCGTCATCGAAATCCTGTGGTGTTTATGGGGTGGAAACTTACCCGGATTTTCCAAATGACTTTTACTGTCAAAGTTATCTTGTCCCTGGCTTTTTGCTAATTCAGGCTTCTCCACCAGCGAGATGCCTGCTGATCCTTGCAATTGGATGAATGATTTTCAGGTCAATGGAAGGGGATATTTCTGTGGGGCGATGAGTGAAGAGCAGACCAAACTTGGAATGTACAGTGTGTTTGGTACCATCCTGGAAAAGAAGAGGCTGAGGGGAGACCTCATTGCTCTCTCCAACTCCCTGAGAGGAGGTTGTGGAGAGGAGGGAGCTGGGCTCTTCTCCCAAGGGACAGGATGAGAGGGAATGGCCTCAAGCTCCACCAGGGGAGGTTCAGGCTGAACATTAGCAAAAAAATTTTCATGGAAAGGGTGATTGTTCCCTGGCAGAAGCTGCCCAGGGAGGTGGTTGAGTCCCCTTCCCTGGAGGGGCTTAAGGGACAGGTGGACGAGGCGCTGAGGGACACGGGTTAGTGATTGATGGGAATGGTTGGACTCGATGATCCGGTGGGTCTTTTCCAACCTGATGATTCTATGATTCCATAATAAATCCACTCTTTGCGCCTTGGTCCTGCATTTCAAGTGACAATATCCAAGTCTCTGTCATAGTGTGGAGTGTGGGATTGGGTCCGTCTGGACTCTCCGCTGCATGAGGCTTTTTGATATCAGGTCTGAATGGTGGGATTTATGGTTTCTGAGTGTTTTGGTCATTTAATTTCTTAGAAATGCAGGCAAACACGGCCCTTCCCCTGTTTTTTTTGACTGAACCACTGACTTCTTGTTCTGCCTTTGACTTGGCAGCATCGTTTAAACCTCCTTAGATTGCTCACCTCAAAGGATGATGAGAAACATAATGATTGCCCTCTACAATTACCGGAGAAGAGGCTGGGTGTTGGTCTCTTCTCTCAAATAAATGATAGGACTAGAGGACATGGCCTCAAGTCGTGCCAAGGGAGGTTTAGATTGGGTAGTAGGAAAAATCTGAGGCACTGGAAGAGGCTGCCCAGGGCAATGGTGGAGTGTCCATCCCTGAAGGTGTTCGAAAACATGTAGACGTGGCACTTTAAAACATGGCTTAGCAGGCACGGTGGTGTTGGGCTGATGGTTGGACTGGATGATCCTAGAGATCTTTCCCAACGTTAATGATTCCATGATTCTGTGCGCAACAAAGTCAACCTGATTGCGTGGGAGGCGTGTCAGGCTTGGAGCTGGATAAGCTTTAATGTCCCTTCCATCCCAAACTGTTCTGTGATTCTCTTGATTTCTTTTATTTCGCTATATTTGCTGAAATGACCCAAATCAACCTGGTTCTGGGTCACAGCTCGTGTGCACAGGGCTGCGTTGTGGTTGCGGGGCGAGCCGTGGGCTGGAAGTCATGGTGAGCATCAGGAGACAGGAGTTTCTGACCTCAGCTGTGAAGATGTGCTTCAACGAGACCTTCCAGTGCCTGAAGGGGGCAGATAAGATACGGGGAATGGGTATAAACTGGAGAGGGGCAGGTTTAGACGAGACATTAGGAAGAATTTCTTCACCATGAGGGTGAGGAGGCCCTGGAACAGGTTGCCCAGGGAAGTCGTGGTTGCCCCATCCCTGGAGGAGTTCAAGGCCAGGTTGGATGGGGCTTGGAGCCCCTGATCCAGTGGGAGGTGTCCCTGCCCACGGCAGGGGCGGAACTGGATGGTCTTTAAGGTCATAGAATCATAGAATCACCAAGTTAGAAAAGATCCACCAGATGATCAAGTCCAACCCTTCCTATCAAAGGTCCCTCCAACCCAAACCGTTCTACGTTTCTGTGATGCCGAGATGATAAGCCCCAGACTGCTGAAGCAGGAAGAAAATGGAAACAGGGCTTGTGTGTCAGACGTCACGTCCACAGGAGCAAATCGTTGATGGGGAGCGAGCAGGGATGTGCTTGGAGCAGGCAATATCACCCGGGGGTTCATACTCCCTGCAGCTCTGGCATGGCCGTGGTTCGTTTTCTTACACCTTTAAACAACCTGCATGTCCCAGTGTTAATCAAAACAACTTTACACACGCCCCTGTGCTCAGATTATGACTGATTAAAAATACTAGGATTACTCATCAAATTTTATCAGCTTTCCATGTCCTCCAGGGCCTCGCCCTGGCTCCAGGTACCAGATCTGTGGCTGCACATTCACTCTTCGCGCTATTTAATTTTGATGAACCCTGTTTTCTTGTTTTGAGGTGTCACCTCTTAGGCGAATGCCTTGGCCGTTAGCTCAGATGTCACAAAAAAAAAAAAAAAATCAAAAATCAAACCCTGATAAATAAAACACCAATAAATGATGGAGAGAAAGAAGGGATGCATGACAAAGTGAGTTGTGCTTGCCCATGTCTGCTCTGAATTGCTTTAGGATCCGATCAGATCGGATTCCTTCATACCTCAAGCCGAGCTAGAGGGTTTTGACAGCTTAAAAACACTCGGGGAGCTTGATCAGCCAGAGGATTTCAGATGAAGTGTGAGCTCTGATGCCAGCAACGCAAATAGTTTGTGTTTCTGCTGCTGCCAGCTCTCAGTTTTTCATATTTAATATGGTAAAGGGTGACAGGACCCTTCTGTCTTTGCCGTAATAGAAGTGGGAATAATATCCCTGGCTGTAAAACTGCGTTAACTGGGGAGCTTAACTGCATAAGAGCAGGTAGGGGAAGGACGTGCTGGAGTCTCCATCCCTGGAGGTGTTCAAGAAACATGTAGATGTGGCACTTCAGGACGTGGTTTAATAGGCACGGTGGTGTCGGGGTGATGCTTGGCTTGATTATCTTCGAGGTGTTTTCCAACCTCCATGATTTTATGATCCTGTTGTTGTGTACAAGGTGGCCTTCAGCAAGGTCTTGATGGGGAGAAGGAGACTTGACTTGGTTCTTCTGGAATGTGTTACCAAGCAGTTCAACTGACCTTCAAACGAGCGTGGGCTATTAATTAAGAAAGCAATCTAATTTGTCAATAATACAGATTTTTTTATTATAAATTTGAAGATGAAAGAGGAGAGATGGAGATGAGACCTTCAGAGAAAAGTCTTTACTCTGAGGGTGGTGAATCATTGGCCACAGAACTTGTGGCTGCCCCATCCCTGGAGGTGTTCAAGGCCAGGTTGGATGGGGCTTGGAGCAACCTGATCCAGTGGGAGACGTCCCTGCTCATAGCAGGGGCTGGAACTGGATGGGCTTTGAGATCCCTTCCAATCCAAACCATTCTGTGAGTCGGTATTTCACCATCCGAAGGTGAGGAACCGCCAAGCTTCCCAAGGAGAGTCAGTGAGGGTGGTGGACACAACGTTCTCCATGGTTTTCAGGCTGAGCTGTAGGCTTCGCTTTTCCTCGTTGCTTCTCCAAGCGTTTTGGTCTTGTGAGTTGGTGAGGGAAGAGCGAGGTCACCCAAATGTGTTTCCAGTCTTTAATAAAGCTACAAACTCATCGAAATTCCCCTTCCTCCATCCAAGGAATGGAAGAGGCTTTGTTTTTTTCCATAGACTGACGTTCCCCCCCTGGATATATTATTTGAAGTACAATCAGAAAATCAATTCCGAGCAGCTCCTCTCCGCGCGGAGGGTTCTTCCATTAATATCAGATGGGAGAGGCCGGCCAGACGCCGCGAGTGGATCTAGTTTGCATTTGAAGGAAGGTTTTGTGTATGAAACTGAGAAACGCTTCCCGCTCCGACACCGGTGATTGATTGCAGTTCTGCTAAAGATTAGCCAGACGTCTTAAGCGCCGCAATTATTCATGTTTTCGTAGTTAGATGCTAAATTTAAACTGCGTCGAACAACGTACGGACACTGGGTTAGGCTGGTCCGCAGGAACCGCTCCTGAGCGGAGAAGGAAAATGCAATTTGAGGGTTATTGTTTCATTTTTCCAGCTATATTTTGTACCATGAGTGGGCTCAAATGTAGCCCGATGCACACATGATGTCAATTAGAGCTGTGCCGCCCTTAGCACCCGCAGCTTCTCAAGGACCAGGCAGGCGAGGGATGTCCAGGGAGGAGAGGGGAGACCTGGAGGGGAGGTCCAGGCATCGTAGGGTGCCCCAACCTCAAGAAGGATGTTGAGGCTCTGGAGCGAGTCCAGAGAAGAGCAACGAAGCTGGGGAGGGGGCTGGAGAAGAAGAGAAGAGGAGGCTGAGAGGAGACCTCATTGCTCTCTGCAACTCCCTGGGAGGAGGTTGTGGAGAGGAGGGAGCTGGGCTCTTCTCCCCAGGGACAGGGGACAGGACGAGAGGGAATGGCCTCAAGCTCCACCAGGGGAGGGTCAGGCTGGACATCAGGAAAAATGTTTTCCCAGAAAGGGTGATTGGTCCCTGGCGGAGGCTGCCGAGGGGTTGATTCACCTTCCCTGGAGGGGTTTAAGGGACGGGTGGACGAGGCGCTGAGGGACATGGGTTAGTGATTGATGGGAATGGTTGGACTCGATGATCCAGTGGGTCTCTTCCAACCTGGTGATTCTATGATTCTATGATCTGCCTGGGGTCCCCTCCCTCCTTGTAAAGCAAGGTGCTCCCAGGAATACGGAGAACTCTCTTGTGAGGATGTTAGAGGGCTGGAGCACCTCTTCCATGAGGCCAGGCTGAGAGAGTTGGGCTTGTTCAGCCTGGAGAAGAGAAGGCTGTGAGGAGACATTACAAAGAAATCCTCCACGCTGAGCCCAGGTTGCCCAGAGCAGTGGTGGCTCCAACCCTGGAGGGGTTCAAGGCCAGGTTGGATGAGGCTTGGACCACCCTGATCCAGTGGGAGGTGTCCCTGCCCATGGCAGGGGATGGAACTGAATGGGCTTTCAAGTTCTTTGCAACCCAAACCTTTCGATGATTCTGTGTTTGGACCTGGTGGTTCAGTGTTTGCGAAGTATTTTGGTTTCGATGGGTGGAAGGAGGCTGTAGAATAAAAGTGGGGTTTGGGTTTCCTCTCCTACTTTTGTTGGTGGAAAAAAAAACAAGGCAGGAGCCGGTTATGGGAATTCTGGTGATTTCTGTAGGTGGATAAAGGGATAACAGTGCAGTTTCCATAGCCACCAACTCAGAAATTGAGTTGAGGTCACCTTTTCTTTCCCCAATTCGGGTCCTAAGTGGTGCATCTTGTACAGCACTTCACGCAAGGATCTTCAGCCACATCCCCATCTCCGTTTCCACCTTGTAACCCTCAAAATTAGAATCATAGAATCATTAAGGCTGGCAAAGACCTCCAAGATCGTCAAATCCAACTGTCTAACCAGCCATGGAAGTGTTAATTTGGTGTGCTCCTGCCCTGCCATGTCACAATTGATGGTCTAATTGAGTACAGGTGATATTTTTTTAAAAAAAAAAAATAAGGATTTGTGTTGTTTTAGTTCCATTTTGGGATGATTTATCACTTTGGAGCGTTACAGCTGTTTAGACTATAGCAAAGTTTGGCCTCCCGTGCGCTCACCTCCCATATGTTACAATATTAATAACCCTCCAACCACGGGAAACTCAGGTTTTCCTCTCAAAAAACCCGAAGCTCTGCAGATGATGCCACGCAAAACGGCTGCCGGGGGTCCCAGCACCCCGTACTCCCACCACAGCTTTGCAGAGGGGTGAAGTGGAACTCAAAAAGCCGATGACAAAGGAGAAGATGAAGCACGAGGCTGGCTCGGAGCTGTTGGCATCACCGCGCTGAGAAGGTCATGAAGCCACAGTGATGGGCTTGGAGCTCTGCAGGCCTCCTTTGAAGGAATCTCTCCGTGTTTTAGTACCTGTGGCCTTAGGGGTTACCTGGTGTGGTTACGTCAAGGAGGAGGTTCAAGGCCAGGTTGGATGGGGCTTGGAGCAACCTGATCCAGTGGGAAGTGTCCCTGCCTGGCAGGAGGTGGAACTGGATGGGCTTGGAGGTCCCTTCCAACCCAACCTATTCCATGATTCTATGAGAAATCTCTTTGTTCTATCTGGTCTGCTGAGACCGCTCCTCGAATCCTGGGGTCAGTTCTGGGCCCCTCACCACAAGAAGGATTTTGAGGCTCTGGAGCGAGACCAGAGAAGAGCAACAAAGCTGGTGAAGGGGCTGGAGAAGAAGAGGAGCAGCTGAGAGAGCTGGGGGGGTTCAGCCTGGAGAAGAGGAGGCTGAGGGGAGACATTATTGCTCTCTGCAACTCCCTGAGAGGAGGTTGTGGAGAGGAGGGAGCTGGGCTCTTCTCCCAAGGGACAGGGGACAGGACGAGAGGGAATGGCCTCAAGCTCCACCAGGGGAGGGTCAGGGTGGACATCAAGAAAAAATATTTCACGGAAAGGGTGATTGTTCCCTGGCAGAGGCTGCCCAGGGAGGGGGTTGAGTCGCCTTCCCTGGAGGGGTTTAAGGGCCGGGTGGACGACGTGCTGAGGGACATGGGTTAGGGATTGATGGGAACGGTTGGACTCGATCCGATGGGTCTTTTCCAACCTAGTGATTCTATGATTCCAAACCATCTCAAAGCCTCAGCTGAAGGTGGATCTCATACCGCGCTGCCTGCAGCCGGCGTAACCCAGCCAGAGCCTTTAGATTCACGTGGCGCTTTGGCTCCGCAAGGGGACGTCTCTGATTTACGATGCCGTTAGCCCCCGTTGTTAGGGTTTCCAAATCCAGCACACGTTGGGCTCGGAAAGTTGGTTTTGTTCTTGCAATTAAAGCAGCGCATAAATATCTGACAGGCGAGGTGCTCCAGGCTCTACGAGTTCTGGCTGAGACTTGGAGGACTCGGTCGGGCAAGCAGTGATATATTGATATTTTCGATGCTAGGGTTTATATCTCTTGGTTTCTTAAAGCTCCTGTGCATTTGGGTTTAAGGTTGGGGTATAGGGCTGGGTAACCTGCTGAGGAACAGGAGATGTTGTGGTCAACTCCACTCAGCCTCACGGCGGCGTTGATGGAAATCATGTGCACATAGATGCAAGGAAGGGGAAAGAAATAAAGAAAAAATTGAAAAAAAGTAAAGAAAAATGAAAAAAAATTAAGCAGGTGAGGTCATTCGGAGTTGAAAGGAGCTCCAAGTGCAGCTGTGGTGGGAGGAAAGCTGTGATGGGTGTGATGATGGGTGAGGAGACAGTGGAGAGAGAGCTTTTTGCTCCAAGAAAAGGGATTTTTAGAGAGGGGAAAGAAGGAATAAATGGAAATTGGGATGGGGGAAGCTCTCCGGGGTTCGTCTGGGTTTGGTGGTGAAGATACGGGGTTGGATTGTGAGGGTGACAGCGCCGGCCGGGAGGGGCAGGGAGCCCTGGGTCTGGGTGCTGGGGGGAGGGAGAGGGGCAATTAGTGAGAGGGGTAATTAGTGAGGGGGTTAGTTAGTGAGAGGGGTAGTTAGTGAGAGGGGCAATTAGTGAGTGGGGCAATTAGAGGGGCAATTAGTGAGTAGGGAAATTAGTGAGAGGGGCAATTAGTGAGAGGGGTAATTAGTGAGGGGGTTCGTTAGTAAGAGGGGTAGTTAGTGAGAGGGGATATTAGTGAGTGGGGCAGTTAGAGGGGCAATTAGTGAGTAGGGAAATTAGTGAGAGGGGCAATTAGTGAGAGGGTAGTTAGGGAGAGGGGCAATTAGTGAGAGGTGGGTGGAACAGATTCTGTTCTGGGCGAGAACGGCGTGTTCCCCACACACTGGGAAGTTGTGTGGGTCCTGATGATGCCACTTCCCTAGAGATGTTCAAGGCCAGGTTGGATGGGGCTTTGAAGAACCTGATCCAGTAGGAGGTGTCCCTGCTCGTGGCAGGGGGGTGGAACTGGATGGGCTTCCAAGCCAAGATCCCTTTGAACCCAAGATCCCTTCTAACCCAAGATCCTTTCCAACCCAAGATCCTTTCCAAGCCGAGATCCCTTCTAACCCAAGATCCCTTCCAACCCAAGATCCCTTTCTAACCCAAGATCCTTTCCAAGCCGAGATCCCTTCTAACCCAAGATCCCTTCCAACCCAAGATCCCTTTCTAACCCAAGATCCTTTCCAAGCTGAGATCCCTTCTAACCCAAGATCCCTTCCAACCCAAGACCCCTTCTAACCCAAGATCCCTTCCAACCCCAACTATTCCATGATTCTATGATTCTTTCAGAGCGATAAAGAAGATTTTAGCTCGCCCCCCGTTTTGCGGGGAGCTGGGGGGACCCATCCCTGCCTTTGCTACTCGTCGTTTGCAGCAAACGAGCACGAGATTCCTGTTCTCCAAGTTCAAAATCAAGTGGCTTTGTTTCTCCTGCTGGTTTTAGCCTGAGGTGGATCCAGTTGGTTTGATGCTTCTCTCTTCCCCTATCCCTCCGTCCTCATCTCCTCCATCCTTTCCCTGCCGTAACGCTTCGCTCAAGCCTCTCGGAGCTGCCGTTGCTCTTCTGAGGTCTCGGAGAGAGGAATAAATTCTGCAGCAACAAATTCCCTGCATACGAATTCCTCTTGGGAAGCCGCCTGCCTGGTTTATAATTAATGCTGCTATTGTTCTCCTCTTTTTGTATATTTAGATGGCCTTTTTGTTTAAAGTTGATTACTTGCTGCTCCTTTGAGTGGCTCTCAGGGGAGGGAAATGGATGATATTTCAACAGCAGATCAGCCACAATATGTACTAAATAAACAGACTTGCTAAAACCCCCATAAAGGCCCCTTTGTCCTGTTGGATAGCGAAAAGGGGAGAAAAAAACTCTCCCAGAAGGATGCTGGTTAGTGGAACTTATCTATGAGATCTCCAATTGCTATGATTGTACCGGGAAGCATCCTAAATTAAATGCTTCCACCCTTCACTGGTCACCTAAAATGTCACCCCGGCTTTAAAGGCTTAGCAGATGGTATCATTGAAGCATCTCCAGTCCGAGCCAACCCTGTGCTGGGAAGGTCTTGGTGTTCAGCCGTGTTCATGCACCGAGCAAGAGCTTATGTCGAGCGTCGGAATTAGAGGTTGCACATGGCTATCGATTAAATGACAGCTTTCCCTCCTCACACCATTGATCTTGGCTGTGGATTTAATGGATTTGGCGAGTTGTCAAATCCTAGAAGGGGTTGGGTTGGAAGGAACCTCCAAGCGCATTGAGTTCCAACCCCCCTGCCATGGGCAGGGACACCTCCCGCTCGGTCAGGTTGTTCGTATCTTCAGTTGGAGGGAGGTGGGTGCTGGGCTCTTCTCCCAAGTAACAAGTGAAGGGATGAGAAGAAATGGCCTCAGGTTGCACTGGGGGAGGTTTAGATTGGATGTTAGGAAAAATGTCTTTACTGAAAGACTGGAGAAGAGGAAGAGGCTGCTCGGGGCAGTGGTTAAAATGAACTCCAGCTGGAAACCATTTCCAAGTGGTGTCCCCAGGGCTCAGTGTTGGGTCCTGCCCTGTTCAGTGTCTTTATCAACGACGTGGGTGAAGGCATCAAGTGGGCCCTGAGCAAGTTTGGGGGTGACACTAAGCTAGGTGGAAGCGTGGATCTGCTGGAGGGTTGAGAGACTCCAAAGGGATCTGAACAGGCTGGATCCATGGGCTGGAACCAACGGCAGGAGGTTTAATGAGGCCAAATGCCGGATCCTGCACTTGGGGCACAACAACCCTGAGCAGCTCCAGACTAGGAGAAGTCTGGCTGGAAACTGCCTGGAGGAGAAGGACCTGGAGGTTTTGGTTGACAGTGACTGAACAGGAGCCAGCAGGGGACCAGGTGGCCAAGAAGGCCAATGGCATCTTGGCTTGGATCAGACACGACGTGGCCAGCAGGTCCAGGGAGGTTCTTCTCCTTCTGGACTCAGCACTGGTGAGACCGCTCCTCGAATCCTGGGTCAGTTCTGGGCCCCTCACCACAAGAAGGATGTTGAGGCTCTGGAGCGAGTGCAGAGAAGAGCAACGAAGCTGGTGAAGGGGCTGGAGAAGAAGAGGAGCAGCTGAGAGAGCTGGGGGGGTTCAGCCTGGAGAAGAGGAGGCTGAGGGGAGACCTCATTGCTCTCTGCAACTCCCTGAGAGGAGGTTGTGGAGTGGAGGGAGCTGGGCTCTTCTGCCAGGGGACAGGGGACAGGACGAGAGGGAATGGCCTCAAGCTCCACCAGGGGAGGTTCAGACTGGACAAAAAGATTTTTCACAGAAAGGGTGATTGTTCCCTGTCAGAGGCTGCCCAGGGAGGGGGTTGATTCACATTCCCTGAAGGGGTTTAAGGGACGGGTGGATGTGGTACTGAGGGACATGGTTTAGTGATTGATGGGAATGGTTGGACTTGATGATCCGGTGGGTTTTTCCAACCTGGTGATTCTGTGATTCTGTGGTGAAGTCTTCATCCGTCAGGGTGTTCAAAAAACCTTTAGATGTGGCACTTTGACATGGTTTAGTAGTCACGGTGGTGTTGGGCTGACAGTTGGACTTGGTAATCATAGAGGTCTTTTCCAACCTTAATGATTCTACGATTCGATTCCATCAAGGAGGCTCTTCGAAGTTTATCAACCTGAAGGGCTCAGCCTGCTGAGGAGCAATCTCAATTTATTAGTAATGACTATGTGAAACAATAACATGAATGACTGTGAAAATCTTGCATGCATTTGGATGGCTGGTTATGTGCTTCTGCTTTTTCGACCTTAAGTTCAGTGCTGGGTTAATTGCTTTTGGTCCGTAGTTATCTCTGGAACATCCTATCAACGTTATATGATCAATAAATATTCCTAGAAGAAAATTTAAGACATCTCTATGGACAAACTATTGGGTATGAAATCGTGGTTTAGTATTTGATAGGAACGGTTGGACTCAATGATCCTGGAGGTCTTTTCCAACCTAGTGATTCTGTGGCTCATCGCAAAATCTACGACCATTAAAGTGGGATTAGTTTTCATAAACAACATCACAGGGGGGTTGAAATGCTTGGTTAAACGGCGCTGAAGAGAAGCGGCCGAGTGAGTTGAGATGAGGAAAGAATCAAATAGAGCATCCGAGGCCGCGTCAGGATACCTTATCCTTGTTCAAATTGAAATTAATCATAGAGTCATGGAATGGTTTGGGTTGCAAGGAACCTTAAAGTCCATCCAGTTCCCCTCCTGCCATGGGCAGGGACACCTCCCGCTGGATCAGGAGGCTCCAAGCCCCATCCAACCTGTTCTTGAACACCTCCAGGGGTAGAGTAACCACACATTCCCTGGGTAACCTGTTCCAGGGCCTCCCCACCCTCATCGTGAAGAAATTCCTCCTTATGTCCAGTCTAAATCTGCCCCTCTCCAGTTTATCCCCATTGTCCTATCCGCACAAACCTTTATGAACCTCCCCAGCTTTCTTGTAGCCCCTCCAGATACTGGAAGGTCTCTATAACGTCTCCTCGGAGCCTTCTCTTCTCCAGGCTGAATTGGTTTCCCATCTCTACTAGTCTCGCCAGGAACTTGAAGGCTTTTGCTTCGGGAGCAAAATCCCAGTCTTAACCTTCTCTCTACAGAATTATCAACTGGGTTTACATAACGACGTGTGAAATTGCCGCAAACAAGTCATGGATGGAGGGGAGGGAGCTTTGACTTGTAATGCAGAACAGAACCGGGAGAGATGGTGTAGACAGACAGGAGAAGCTGAGGCCCTGTGAAACCAGAGAGAATCGTGATGCTCTCCTTGGTGGTGAGAGCCTCAACTAGCTGAAAACCAGCAGAAAAAAAAAATAAACCCCAAAACAATTATTGGAGAAAAATCCCTTCAGTCCTGCTTTTTATTTTGTCCTATCAAGTGAGAACAAGGTGATGGAGTTAAAGACTCTTAAACTGAAAGAGATGGGAACTCGAAGCCTGAATAAGTCCTCTTCTTTTTTTTTTTTTGTTTTTTTAGTTTTAATACATAGCAATTTGCTGCCACAGTAAATCAAAGCTGATGTGGGTGAATTTAAAACACAGACCGCTTAACTCTTCAAAAAAAATGGGTTTGGGAAGGAGCGGACGAGGAAAACGGTGAATGGAGTTAAATCCGGTTGGCGGCTGGTCACAAGTGGTGTCCCCAGGGCTGAGTGTTGGGGCTGTTTCTGTTTAATAGGACAGGCTGAGAGAGTTGGGGTTGTTCAGCCTGGAGAAGGGAAGGTTCCTAAGAGACCTTAGAGCAGCTTCCAGTACCTGAAGGGGCTCCAAGAGAGCTGGGGAAGGGACGGGTCACAAAGGTTTGGAGGGATGGGACGAGGGGCAATGGGGATAAACTGGAGTGGGGCAGATTTAGACTAGACAGAAGGAGGAATTTCTTCATGATGAGAGCGATGAGGACCTGGAAGAGGTTGCCCAGGGAAGCTGTGGCTGCCCGGTCCCTGGAGATGTTCAAGGCCAGGTTGGATGGTGTGTAGACCTAAAGAAGCGCAGGTGCAGTAGATGGTTTCTCGATCAGCCTGTCAATAACGAACTCCATAAATCCCAGATGAGCTGGTAGTACGGAGGAGGATGCTCGAAAGAACGATCTATCTCCAGCTTGGGACACCGGCTGAGGTCATGGTAGGTGCTTCCCACAGAATGATAGAGTCATTAGGTTAGAGAAGACCTTTGATATTGAGTCCAACCATACCTGCCCACTACTAAACCAGATCCCTGAGCACCTCATCTACCCGGCTTTTAAATCCCTTCAGGGATGAGGATTCCACCACCTCCCTGTGCATCTTCTGCCAGGTCCTGAGAACCTTTTCCATGGAGAGATTTTTCCTGATGTCCAGTCTGAACCTGCCCTGGTGCAACTTGAGGCCATTCCCTCTCGTCCCATCACCTGTCACTTGGGAGAAGAGACCAACAACCACCTCACTCCAACCTTCTTTCAGGCAGTTGTAGACAGTGATGAGGTCTCCCCTCAGCCTCCTCTTCTCCAGGCTAAACACCCCCAGGTCCCTCAGCCGCCTCAACCAGACGCACGTGGTGAGCTCAAGTTGTGTTGCTGGTGGTGAGCGTCCTTCACAATGACATCTGAATAATCGATCTTCAGAATTCTGGTGGAAATGCTATTTCCCTCCTGCTTTAAACGCTGCAGAATCAGAACAACGGCTTAGCGGATGCTTTTGAGGAATCTGGTAGCTTTTCTGGGACGTCCCTGACGCATCTCAGAGTGGAGCAAAAGTTTTCTGGAGGCCAAGGCAAGCAATTGGAAGGGGTTTTTTTTGGGTTTTGTTTTTTTTTTCCCCAAGAAAATTGCAAAACTAAATCAACTCTGCGTGCTGGTAGCTCTATTATGATGAAATGCACTGAACCAAAAAGTTCAGCGTTCTTGGAGGCCTTTCTTGTGGTCAATGCCAGAGATTTCTGATTAATAAGGAAAACAGGACGGCTTCCTCCCTCAGAGGTGCCGGGATTAAAAAGATGAAGCAGTAGAGACGAGGGAAAGCCTGGAGCGAGAAGACGGAGTGGTAGCAAAAGAAAAGGAAATAAGGATGAAAAGTTATATAAAACAATATAATGGGGGGTAAGGGGAGGGTGGTTTCCAAAAGTCTGTGGGACCTGTCTCAGAGAAGGTTGGTTTGACGCCCTCTTGAAGATAGACAGATGATGTGCTGAGAGTCTTTTCCAGCTCTAATAAGTAACTGAAACTAGGGAAACGCTGCTGTCCCGTGAGTGGCATCCTTAGGAAGTCTCATTTCGGCTGCTCGCCTGTGCTTGGGTTCTCTGGTGTCTAATAGAGCTGAGCTTTTCTTTCGTATGCACTTGTCTTCTGTAGCCGACCATCGGTTTTGAGTAAACAGGAAAGGTTCTTTCCCCAAAGAACCACAGAGTCTCTATCTCTGGAGATACCTAAACCCAAACTGATGATGTCCTGAGCAAACATGAGCCAGCAGTGGCCCAGGTAGCCAAGAAGGCCAGTGGCATCTTGGCTTGGATGAGAAACAGCGTGACCAGCAGGTCCAGGGAGGTTCTTCTCCCTCTGCACTCGGCACTGGTGAGACCAAACCTTGAATCCTGTGTTCAGTTCTGGGCCCCTCACCACAAGAAGGATGTTGAGGATCTGGAGCGAGTGCAGAGAAGAGCAACGAAGCTGGTGATGGGGCTGGAGAAGAAGAGGAGCAGCTGAGAGAGCTGGGGGTGTTTAGCCTGGAGAAGAGGAGGCTGAGGGGAGACCTCATTGCTCTCTCCAACTCCCTGAGAGGAGGTTGTGGAGAGGAGGGAGCTGGGCTCTTCTCCCAAGGGACAGGGGACATGACAAGAGGGAATGGCCTCAAGCTCTGCCAGGGGAGGGTCAGGCTGGACATTAGGAAAAAATATTTCATGGGGAGGGTGATTGTTCCCTGTCAGAGGCTGCCCAGGGAGGGGGTTGAGTCCCCTTCCCTGGAGAGGTTTAAGGAACAGGTGGACGAGGTGCTGAGGGACATGGGTTAGTGATTGATGGGAATGGTTGGACTCAGTGATCCAATGGGTCTCTTCCAACCTGGTGGTTCTATGATTCTATGAAACCACTCCAGCTCCCATGCCTTGAGCAAGGTCCAAGGGATCTTTAGGGATCCCTCCAACCCCAGATACTCCGGTTCTCCATGTTCTCCGTGGAAATGGTTCAAAGCTGCACCAGGGGAGGTTTAGACTGGCTGTTGGGAAGCATCTTTTTAGCGAGAGGGCAGCTAAACCCTAGAACAAGCTTCCTAAAGAGATGGTTGATGCCCCAAATGTGTCAGTGTTTTACGAGGCTTTTGGACAATGCCCTTAACAACATGTTTCAAGTTTTGGTCGAGCCTGAAGTGGTCAGGGATTTAGACCAGATGATCCAGGAGCGCAGTGACAAGATGAGGGGGAACCGGTTGAAGCTGCAAGAGGGGAGATTGAGATGAGATCTCAGGAAGAAATGTTTTCCTGTGAGGGTGGGGAGGCCCTGGCCCACGCTGCCCCATCCCTGGAGGTGCTGAAGACCAGGTTGGAGGGAGCATAGAGCTACCTGGTCCAGTGGGAGCTGTCCCTGCCTACAGCAGATGTCTGGAACTTCATGGGCTTTGAGGTTCCTTCCAACCCAAACCATTCTATGATTTTACTATCCTTGTAGGTCCCTTCCAACTGAAATGGTCTTTTCTGTTTTATTCTCTGTGAGGTCTCTACTTGCCAGTTTTTGTTCTAGGAGGATTAGGGGTGGCTTAAGGATTGACCCTTATAAGTATGAAATCGAATGAAGAATAATCATGTAAGCCTCAGTTCTTGAGGAACTCATCCATAAGGAACTTCTTTCCCATGAGAATGATGGAGCAGAGAGGGTGTGGAGTCTCCTTCTCCAGAGATATTCAAACCACCTGGACACGTTCATAGAACCACAGAATCACAGAATCACCAGGCTGGAAAAAACCCACCGGATCATCAAGTCCAACCATTCCTATCAAATACTAAACCATGTCCTGTGCGACCTGCTGGAGGTGACTGTGCTTTAGCAGGGAGGTTGGACTGGGAGATCTCCAGAAGTCCCTTCCAACCCCAACCATTCTGGGAGCTGAAAAAGCAGAGTGGCTTATGCTACAGCTCCACATTTCTACATTGTCGAGGTGCTCAGGCCTGCGGTTTACCGGTGGACACCTACGGTTGGACCCAATGATCTCAAAGGTCTTTTCCAACTGACCAGTTCTATGATTCTATCCATCAGGAGACTGAATCGTGGGGTCAGCACCAGGCAGGATCGAGGGGAGGAACCTGGTGGATGCAGAAGCAGCCGGGGCATCAAGCCCGGAGTCGCGGAGGGGTTTTATTAACTTGAGCAAGAACAAAGTCGTAGCCAAAGGCATTTTGATGTTGTGCAGACATTTCTGTAAGGAGATCTGTCTTTTCTGCCTGTCCTGTGTCCCTGCCAACTAAATCCGATCGCCTTCTGCTCCACTACTTTCTTTCTTTATAAACGCAGGTCGATAATGAAATAGAAACACATGGGGTTCTTCCCCCCCCCTCCACCCCCCAAATACCACGTTAATTTAAAAAAGGCCGTTTTCATTAGTCGTTCTATACACAAGGGCTACAGATTACAAATGCAGAAAATTAAATTGTAAACTCTACAGTGAGGCCTTGAGGGGGGTGTAACGGGAGACGCGAACCCTCCCCATTCCCCAGGCTCCGTGAGGACGCTCCGTGGGGAAGACGACCTCCCTTCAGCCTCCATAAACCACAAAGGATGGGTCAGAGCCTTATCGGCTCGAATTTATACTCCTAACTCCGGGCTTGCTCCCTTTCCCAGAGTTAAATGACTTCTTTGCATTGGATTTGAGAAGAATTAGAGGTTTGGCTTCGTTTTCTTTCTTTTCTGCTTCTGTTTCCAAGTGAGTTATTGCTATAAAAAAAGCAACAAAAACCCATCAGATTCATCCTGTTTCTGATCCGAGAAAAAATATCTTTACTAAAGGAGTGATGAAACATTGGAAGAGGCTGCCTGGGGCAGTGGTGGAGTCTCCATCCCTGGAGGGGTTCAGAGAACGTGTAGACGTGGCACTTTGAGACATGATTTTGTAGGCACGGAGGTGTTGGGCTGGACGATCTTAGAGGTCCTTTCCAACCGTAATGATTCCTTGATCTTAATTAATATTAATTATTGCAATAGATCTGTCTCTGTTGAATCCCTACAGACCATGACAACAGCTCCAGGTGCAGCAGAACCCTTCATTGTTTTCTTAGTTAACTGTTTGCTGCCTCCTTAAGCCCCCAGAGAAATACATGTGGTTCCTCTCCCATTACATAGAATCACAGGATCAGAGAATAGTTTGGGTTGGAAGGGACCTTCAAGATCATCCAGTTCTAACCCCCCTGCCACGGGCAGGGACATCTCCCACAGGATCAGGCTGCCCAAGGTTCCATCCAGCGTGGTCTTGAACACCTCCAGGGATGGGGCAGCCACAACTTCCCTGGGCAACCTGTTCCAGGGCCTTCTCACCCTTCATGGGGAAGAAATTCTTCCGTAAGTCCAGTCTAAATCTGCCCCTCTCCAGTTTATCCCCATTGCCCCTCATCTTATCGCTCCAAACCTTTGTGAACAGTCCCTCCTCAGTTTTCTTGGAGCCCCTTCAGGTACTGGAAGCTGTCTTAAGGTCTCCTTGGAGCCTTCTCTTCTCCAGGCTGAACAAGCCTGGCGTCATATGGGAGGTTCTCCAGCCCTCTGATCATCCTTGTAGCCTCCTCTGGACCCATGAGGTGACGCATGTGGGGCTCACAATGTGTAATCCTCTCTTGTCCCCTTTTATTCGGCCCCTCACCACAAGAAGGATGTTGAGGCTCTGGAGCGAGTCCAGAGAAGAGCAACAAAGCTGGTGAAGGGGCTGGAGAAGAAGAGGAGCAGCTGAGAGAGCTGGGGGGGTTCAGCTTGGAGAAGAGGAGGCTGAGGGGAGACCTCATTGCTCTCTACAACTACCTGAAGGGAGGTTGTGGAGAGGAGGGAGCTGGGCTCTTCTCCCAAGTGACAGGGGACAGGACGAGAGGGAATGGCCTCAAGCTCCGCCAGGGGAGATTTAGGCTTGAGGTAAGGAAAAAATTCTTCACGGAGAGGGTGGTTCGGCATTGGAACGGTCTGCCCAGCGAGGGGGTTGAGTCACCGTCCCTGGAGGTGTTTAAGGTGAGGGTGGATGAGGTGCTTAGGAGCATGATTTAGGGATTGGTGGGAATGGTTGGACTCGACGATCCGGTGGGTCTCTTCCAACCTGGTTATTCTGTGATTCTGTGATTTTCAAATACCCTGAGCTGAAAACATGCTGTGCCCTTCACTACTCGATTTCTTCTTGCAGTTACGGTTTCTTATGCTGTGTCTCCATCCTGAACCTTTTCTTTTTCTCTTTTTGCCTTTCGGCTGGAAGGATGTGGAATTAACCATAAGGACGTGCTGGGAGAGCTGGGGTTCTTCGTCCTGGAGAAGGCTGTGGGTGAGACCTCAGAGCGGCTACCCAGTACTGAAAGGGGCTCTAGGAAAGTGGAGAGGGGCTCTTGACCAAGGAATGTGGGGTAGGACGAGGGGGAACAGTTTTCAGCTGCAAGAGGGGAGATCGAGGTGAGATCTTAGGGATCTTTTCTTGTGAGGGTGGGGAATGCCCAGAGAGGCTGCCCCATCCCTGGAGGAGTTCAAGAGCAGGTTGGATGGGGCTTGGAGCAACCTGATGCAGTGGGAGGTGTCCCTGCCCATGGCAGGGGGGGTGGAACTGGATGAGGAATCGCAGGAAAACGTTTCTTCCTAACATCTAATCCATATCTCCCCTCTTTTAGCTTAAACCGTTCCCCCTCATCCTATCCCTGCCCTCCCTGTCCTCTCCCTGAGCTCCTCCCCAGCTCTCCTGGAGCCCCTCCAGGTCCTGGAAGCTGCTCTAAGGTCTCCCTGGAGCCTTCTCTTCTCTAGACTGAACAACCCCAACTCTCTCAGCCTGGCCTCAGAGCAGAGGTTCTCCAGCCCTCACATCATCTCTGTGGCCTCCTCTGGACCCGTCCCAACAGTTCCACCTCCTTCTTATGCTGGGGATTCCAGAACTGGACACGGGACTATATCCAGTCTGGTCCTTTCCAAAGGAAACCGTAGACTCAGGCATTCACGCCGCCTTCGAGTTCTGCCTCTGCGTTTCCCCCTCTGCTCCTCCCAAACCCTTTTTGAACTCGTTGCAAGCGTTCGCTGAAATTTCACCCAGGGTGGAGGGTTATTAAATTACGACGAGTTTCGTGGAAATAGGATAAGAGGATAAGAGTCTAGCAAGCGCTCTCCCTAGAGAGGGGCTGTGCCGAGAGCTCACGCTTCGTTAGACCCGGAGAATCCAGCAGTAGGAAGGGTTTAGAGACAGAATAAGGTTCAAATGAGGTTGACCCATCCTTGTATCAATCACAAAAAATACATTTATATAAAGCCACGCTTGCTTAACCTGGTGCCAGCTGAAACTCTTGTTTAAGACCTAGGATGTGGTTCTTCTTATGCGCCCTTGGCTGACTCTGTAAATGACCCTGAAGTCCCACATGGCCTAATTAATTTGGTTTCTTAAAGTAGCTGGTGATTTTCAGCATCTCTGAAACCCTTTCTGGGCTTTATTTGTTTCCTGGAATGATTTAGGGCAAAACCATCATCCCTATGTATGATAACGACTGCGCTGAATTACATCCTGTGGCTTCTTTATACCCTCCTCATCTCCACTGCAGCCGCGTCTCCCGTGTGGTGTCTTCACCGCCGATGGATTTTGCCTTGGGAGCCCAGAAACTTCCTCAAAGACTGCAGAAAACTGTTTTATTTACCCGGTTAGTTATTTTCTGTCTCCCTCCCAAGTGAAACAGCGGCACTGAGCAGCCGGGACCACAAGGTCGCTTCAGGTGAGGAGGTGGAGAACCTCTCTGCTGGAGCCCTTCTGGTGGCGCCTTCCCCGGCAGGGTTGGACACACGGTGTGATATTTAACATTCCCCACATCGGAGGAGGGTGTCAGATGCCTGAGGTTCTCCAGACTGCTAAAAGCAGCGTTGTTTTCCCTCTTGCACATCGCGTTGTCTTTTCAGTTCTGCTTTAGGCATTAGGTCAAGCCTTGGAGCAGGCAGATGGTTAATAACACGTACGATTTCCATCCCCACTGGTGTGTCGTTCTAAATCTTCTCAATCTACAAGAATCATAGAATCGTGGAACGGTTTGGGTTGGAAATGACCTTCAAGATCATCGAGTTCCAACCCCCTGACATAGGCAGAGACACTTCCCATGGGATCAGGTTGCTCCAAGCCCCATCCAACCTGGCTTTGAGCACCTCCAGGGATGGGGCAGCCACAGCTTCCCTGGGCAACCTGGGCCAGGACCTCCCTACTCTCATTACGACAAATTTCTTCCTAATGTCTCATCTGGATGTTCCCTCTTCCAATTTAAAGCCATTCCTCCTCATCCTGTCACTCCAGGCTTGTTTAAAAAGTCCATCTCCAGCTTTCCTGGAGCCCTTTTCAGTACTGGAAGTTGCTCTAAGGTCTCCCCAAAGCCTTCTCTTCTCCGGGCTGAACAACCCCAACTCTCTCAGCCTGTCCTCCTATGGGAGGTTCTCCAGCCCTCACATCATCTTTCTAGCCTCCTCTGGACCCGTTTCAACAGCTCCATCTCCTTCTTGTGTTGAGGATTCCAGAACTGGACACAGGACTCCAGGTGGGGTCTCAGCAGAGCGGAGAATCACAAGGGGGTTTTTTTTGTTGGCTTTCCTTTTCCATTTTTGCTGAACTCAGGTGTCCCACAGATGAGTTCTGCAATCGAGCCTTTAAATGTGCTTCATTTCACGTGGAACCAGAGTTTCTTGGGGGCTGGGGGAGGGCAGAGGTGGGCAGCAGCGTTCCTCGTCTATCGGTGGAGTGCACCGAGATGCAGAAGGTCACGGACCCGCAGCCTAAATAAGTGATGAGATGTCATGAAAAATTTGTATTTGAGCACAGGGAGACTTCAGCACGTGCTTGGCTTTTATTTATTTTTAATTTTTTTTGCTTTCTTTTTGAATCCACCATCTAATTTATTCATGCTTGCGTCTCAGGAGACTGAGGGTTTTCTGGGCCGTTCAGAAAAAAAAAAACCAACCCTTTTTAAAAGAGAAAAGAGTCTGAAGTGCAGCCGGTGGCTCCGAGAGGGAAACCTCGAAGCAAGAGGAAGAAATGTGGGAGAAAGCATTAAAGCTGGAATGAAAAATGAGGCTTGGGGAGAGGCTTGTTAGCAGCGAAAAAGAGATGAGCAGCAGCGTATAAACACGAGTTTCCTCGCTGGGTGTTGACGTTGCGTGAAGGTTTCGGGGTTGCTCAGCTTCTCCTGGGGTCGCCCCTGCTGGATCTGCTCTGGGTGGTTTGGGTTAGAGACGGATCCTGAGCTTTGCTGTAGGATGTACGGAGACTCCGAGCGGCTTCTCCGAAAACTCTGAAGTTCACCAAAGGGTGAGAGCGATCCCGCTGAGTGGAAATTATAGTATCGCTGGCAATTGGTAATGAAACCCGGCATGCGAGCGCCCCCGGGGATGGACGGGTAACTCTATCCCAGATGGATCAAGAGATGGGAAGAGCTTGGGTGTGGAGACAGCCGGCCAGACTCTTCTTCCTGACTGTAAATTTTCAGGTTAAGAGGCCTCTCTGCCTTTCCTGTTGCAATGTGCTTCTAGCCTGAGCTTTTCCTTTTCACTGAATTTATTAATATTCACATATTTCCCCAGGGCTCAGGGCTGGGTTCAGCCCTGTTCAATGTCTTCATCAATGACCTGGATGAAGGCGTCGAGTGCTCCCTGAGCAAGTTTGTGGGTGACACTGAGCTGGGTGGAAGCTGGATCTGCTGGAGGGTCGAGAGACTCCAACGGGATCTGAACAGGCTGGATCCATGGGCTGAGACCAACGGGATGAGGTTTAACGAGGCCAAATGGCGGGTCCTGCACTTGGGGCACAAGAACCCTGAGCAGCTCCAGACTAGGAGAAGTCTGGCTGGAAACTGCCTGGAGGAGAAGGACCTGGGGGGGTTGGTTGACAGCGACTGACCATGAACCAGTGGTGGCCAAGAAGGCCAACGGTGAGGAGGCCCTGGCCCGGGTTGGCCTTAGAAGCTGTGTCTGTTCCATCCCTGGAGGGCTTCAAGACCAGGTTTGATGAGGCTTGGAGCAACCTCATCTGGTGGGAGGTGTCCCTGCCCATGGCAGGAGGTTGGAACTGGATGGTATTTAAAGTCCCTTCCGACTCAAACCATTTTGTGATTCTGTGATTCATTCTATCAGGTCAAAGTATCTCAAGAACCACCTTCCACCGTATGTGCTGAACGCTGGAGGGGCTCGGATTGCTCCCCATGTCAAGAGCTTGGAAGGGCAGTACTAATGCCACCAAAAGTTCTTCCCCGCTGGGCTGTGACCCTCAGAATTGGGGCCGAGATCTCAAAATATGGTGATATCAAAGTATCCCACCCACAGGTTTTTATCATCAACACGGTTTGGGTTGTAAAGAATATTCACGACTTGTAATTCCGTGACGGTTCTGCCGTGGATTTTGCTGTGCACCGTCTCAGCTCCTTTTCCACAGAGCAGCTTCCACTCCCACTGCTTTTTTTTATTTCTTTAAACACGGTGACCTCAGCTGTTTGTTTAAGGAGTTCATAACCCCGCCGCAAATTTTACAGGTGCTGAAAGGAAGTTTGCGAGGAGCCCTCTGGTTGGAAACCTTTGGCATTGATCTGCTGGGTTCCTATCAAACGAGAAGCCAATGAAAGAGAAAGATGAAAGTAAACAGCTTGGTGTAAATAAAGACAAATCCAGGTTGGGTTCGTCCTCAAACACCGCAGATGAAGCACATGAAAGGGCAAGCAGGCGACTTGGCCCGGTTGCCAGGGCTGAGGGGCAGGATAAGGCGGAGAAAAAGAAGCGAATGAGGCAGTGAAAGGGTGAAGGAAATGTGTGACCTTTGAGAAACCTTGAGAAACAGAAAAGGTTTGAATAGAAGGAAACCACGCAGCCTGGGTTCAGCTGGGGCAGCCCCCGTGGTTTGGGTTGAAATGAGGATGCTCGGCTTCGAAGCGGAGCCACCGGGGCCGGGTTTAAAGCTGAGTTGGAGTCAGTTTGAGCTCGGCATGAGCCGGCAACGTGAGCTCCTAGCCCAGAAGGTCAACTGTGGCCTGGCCTGCGTCCAGAGCAGCGTGGGCAGCAGGGCGAGAGAGGGGATTCTGCCCCTCTGCTACTCTCTGGTGAGACCTCATCTGGAGTCCTGTGCCCAGTTCTGAAATCTTCAGTGTAAGAAGGAGATGGAGCTGTTGGAACGGGTCTAGAGGAGGCTACAAGGATGATGAGAGGGTTGGAGCACCTCCTGTACGAGGCCAGGCTGAGAGAGTTGGGGTTGTTCAGCTTGGAGAAGAGAAGGCTCCAAGGAGACCTTAGAGCAACCTTCCAGTACCTGATGGGGCTCCAGGAAAGCTGGGAGGGACTGTTCACAAAGGCTTGTGGAGATAGGACGAGGGGCAATGGGGATAAACTGGAGAGGGGCAGATTTAGACTGGACTTAAGGAAGAATTTCTTCCCCATGAGAATTGTGAGGCACTGGAACAGGTTGCCCAGGGAAGCTGTGGCTGCTCCATCCCTGGAGATGTTCAAGGCCAGGTTGGATGGGGCTTGGAGCCCCCGATCCAGTGGGAGGTGTCCCTGCCCACGGCAGGGGTGGGACTGGATGATCTTGAAGGTCCCTTCCAACCCAAACTCTTCTATGATTCTCTGATTCCAAGCGTACTGAGATTTGTGGGAGCTGGGCAAATCCTTAAGGGTCTTGCTGGTTTCGGAGGGGTTTCACCACCTAAAATGATCTGGAGTTAATGGGATTGTCAGACCTGAAACCAAAAGTCTGATATTGGAATCAGGACAGCAATATCCCTGAATACATGTGAGTTCCGTATGTGGGTTGTTATCTACTCTGGCAAATTCTCCTCTAAAATGAGGTTGAGTTTCTCCTTCTTTATTTTTATTTTTAGCTCCATTTTCATTTTTATTTTCTTTTTTTCCTCTCCCTTCCTCTTTTTCTCGTTTTTGTTGTTTTTTCCTTTTCTTTCATTTTTCCTTTTTTCCTTTTTCCTTTTTCTCATAGAATCACGGAATGGGTTTGGTTGGAACCTGAAAGCCCATCCAGTTCCACCCCCCTCCATGGGCAGGGACACTTCCCGCTGGATCAGGTTGCTCCAAGCCCCATCCAACCTGGCCTTGAACATTTCCAGGGATGGGGCAGCCCCAGCTCCTCTGTTCCAGGGCCTCCCCACCCTCACAGGAAAACATTTTCTCCTAAGATCTCATCTCAATCTCCCCTCTTTCAGCTCAAAACTGTACCCCCTGCATTCCCTGTTCAAGAGCCCCTCCTCACCTTTCCTGGAGCCACCTTTAAGTACTGGAAGGCTGTTTCCTTTTTATTTTTTTCCCTTTCTTTTCATTTTTGTATCCTTTTTCCCCCCCCCTCCGTATTTATTCACTGGAGCAATTTTCTCCTGGTGCATTTAAGATTCCCCAAAGTGTTGAACTTTGGAGATGTTCTTCAGCATCGGGACCGGCTGCTCTAGGATGAGGGGGGCATCAGCTTGGGGCAACACATCCATGAGCAGGACAGCACCTTTTGGGGTCCCATCTCAGCCACGGGGATCCACACTCACCCCAAACCCTCCTTTTGCAGGACAGTCAGGGCATTTTTAACCCTAAAAGGAACTTTCTGCTGTTCTCTCCCTTCTCAAAACCTCGTGCCTCCTCTCCATCACTGACCCAGCTGCAGGCGTCGAATTCCCTGCTCCGCTGGGACGTCGCCATCGGCTTCTATTGCCTTTTTTTCCCCCACAAATTGCTTTATAATGGGACGATAAGTCTGCGAGCACATCATAAAACATCTCTTCCCAGGATTTATACCCTGAACGTCAGCTCAAAGGTGATTTCACAGCAGCAGTTCCTCTCCTTTCTCTCCGAAGCCGCCTCTTGGCATCCAGACTCTTTTGTTTGTGCCTCTCCAAGGTTGTGACAATAAGCGCGAGGCCATCCAGAGGTTAGTGTGACACTGAGTAAGGAAAAGCCTTTCCTTAGGTTCAACGAGGCCACGTTCCAGGTCCTGCGCTTGGGTCACAACAACCTCGTGCAGTTCCAGGCTTGGGGAAGAGCAGCTGGAAAGCTGCCTGGAGGAGAAGGACCTGGGGGGGTTGGTTGAACATGAGCCAGCAGTGGCCCAGGTGGCCAAGAAGGCCAAGGGCATCTTGGCTTGGATCAGAAACGGCGTGGCCAGCAGTTCCAGGGAGGTTCTTCTCCCTCTGGACTCAGCACTGGTGAGACCGCTCCTCGAATCCTGTGTTCAGTTCTGGGCCCCTCACCTCAAGAAGGACATTGAGGGGCTGGAGCGAGTCCAGAGAAGAGCAACAAAGCTGGGGAAGGGGCTGGAGAACAAGGGTTCAAGGAGCAGCTGAGGAACCTGGAGCTGTTTATCCTGGAGAAAAGGAGGATGAGGGGAGACCTCATCACTGTCTACAACTCCCTGAAAGGAGGTTGTGGTGAGGTGGGTGGTTGTCTCTTCTCCCAAGTGACAGGATGAGAGGAAAAGTCTTCCGGTTGCACCAGGGCAGGTTCAGGTTGGGCATCAGGAAAAATGTCTTCATGGAATGAGTTCTGGGGCCCTGGCAGAGACTGCCCGGGGATGTGGTGGAGTCCCCATCCCTGGAGGGGTTTAAAAGCCGGGTAGATGAGGTGCTCAGGTCTATGGTTCAGTAGTGGACAGGTAGCGTTGGACACGATCTCAAAGATCTTTTCCAACCAGGTGATTCTGTGATTGTTTGGGTGTCAGAGCCCTCCAAAGGTGTTTTTCTCCATCTACAACAAATAGCCATAAATCCTGCTGGTTGTCCCCGTGGCCGGGGCTACCCGCCTGTGGCACACACTCAGCGAATTCAATAGCAGGATAAGATGCTGCTTCAGCTGAGATCCCTCCTGATGCTCAATCTCTTCATTACATTCGATTTATTTGGAGAACCTCTGCTAGGAGGCCAAGCTGAGAGAGTTGGGGTGGTTAAGTCGCCTCCCTGGAGGTGTTTAAAAGATGAGTGGATGAGGTGCTGAGGGACACGGTTTAGTGACTGATGGGAATGGTTGGACTTGATGATCCAGTAAGTCCTTTCCACCCTACTGATTCTATGATTCTGTGTTCAGCCTGGAGAAGAGAAGGCTCCAGGGAGACCTTAGGGCAGCTTCCAGTGCTGAAAGGGGCTCCAGGAAAGCTGAGGAGGGACTCTTGATCAGGGAGTGCAGGGATAGGATGACACAGAACGGCTTTAAATTGGAAGGGGGAAGATTTAAATGAGACTTTAGGAAGAAATTCTTGATGCTGACGTTGGGGAGGCCCTGGCCCAGGTTGCCCATGGAAGTTGTGGCTGCCCCATCCCTGGAGGTGTTCAAGGCAAGGTTGGATGGGGCTTGGAGCGACCTGCTCCAGTAGGAGGTTGGATCTGGATGGGCTTTGTGTTCCCTTCCATCCCAAACTGTTGGATGAGTCCATGAAGCCGTCCCAGGTCCGAGCCTCCCTCCTGCAGAGCCGGGCAGGGGCTCGAGGGTGTGTTTTCTGTTTACAGTAAAGCTTAAAGAAATAAGCATCAGTTACATAGGGGGAAAAATGAGAACGCAGTCAAATTGGACCCCAGGGCAAGGCTCGCTGAGAACAATAGATCTGCTAAACAAAACCACCGAGGGTAAGGAGGAAGTTATCATGAAAAGCGGGGGATATATTAGTTCAGTTTTGAGTGGTTAAGAGGAAAAAAAAGAGGAAGGTATTTCAAGCACTTGAACTTGAGAGTATCTGTTTCGCCGCCCAGACGCTCTTCTCTCCAACGACTGAGCGACCTCAGGAATCGCTGAGCTCTCCCTTTCCGAACGTGTCAGCCGGGAGATGAAGAGGCGGCTGCCTCTGCCTCCCATCACGTGTGCGTCTTGCAAAGAACTCGGGGGACGGGGACGGGCTGCGCCGCCTCGCGTGAAGAGGGCAGCCAGAGTTTAGGAGGCCGTGGCCTGAGGGAGGTTTCCTGCTGGGTGAAGGGAAGGCTGGACCTGTGATGGCTCCTTATTGCTCTTTTCTTTTGGTACATTCTTGGGTCTTTAGAGCAGAAAGAGGTGCAAACCCTCCATGGGGCATGGTGGTGGCACCTGGAGCTGCTCACTCCTGCGGGAGCTGCTGCAGAGCCCGGGCACAACTCATTGCGTGCACAGGAACCGTAGAGTCATTAAGGTTGGAAAAGATCATAGAATAGTGGAATCATAGAATCATGGAATCATAGAATCATAAAATAGTTTGAGTTTGAAGGGACCTTAAAGATCATCTAGTTCCAACATTCTGCTCCTCGAATCCTGGGGTCAGTTCTGAGCGAGTCCAGAGAAGAGCAACAAAGCTGGTGAAGGGGCTGGAGAAGAAGAGGAGCGGCTGAGAGAGCTGGGGGGGTTCAGCCTGGAGAAGAGGAGGCTGAGGGGAGAGCTCATTGCTCTCTGCAACTCCCTGAGAGGAGGTTGTGGAGAGGAGGAGGCTGGGCTCTTCTCCCAAGTGACAGGGGACAGGACGAGAGGGAATGGCCTCAAGCTCCACCAGGGGAGGGTCAGAATCACAGAATCACAGAATAACCAGGTTGGAAGAGACTCACCGGATCGTTGAGTCCAACCATTCCCACCAATCCCTAAATCATGCCCCTAAGTACCTCATCCACCCTCACCTTAAACACCTCCAGGGACGGTGACTCAACCACCTCCCTTGGCAGACTGTTCCCATGCCTAACCACCCTCTCCGTGAAGAATTTTTTCCTAATCTCAAGCCTGAACCTCCCCTGGTGGAGCTTGACGCCATTCCCTCTCATCCTGTCCCCTGTCACTTGGGAGAAGAGCCCAGCCTCCTCCTCTCCACAACCTCCTCTCAGGGAGTCACTCCAGAGCCTCAACATCCTTCTTGTGGTGAGGGGCCCAGAACTGAACACAGGACTCGAGGAGCGGTCTCACCAGTGCCGAGTCCAGAGGGAGAAGAACCTCCCTGGCCCTGCTGGTCACACCGTTCCTGATCCAAGCCAAGATGCCATTGGCCTTCTTGGCCACCTGGGCCACTGCTGGCTCATGTTCAGTCAGCTGTCAACCAACACCCCCAGGTCCTTCTCCTCCTGGCAGCTTTCCAGCCAGGCTTCTCCTAGTCTGAACATTAGGAAAAAATTTTCACAGAAAGGGTGATTGGTCCCTGTCAGAGGCTGCCCAGGGAGGTGGTTGAGTCCCCTTCCCTGGAGGGGTTTAAGGGACAGGTGGACAAGGTGCTGAGGGACATGGGTTAGTGATTGATGGGAATGGTTGGACTTGATGATCCGGTAGGTCTTTTCCAACCTGGTGATTCTATGATTCTATGATTCTATCTCTAAGATATCCACTCCAACCATCAACACAACCCCATCGTGCCTACTAAACCATGTCCTGAAGCACCCATCTACACATCTTCTGAACCCTTCCAGGGATGGTGATTCCACAGCTTCCCTGGGCGGCGTCTTCCAGTGCTTTATATCAACATGCTTCATGAACAGGTCTAGGGATGGTGCCTCTACCACTCCCCTCAGAGCAAAGAACAGCACAGGAGCAGCTCTCCCTTCTCTCCTAGGCCCTCAACCACCTGCTTCTCCATCTCCTGCCCTTGCTGGTGCGTGTCAGGTTGTTTCCCAGCAGCTCCCGGCGTTTCCATCGCTCCCCCTGCCCGCGGATGCCAGGAGGAAGCGCGCCGATAATGCTCATTAAATTTATAGCCGCATCGCGCTGTAATGTTTAATCAAGGTTACGTGACTGTGTGCTGCCGCGCGGGGTACAAGTTCAATGCAAGGTGAATCTTGTCTGAGATAATCTGAAAGTTCATTCGGAGGTGAAGGCAGCGGCGGCTTCTCATAGACCGGCCGGGGTGAGCGAGAGGTCACCTCTTCTTGTGGTGGTTTCTTTTTTTAACGTGTAAACGATAGAAAAAGGCAGCTTTGCAGAGGTCTTGGCATCAGCTGAGTAAGAGGAAAAAGAGTTGGGGTGTGCTGGTGCGGTTTGGTACCCGGCGGGGTGTGGGGAAGGTGATGCTGGTGTCTTTCGGGACAATGGGAGGGGTTTCATTTAAATATCAGGGCTTTTTCCTGTGGTGGAAAGGAGGGAACCTTATTGCTGCGCTCAGAAAGATGTCGTTGGGTTGGTTGTTCCTCCTCCCAGAGGGTAAACATCATGCAGTGCCCCTCACCGGAGCGTCTGGGCGTCGCGTTATGGAATCGGAGAATCACGCGGTCGTGGAATCACCGAATGATTTGGGATGGAAGGGACCTCAAAGCCCATCTAGTTCCAACCCTTGTGTGATAGGTAGGGACACCTCCCACTGGATCGAGTGCTCCAAGCCCCATCCAACCTGGCCAGGAACACATCCAGGAAGGGTTCATCCACTACTTCCCTGGGCAACCTGGGCCAGAGCCTCCCCACCCTCACAGGAGAACGTTTCTTCCTAAGATCTCATCTCAATCTCCCCTCTTGCGGCTTAAAACAATAACCAATTTTTTCTAGCTTAGAACCATGTGGGCCACACCACTTTTCTTCTGGGCAGACCCTGCAGGTACCTAAATTTGCTGTCAGTGGACGGTGAGCGTTAACCCCTGGCAGCCCAAAAGCTTTCTGGCTGTGAGCACTCGCTCCCTCCACTCATCAGGAACATTTTATAGAATCATAGAATGCTTTGGCTTGGAAGGGATCTTAAAGACCACCCAACTCCACCTCACTGGATGAGGCTGCTCCATCTGACCTGGCTTTGAACACCTCCAGGGATGGAGCATCCACGACTTCTCTGGACAACGTGCGCCAGGGCTTCAGCTTTATTTTCCTCCAAAGGTGACATTTACAGTTATTTCCACTCCCCATCTGCTACTGTCCAGGCGAGGGGGGAAGTGGTTTATGCATCAACTTCTTTGCAGGGCTTCAGTTTTTCTCCCCTCTCTCCTGTGTTCAGGAGGTTTTGTGGGGGTTTTGTGCTCTGGTTAACCCTTCCCATTCCTTACCCTTCCTGCCACTGAGATATTAGGATTTTCCATGCTATTTCTTAACGTTTTCTCTGGAGCTGCTGATGCTGAAGTGTGGGTGAGGTCATCATCTCCTGACCACAGAGCAAGGGGGTCTTTTCCCAGGAGCAAATCCAGCTTCTCCTCCCTTTAACAGCTTCAGGAATCCTTCTAAGAGTGATTATCTCCAAGCTGGGCTCTTTCGAAGCATTCTCTCTCCAACTCCCTGAAAGGAGGTTGTGGAGAGGAGGGAGCTGGGCTCTTCTCCCAAGGGACAGGGGACAGGACGAGAGGGAATGGCCTCAAGCTCCACTAGGGGAGGTTCAGGCTGGACATTAGGAAAAAATATTTCACGAGGAGGGTGATTGGTCCCTGGCAGAGGCTGCCCAGGGAGGGGGTTGAGTCCCCTTCCCTGGAGGGGTTTAAGGGACGGGTGGACAAGGCGCTGAGGGACATGCGTTAGTGATTGATGGGAATGGTTGAACTTGATGATCCGGTAGGTCTTTTCCAACCTGGTGATTCTATGATTCTATGATTACATCCCAGATTTGCTCTCCGTAACCTCGAGTGCTGACCCCAAGCATTTATCCAGGCTCTATCCTTGCTGGCCAGAGCAATGGCTGCACCTCCAGGTCTTGCATACGCGAGACGTGAGCTGGAGAGGCCACCAGGGGATGCTTTGAAAGGAGACGTCTTTACTTCAGCAATGAATCCCCCTTTGTGATGGTTAAATGGAAACGTGTTATTCAATAGGGGTCCTCGGAGAATGCTCGTCCGACGCTCTTTCATTTCTTTTTGGCTGCTGCCCAGTATTGTCTCTTTGTCTTGCGCAGATTAGAGGGTTTGGAGGGTAGAAATCCAGTCATATTCTCTAGGTGGAAAGCACCATGCGATCTTGTGAACCTGTGTGGAGAAGTTGATGAGTCTCAATAGATTCTGTTCAGTTCTGCCCCTCTGGTGAGAGCCCACCTGGAATCCTGTGTCCAGTTCTGGAATCCCCAGGATAAGAAGGAGATGGAACTGTTGGAACGGCTCCAGGGGAAGCCACAAAGATGGTACAAGGACGGGAGCACCTCTGCTCTGAGCACAATCTGAGAGTTGGGGTTGTTCAACCTGGAGAAGAGAAGGCTCCAGGGAGACCTTAGAGCAGCTTCCAGTACCTGAAGGGGCTCCAGGAGAGCTGGGGAGGGACTTTTTCCAAGGGCCCAGCGTGATAGGAAGGGTGGGAACGGCTTTAAATTTGGAAGGGAGAGGATTTAGATGAGAAATTAGGAAGAAATTCTTGACGACGAGGGTTGGGAGGCCCTGGCCCAGGTTGCCCAGGGAAGTCGTGGCTGCCCCATCCTTGGAGGTGTTCAAGGCCAGGTTGGATGAGGCTTGGAGCAACCTGCTCCAAAGGTGTACCTGACCCTGGCAGGGGAGTTGGAACTGGATGATCTTGACAATACCTTCCAACTGAAACCATTCTATGACTCAATAATTCATGCAAATTGGCTGCTGGATTCATCAGGACAGAGTTCTCTTTTGTTCTTTCGGCCATTCATAAAATCCCCTTTCTGGGTGGTTGTCGCTAGAACCGATTGGTTTTATTCCAAACTGTTGAAATCCCGGTGGGGTTTGGACCAAATCATTTCCATGACTTGTTTAATTTTTCAAGCCGCGTCGCACGGGGCTTTGCGATGGTCACAGAAACTTGGGATCTCCCTAGAATTCAGATTAGCCGTCCCTGCAGGCAAACCTCCAGTGAATGACTAAAACCATGGTCCTGCACCATCAAAGTCAGCAGAAGCGTGAAGAAGCCAGTAGGGACTTTCCAGCTATCTTCAAGATTGTCACCATAACACGATGTGCTAATCCTCAGCGCCCACACCCTTCGTTCTCAGGCTGTTTTCATCGCTTCTCTTGAAGCCCCAAGACCTTTAGAGGCTCCTTCATGTGGTTTCTTGTCACAGGCTGGGAGGAGAAGGTGGATTCCTCAAAGCCGTGTTTAACCCAAAAGGGACTTTTTTTTTTGCGATAAGTGAGCAAGTGACCTATGAGCAAAAATGGGTTTTTTTGAGTGAAATTGTATTTGCTACGATTTTAACGAGACCCTTGGAATAAATGAGCTCTGAATCAGTAGAAAAGTCATAGAGACGTAGAATCATGGGATGGTTTGGGTTGGAAGGGACCTTGAAGCCCATCCAGTTCCAACCCCCTGCCATGGGCACCAGATCAGTTTGCTCCAAGCCCCATCCAACCTGACCTTCAACCCCTCCAGGGATGGAGCAGCCACCCCTTCCCTGGGCAACCTGGGCCAGGACCTCCCCACCCTCACAGGAGAACGTTTCTTCCTAAGATCTCATCTCCATCTCCTCCTTTTCAGCTTAGAACTCTTCTCCCTCATCCTATCCCTGCACTCCCTGACCAAGAGGCCCTCCCCAGCTTTCCTGGAGCTCTTTCCCAGCTTTACTGGAAGCTTCTCTGAGGTCTCCCTGTGACCGTCTCCTCTCCGGGCTGAACAACCCCAACTCTCTCAGCCTTTCCCCATAGCTGAGATCTTCAAGCCCTCAGATCATCTTTGTGGACTTGATCCAACAGATCCATGTTTGCTTAAGTTGCATTCGTACATTCCCTCTGTTTCCTGTGAGGAGTGTGAAAAAATATCTTTCCTTTTAACTTGGAAGAGTTTAAACTGGTGATATTGCAAGGGGAGTGAAAGGGAAGTGTTTTTGAAGGTGGAACTGAGGAGGGTGGGGAGAAAGAGCTTCTCAGCCCCTCCAAAAGGGAGCCTGGGTCACAGCTGGGAGCTGGTTCCCGGCCACACAATCACAGAATGGTTTTGGTTGGAAAAGACCTTTAAGGTCATTGATTCTGACCATTGATCCAGTCCCACTAATTTTACCACTAAATCGTGTCCCCAGGTATGACATCTACTCATCTTTTAAACACCTCCAGGGATGGTGACTCAACCGCCTCTGCCAGTGCTTGACGAGCCCTTCAGTAAAGAAATTCCTCCTAACATCCAACCTAAATCTCGCCTGGTGCAAGTTAAGGCCATTTCTCCTTGTCCTGACACTGGTTGGTCTCCAGGGAGAGGAGACCAACCCCCACCTCGCTAAAACCTCCTTTCATGTAGAGAGCGATGAGGTCTCCTGTCAGCCTCCTTTTCTCCAGACCAAAGAAGCTCAGGTCCCTCAGCCGCTCGTCATAAGGCTTGTGCTCTAAACCCTTCCCCAGCTCCGTTCCCTTCTCTGGATGCTCTCCAGCCTCTCAATGTCCTTCTTGGAATGAGGCACCCAAACGCAGGATTTGAGGTGCAGCTTCACCAGAGCCGAGTCCAGGGGCACAATCCCTTCCCTGCTCCTGCTGGCCACGCTCTTTCTGATCCAAGGCAGGATGCTCTTGGCCACCTGGTCGCAGTGTTGGACTGAGAGCTCGTATGTATCTATAGAAAGAAGTTTTATTGTTTTCAGTACCAATTCTCTTGGTGGCACACTCAAACCATTGTCCCTTTCTTCATTTTAACAGGAGGGGGTTGAGTCACCATCCCTGGAGGTGTTTAAAAGACGGGTGGATGAGGTGCTCAGGGACGTGGTTTAGTGGCTGATAGGAATGGTTGGACTCAGTGATCCTGGAGGTCTTTTCCAACCTAGTGATTCTGTGTTTCTGTGATTTTATACGTATGTGTGTCTAGGTACATATGTACCCGGACTCCTGTCTCCAGTTCTGGAATCCCAAGCATACGAAGGACATGGATCTGTTGGAGCGAGACCAGAGGAGGCCACAGAGATGATCCGAGGGCTGGAGAACCTCTGCTGTGAGGCCAGGCTGAGAGAGTTGGGGTTGTTCTACATGGAGAAGAGAAGGCTCCGGGGAGACCTTAGAGCAGCTTCCAGAGGGTTGGAACTGGATGATCTTTAAGGTCTCTTCCAACCCAAACCATTCGATGGTTTTATCCTTCTGTGCTCCTCTCCTGGCTCTTGCAGCAAAGACCCTTCTCATGATGGGGCTTTTCTCGTGCTCTTTTCTTCCTGGGAAGTTGTAGATTCTCAGCCCTGCTCTGCGCACGCAGCACGTCTGCAGCTTTCGGAGCTTATTCCACTTTCATGTCATCATGGTAAAAGCTCCTCTTCCCCCCTCCCTTTCTTCTTTTCCTTTTCCCCGCAGTGGATGTGCTGTCGACTTTGATTTATAGCCTTGAAAAGGAGACTCGAGGTTGAAGAATTAATGGTATTTGCATATTTTATTTGGAATCTCCCCTGGCAGCCCAGCGCCGCTGAGCAGGCGGGTTTTTCCTTTCCTTTCCCTTTTTTTTTTTTTTTTTTTCTTCCTTCTTTTCTTTCGCTTGTTGAGATTTAGCAGCGGAGGTGAAAAGTTTAAACAGTAAAACCAATAAAACCACATTTATGTGACAGATAAATCGCTTCGAGACAGCTTGCCCTCAGCCGCCAGGCTTCCTCCTGCCAAGACCTTTTCTCCCGTGGAGCACGACCTACGGGAGGGACCTGCGAACGCCGGCGATGTCCCGCGCCGCCTGGCAGCCAGGGGCCAAAGGTGCCGCCCTTGGCTTATCTGCAGCCCTGCCTCACCGGCAAGATGGATGTGGACACGGAGTTGTTAAATACACAGGCCATCAGTCACTGTCGTGAGGTGGCCGCGAGGAGTCTGGGTCTCCCAGTGCTCGGGGAAGGTCCAGCACGGGGTGGGAGAAGATTTCGGATGGAGCTTACGTAGAATCGAAGAATTGTACTTGTTGGAAAAGTCCCTGAAGGGCACGGAGTGCACTTCACGTTGTCAAGTCCACCACTAAACTACGTCTCCGAGTGCCACATCTCTATGTCTTAGAATCATAGAATCACCAGGTTGGAAAAGAACCACCGGATCATCGAGTCCAACCATTCCCATCAGTCACTAAACCATGTGCCTCAGCGCCTCGTCCACCCGTCCCTTAAACCCCTCCAGGGAAGGGGACTCAACCCCCTCCCTGGGCAGCCTCTGCCGGTGACCAATGACACTTTCTGTGAATTTTTTATCCCAATGTCCATCCTGAGCCTCCCCTGGTGGAGCTTGAGGCCATTCCCTCTCGTCCTGTCCCCTGTCACTTGGGAGAAGAGCCCAGCTCCCTCCTCTCCACACCCTCCTCTCAGGGAGTTGCAGAGAGCAATGAGCTCTCCCCTCAGCCTCCTCTTCTCCAGGCTGAACCCCCCCAGCTCTCTCAGCCGCTCCTCTTCTTCTCCAGCCCCTTCACCAGCTTCGTTGCTCTTCTCTGCACTCGCTCCAGAGCCTCAACATCCTCCTTGTGGTGAGGGGCCCAGCACTGACCCCAGGATTCGAGGAGCCGTCTCCCCAGTGCCGAGTCCAGAGGGAGAATAACCTCCCTGGCCCTGCTGGCCACGCTGTTTCTGATCAAACCAAGATGCCATTGGCCTTCTTGGCCACCTGGGCCCCTGCTGGCTCATGTTCAACCAACACCCCCAGTCCCTCTCGTCCAGGCGGCTCTCCAGCCAGATTTCTCCTAGTCTGTAGCACTTCATAGGAGGCGATGGTTTGGAAATGGATTAAGAGAAGAAGAAGAAATCATAGAATCATTGCGATTCACTTCTAAGATCACCCAATTCAACACCACGGCGCCAACTAAAACATGCTTGAATGCTCAGTTCAGCTGCAGGAACATCTCAACCATGATAGCCTTCAGGGCATCGACAAATAGCGCTTAATAGTACTGCTCAGCAAGTCCTTGCTGCTTCTCCCTCTTCAAAACAATCCTAACTGAGCTTTCTGTGCATACGAGCGCTATTTCCAAGGTTCATAGAACCATGGAATCGTTAATGTTGGAAAAGAACTCTAAGATCATCCCATACCGTCATCCCAACACCACTGTGCCTACTAAACCATGTCCTGAAGTGCCAGGTCTACATGCTTTTTGAAACTCTCCAGGGATGGAGACTCCACCACTGCCCTGGGCAGCCTCTTCCAATGCTTCACACTTTTTCAGTAAAGAGACTTTTCCTAATATCTGATCTAAACTTCCCGGGATGGAACTTGAGGCCATGAAACAAAAAACATTGGGAGGTGTTATAAATGGGAGGTCGGTGGGGACAGCAGGGTCTCAGGGAACCACGTAGATGGGTGAGGGAGGGACTTGGAGAAGCCTCTCATACGTGTCTCAGAAAGAACACGGCCAGTCCGGCGTGGAGAGAGGAGGCTGAGGGGAAACCTCATTGTTCTCTCCAACTACCTGAGAGGAGGTTGTGGAGAGGAGGGAGCTGGGCTCTTCTCCCAAGGGACAGGGGACAGGACGAGAGGGAATGGCCTCAAGCTCCACCAGAGGAGGGTCAGGCTGAACATTAGGAAATAATTTTTCATGGTCAGGTGGACGAAGTGCTGAAGAACATGGGTTAGTGATTGATGGGAATGGTTGGACTCCATGATCCAGTGGATCTCTTCCAACCTGGTGATTCTATGATTCTATGATTGTATTCTGGTTCTTCTTTTCTTCCTTTCTCGTGGAGCTTTATTTCCACTCCCCATGAAGCCACCTGGCCTCTTGACGGTCCGGCCGTGCCCTTTCTCTGGCAATAACTCGTGCTGCTTTGTTTGGGCTTCGCCAGAGGCACGTTCAGCTCCCCCCAGGGGCCACCGGCGAGAGGACTTGAGTGCGTTGGGGGGTATCCGATTTAGGCTGTACAACCACGCAGCTTCCCACAGCGGCCGGCAAATCCCATAGAAGAGCTTTGGCCCCGCTGTGTTGCCTGAAAAGAGCCTGTGAAATCATATTTAAGGTTGTCTCTTGAAGGTGCCCTTTGGAATTAAAAAAACCTCCTGTCGATGATGTTCAACTCGGGTTTGTAGTTAACACAATGGACCCTCCGTACAAAGCCGAGAGGGACCGAGGGCTGGAAAAGCCCTCTTAGGTCCCGGCTAATCCGTCCCCCCCGCCAGCCCGAGGGATTGTTCCCGACAGCTTGTTTTCTTTGCCCTGACCTACATAGTCAAAAAGAATCTTGTTGCACATTTTTGTTTTGTACCTTGAGGTCTCGGAGGAGCCAAATCCCCTTCTTGGCGAGGCGGGATGTGTTGTTAAACAGGGTTGGAGGCTCCAGGAAAACCATGGAGACGCGGGGACAATGAGCCCTCTATGGTCTTGGCTTGGCTGTGGGATGGTCCTTCTTCTCCGGGCTTTGGCGGTGGGCGCCGGGACGTGCAGACGCGGGCGATGAAGACGTCGGTGTGTTTGGCAGCCTGTCCTGCAATAGAGTGGTCACAGCGGCTCTCCAAGGCGGAACGGTCAGGGGGGAGCTCAGCCGCTCCTAATTAACCAGTTTTAGACGATGGAGACGAAGCCTGCGTCTCATCCATCCTCAGTGGGTGGGTGGAGAGGCGAGTTCTCTTAGGAGCGAGGAAATCCTCATGTGGGAAAGACGTGGGAGGGCTTGTTGAGGTATTTTAAGGAAACTAAGGATGGACATTAGGAAAAAAATGTTTCACGGAAAGGGTCATTGGTCCCTGGCAGAGGCTGCCCAGGGAGAGGGTTGAGTCCCCTTCCCTGGAGGAGTTTAAGGGACGGGTGGACGAGGTGCTGAGGGACACGGGTTAGTGATTGATGGGGATGGTTAGAATCGATGATCACGTGGGTCGTTTCCAACCTAGTGATTCTATGAAACGACCTGGTGCTCCCAGTCTCCTCCAGTAGCTACATTCACCTAAGATAAACCCTGAGCTCCTGGATGGGCCTCCCTGAGGGACTCATGTCATTAGAGATGCTTACATAGAACCAGGAGGATGTTTAGATGGAGTGAGCGTGATGAGAAAACCCGGTGGATTCGGTCCTGCAGGAAAGCTGGGGAGGGGCTCTTGATTGGTGGTCGCAGGAATAGGATGAGGGGGTCAGTTTGAAGCTGTGAGAGGGGAGATGGAGGTGAGATCTCAGGAAGAAATGTTCTCCTGTGAGGGTAGGGAGGCCCTGGCCCGGGTTGCCCAGAGCAAGGGTGGCTGCTCCATCCCTGGAGGGGTTCAAGACCAGGTTGGATGGAGCTTGGAGCAACCTGATCCACTGGGAGGTGTCCCTGCCCATGGATGGATCTGAATGGGCCTTAAGGTCCCTTCCAAACCAAACCGTTCTATGATTCTATGACCTTTGCCAGCTGAACCTCCTGCTTTCGCACCAACTTTTTCAACTCTTCTCTTTCTCTTTGTTTTCCCTTCCCGGTGGCTGCTGCAGCTCTTGGATCTGTTCATCCAGTGGGACTGGTCAACGTATTTGGCTGACTACGGGCAACCCACGTGCAAGTATCTCCGCGTGAACCCGATGACAGCCCTCATCCTGCTGGAAAAGTGAGTGTGGGTGCAGATATCCGGGACGGGTTTTCACCCCCATCGCATTTTGGGAAGGTGCAGGTTTGAGAAGCTCATTCCATCACGTGTCGTGCATGGATGGAGCAGTCTGGGTAGAAGAAGGCTGCTTGTGATCCAGTGAGCGAAGCTTTCACCCCTGAGTGGGCAGTGGGAGCTCGGATAGAAAATTCCTTTCATTCCCCTAAGGTGAATTCCAGGTTTTGTGTCAAAATGCAGTGACTTGGCTGAAGGTTTGTCTTTTGGTTCACTCGTAAGTTGAGTTTTTCTTTGTCTTAGAGCAGATTTCACAGCAGAGTTGGATCTCAAGGCCCCAAATTTCAAATTTGCTGGCACCCAGATCTCCATTCTCTTGGATCCATGGAGGGGATCGAGTGCTAATTGCTTAGACAAGAACCACGTCTTTAGGTGGCTCTGTCCTCCAAGGCTCGCCCTTAGCGAGAACGTGCTCTTTGTTAAGGTTGGGTCTGAGCCTCTTTGAAGCCTTTAGATCATGTGCTCTGCACAGCTTCCCTCCAAGCCCTGGAGATATGCTGAGGACCAGTGCCAGGACGCTCTGGGTGAGCACCATGTGGTCTCTACAGGGCTTTGGGATCCTTCTTGAAGCACAGCAAGGAGCTTTGTGCCAGCCCTACGAGCCAAGCAGCAAGGAGGAAAAGTTCATGAGTTCACTGCAGACACGTGGAGTGGGATTTCCTTGGCTTGTAACCCCTCTAGGACATGGGTGAGAAGTGCCACCAGTCGCCCATCCTGCCTGGATGATATTCCAGAAGCATTTGAATGATGCCCTCAGACTCATGTTGTGAATGTTGAGTTGTCCTGTGCAGGGACTTGATGATCCTTCTGCATCCCTTCCAACTCAGGACATTCGTTTAATCTATGAGGTGGCCTTGATGACCATTTCCCTGGTGAGACCTCCAGGCTCTCGTAGGGAGGATGGCTTTGAACTGGAAGGGGGAAGGGTTGGATTAGACCTTAGAAGAAATTTTTCACAAGAGACTGGCCCAGGTTGCCCAGAGAAGCGGTGGCTGCCCCATCCCTGGAGGTGTTCAAGGCCAGGTTGGATGGGGCTTGGAGCAACCTGGTCTGAGAGGTGTCCCTACCCATGGCCGTGGGGTTGGAGGTGGATGGGCCTTGAGGTCCCTTCCAACCCAAAGCATTCTATGATTCTATGATACACAGCATCCATGCTTGGTGCTGTTACCAGAAAGCCCCAAACCTTCTCTTGGCTTGCTGACCTTCTCCCCAAAAAGGATCTCGTTCGAAGGGTAACCTTTACGTGTCCGCTTTGCTTCCTGGAGGTAGCCCTGGTGGTGTCACCAGCTTGGCACCTGCATCTCCTGCATCCTCGTGGCGTGGCATCACCCACACGGCTTCAGGCCCTTTGGGGAGTCTCTGGGCATCATGGTCTCATGAGAACAGGTCTTATGAGGAGCAGCTGAGAGAGCTGGGGGTGTTTATCCTGGAGAAGAGGAGGCTGAGGGGAGACCTCATTGCTCTCTACAACTCCCTGAGAGGAGGTTGTGGAGAGGAGGGAGCTGGGCTCTTCTCCCAAGGGACAGGACGAGAGGGAATGGCCTCAAGCTCCACCAGGGGAGATTCAGGCTGAACATTAGGAAAAAAATTTTCATGGAAAGGGTGATTGGTCCCTGGCAGAAGCTGCCCAGGGAGGGGGTTGAGTCCCTTTCCCTCGAGGGGTTTAAGGGCCGGGTGGACGAGGTGCTGAGGGACATGGGTTAGTGATTGATGGGAATGGTTGGACTCGATGATCCGGTGGGTCTCTTCCAACCTGGTTATTCTATGATTCTATGATCCACCACCTCCAGCTCCACCAAGACTTTGCGCTGACCTGTAGCTTCAGGCATGTCCACTCCAAGCCCACCTCCCCAACCCTTTCCATAGGCTTTTGCCACCGAGGCGACGTGAAATCCTGATCCGCTGGTTCGTTTCGTAACCTGTTTTCCTCGTTATCTCTTTTCCTAATCACACATCTCTCCTAGGATATCACGAGTGTAAGTATGCTGCTCGCTTGGGCTTTTACCCTCACCTTGCAGTGACTTTATTGTTTGATTTAAATGGAGCACTAAATGATCTAAATGCAAGCTGCCTTTGAAACCGTTCCCTCCGGTAACTTTATCGTCTCAAATGCACTAATTAGAGCTAAAAGAGGAGCTTTTACTCTCTTGCTTCTTTTTCCTTATAGATTAATTTAAACAAAGCTGGGCTCTGTTGAGGGTGGTGTTTGTTGACAGGGGTGGGGACAGCACGGAGCTCTCTCTTTCCCTTTCTCTTACTTCTAATCCTTGCGCTAACGCTCAGGGACCGCGTTACGAAACTGGTCCCTAAACTCATGCAGAAACGAAAGAAAGAAATGGAAGAATTAAAGTGTCGCTCCTCCAAAGAGCCCGTTAGCTGCTCAAAAGCGTTGCCACCTCCTTCCAAAGCTGATATTCCTGGTGGCTGGAGGCGCCGCTTCCTCACAGACTGGGATTTTCCTGTAGCCAGGAATAAAAAAAGAGGCCAGCGTTTCTACTGGAAGGACATGGAGCTGTTGGAGCAAGTCCAGAAGGGGCCATGGAGATGATCCGAGAGCTGGAGGACCTTCCAGACAAGGGCAGGCTGAGAGAGTTGAGGTTGTTGACCCTACAGAAGAGAAGGCTGCAGGAAGACCTTAGCACTGAAAGCTGGAGAGGGGTCTTCATGAGAGAGTGCAGGGACAGGACGAGGGACACGGTTTTGAGCTGCACAAGGGAATATGGAGATGAGATCTGAGGAGGAAATATTTTCCTTTGAGGGTGGGGAGGCTCTGGCCCAGGCTGCCCAGAGCAGTGGTGGCTGCCCCATCCCTGGAGGGGTTCAAGGCCAGGTTGGATGGGGCTTGGAGCCCCTGATCCAGTGGGAGGTGTCCCTGCTCATGGCAGAAAGCTTGGAACTGGATGATCTTTAAGGTCCCTTCCAACCCAAACTATTCTAGGTCCCATGGAATCAGAGATGGCTCCAAGGATGCCCAAGATGTGAGGGCTCATAGGGAAGAGGATGTTCTGCTGTAAATTCTCAACACGTTACCTGGGGGTACTGGCAGCAGTCAGTAATGGAGAGTGATGGGTCCAGGGTTGGGTGGAGGTTTCTGAAGGTGCAGGCTTATTTTCAGCCCTTCTGATGTCCCCATGTCACCTCTGAAGTAGAAACAGAACCCTCAGCCATCTTGATGAAGAGCTTGGATACCCACTGGAGCCTTAGAGTGCTGCTGGAGGAGTGGGGGTCCCACAGGAGGGTGGTTGTCTCCAAAACTCATGATACTGGGACACCTCTAACCTGTGTGACTCAAAAAACCCGCTTCCCATCAATGCGATCGTTCCCGGGTCCTTGTGGTGGAGCAGCTGGCAACCTGCTTGAGTTAAAAAAAAATAGAGAAAGGAAAAATAAGTCATACTTATTTTGCTAGATAAAAGTGCTCCAGGGTATCCTGTTTCTGTTGGGAAAGCAGCTCGATTGTAATCCCGTGTCTTAGGGCACTTTAAATGCTAACAGATTAGCCTTTGGAATAAAGTTGTTTCCAGTTCTAAGCTGAATGTGTTTGGAAGCATTTCAGGTTCCCTCTGGCTCCTTTTAGGAAGACTGAAGCATGAAAAGCCTGCATTTTGGGGGTTTAATTGGTTAAATAAGTTTCAAGAGGTTTAATTTGGGCTCGATTGACTCCAAAGCCCTTTGATCTGATGAAGTGCCAGCTTCCCAGGGGCTCTCATAGAATCACAGAATGGCTTGGTTGGAAAAGACTTTTGAGATCATCCAGTCCAGCCCTACCTGTCCACCACTAAACCAAATCCTTGAGCATCTCATCTACCCGGCTTTTAAACCCCTCCAGGGATGGGGACTCCACCACCTCCCTGGGCAGCCTCTGCCAGGGCCTGAGAACCCTTTGCTTGAAGACATTTTTCCTGATGTCCGACCTAAACCTGCCCTGGTGCAGCTTGAGGCCATTCCCTCTCATCCCATCACCCGTCACCTGGGAGAAGAGACCAACCCCCACCTCACTACAACCTCCTTTCAGGCAGTTGTAGAGAGCAACGTGGTCTCCCCTCAGCCTCCCTTTCTCCAGGCTAAACAACCCCAGGTCCCTCAGCCACCTCTCATCACCCTCGTTCTTCAGCCTCTTCCCCAGCTCCGTTCCCTTCTCTGGACACGCTCCAGCCCCTCAATGTCCTTCTTGGAGTGAGGAGCCCAGAACTGAACCCAGGATTCGAGGGGCAGCCTCACCAGAGCCGAGTCCAGGGGCTCAAACCCTTCCCTGCTCCTGCTGGCCACGCTGTATCTGATCCAAGCCAAGATGCCACTGGCCTTCTTGGCCACCTGGGCCACTGCTGGCTCATGTTCAGCTGCTGTCAACCAACACCCCCAGGTCCTTCTCCTCCAGGCAGCTTTCCAGCCGCTCTTCCCCAAGCCTGGAGCTGCTTGGGGTTGCTGTGACCCAAGTGCAGGACCCGGCACTTGGCCTCGTTGAACCTCATCTCGTTGGTCACAGCCCATGGATCCAGCCTGTTCAGAACCCTCTGTAGAGCCTCCCTACCCTCAAACGCTGCATCCCAGTCACTTGGATGCTTCATTGAGGACTCAAAGCTCCGAACAGGCTTATATGGGTCACCCAAAGTCACCACCCTCTGCCAGATCTGATTTACTGAGAAAATCATTTACAAATTGTGGTCTTATGAAACAGCAGCGCTGGCTGAGAACCAGCGGGGTGGACGTTGAGGCTGATGCCTTCACAAGCTGTTGTAGGGTTGACCCCTGTTGGGCTGGTTTCTTTCCCTGCCTGTGCAAAGCTGACGCTTGGGAGCGTGCAACGAGATCTGCAACCACCCCAAAATACATAAATCCAAGCATGCATGACCCCCCCCACCCAGCTTTGCATGGCCAAGAGAGATGGAGCTGCACCAGCTTTGCCTTCATGTCCCATCCCACCACCTGCTCTTCTTACTTTCCTCATGGAGACCGATGCACTACTTGGTGTATTAGATGTCATTTTAGTAAAATATAAATCTGAAGATGTTTACTATGAGGAAACCTGTGCTGGATTCTTTCGTGGAATTGTTAGGGTTGGAAAAGACCTCTAAGGTCATCAAGTCCAACCATCAACACAAACCCACCATGCCTACTAAGCCATGTCCTGAAGAGCCATTTCTACGTGTTTTTTGAACACCTCCAGGGATGGGGACTCCACTACTTCCTTTAATATAATTTATAGGATATTGTATAATAATTTAAATTCACAGCTCTGAACCTTCCTGGCTGCCCCAAAAGTTGCATCTCAGGGCCACATTTCAAATAAGAATCTTTAATGCTGTGGACTTGATGCTACGCGTTTAATTCCCTCCTCATATTACTGAGGAGCATGGTTTAGTATTTGATAGGAACGGTTGGACTCGATGATCCGATGAGTCTTGTCCAACCTGGTGATTCTGTGATTCACGATTTCATGAGATGACGTGGGGGACATAGCAAAAGCGGTCCTGGAGAATGAGAGGTTTTGAGTTTCGTGTACTTTGGTGTTAGAGGTAGACCCCACAGTGACCTACAGGAAAGCTGTGGAGAGGCTCCTTATCAAGGAGAGCAGGGATGGGATGAGTGGGAGTGGGTTTCAGCTGAAAGAGAGGAGATGGAGGTGAGATCTTAGGAGGAAATGTGAGGATTGTGAAGACCTGGCCCAGGTTGCCCAGGGAAGCTGTGGCTGCCCCATCCCTGGAGGTGTTCAAGACCAGGTTGGATGGGGCTTGGAGCAACCTGATGCAGTGGAAAGTGTCTCTGACGTTGGCTGGAGCTTGGAACTGGATGATCGTTAAGGTCCCTTCCAACTCAAACCGTTCTATGCTGTGTGATCAGGGCACTTCACGTGAAAATTCCTTCGCGGGGCTTGGCTGCGGCGATACCTGTGCCATAACCTGTTTCTGCTCTGCGCAGGATGAGAGACACGAGCCGGAAAAACAACGTTTTTGCCCAGTTTCGGAAAAACGAGAGGGACAAACAGAAGCTGATCGACGCCGTGGCCAAGCAGCTCCGCAGCCTGATCAACAGCCATCACTCGTGAGGGACTCGGAGACCTCCTGCGCCTCAGCCTTCCGCACGCCTGGACTTGGGATTCTTGTTCAAAGAGAATATATGTATTTTTTTATTCACCTGTATAGTATTCGTGAAACCTACCCTGATGACAAAACGTTCCTTGGCAGATGATCCCGGGAAGAGAGGCGGCACGGCTTGTGAAGGTGCTGGCAGGACTGTCCTCTTATAAACTCCTATTTTCAGGGGTTTATAAAGTAAATCCTGAAGCCTGAAGGAGAAGTTCACACCACGACTTACGTTCTTGGCTTCCTTTCGTTAACTTATTCAGTCATGGAAGACAAAATAGAGGGAGGAGTTGTGATTTCAGGTTCTTTCATGGGCTCTGGTACAAGGAGCAGGTATTTTGGAAGAAGGTCGCTCATGAGCTTGTCTTGCCAACTTGCGTATTGGATTTAGGCAGGAAAAGAGGCAAATCGACTTCCCACCTTTCTTCTTTTTCCTAGAAGGGCTGATTTCCACCCTAGGCTGTAGATCGCTGGAGCTCCAACCCTTTCCCGCTTCACCGTAGCCACCCCCTGAGCTCCACCTCTAGATCCTACCGATGGCTTTTGGACCTGCACTGAATGTCGAAGGGCTTCAAGAGCTGCCTCGTTGATTAGATTCGGTTGGGGTGGTGCTGCTCGAGTCCAGCAGGAGAGGAGGGATGCTCAGCAGGGGCAATGCGAAGGCAGGCTGGGCTCTCCTGGTGTCCAGAGCACTCCGTTCAGGTTCTTTTCTTCTCCTTGCACCCTTTTTTTTTTTTTTTTTTTTTTCCATGCTGATGTCCCATTTTCCCTCTCCTCCTGACACAGTGCAATGCAGGGAGGTCCTTCTGCATCCCCCATGTGCCCTGGCCTTGCACGAGAATGACCCTACAAACCCACCACCAGCCAGGACACAGAGTGGGAACCTCCTGGAGGTCCCTCAAGCAAGTGATGCCCCATGGAGCCCCCAGCTCAGAAAGTGCCTAGGGTCAAAATTCCCCTCTCTCTTCTGGAGATGCCCAAACATCCTCTGCTCAAATCAAGAGAGCCTTGAGGAGGACGGTAACTCTCCCAACAGGACTTGAATCCCAAGATTCAGGTTACAGAGAGAGAGGAATTTGGCCCTTATCTTCTCGTTCCCCTTTTGACTCTAATTACTGCAGATGAAAGCTTAGCCAGCTGCTTCCTCCACCTCCCAGAACGCTGACGTTAAAGGGAATTGGAGTCTCCCTGGTGTGTTGAAGGGAATTAGAGTCTCCCTGGTGTGTGTTACGGCTCCCGAAGAGCCACAAGCCATACCCGTTTCCTCCCCTTGCTCGACAGCGCTGGGTGCTCAGCTCTCACACCTCTCCTGGAAGCAGAGGAGGGTTTTGTTGCCCACGGAACAGGGTTCCTTCTCGTTCCTCTCCCTGGGCGCTGACTCCCAACGCTGCAGAGGGGCAGGGCGTGTACGAACATCCCATTTGCAGAAGAGCAGCAGCGTTTCCTTGATCCGTTTAGTCCCTTTGCTCTCTGACCACGTGCACTTTTTGCTGGGTGGTTCTTGCCTGGGGAGCTCTTCTGATGTTCAAGCTCTGGGTGCACAAAGGGGACAGTGTTTCATCTTCTCTCCTGGTTCCCCGGCAACACTTGATTCGTTTTCTTTTTTTGTTTAGCGTACATGTGAATTACGTCAATAGGCACGTTGTGGGGCTGCCACCCCAGGAATCACCAACTGTGAGGACCAGGGGATTATTTGCATGAAGAGGAGGGAAGAGCTAAACGTGGCTTTACGGTTCCTCACTTTTGGGAGAGGGGATCAGATGTTGCTTTCTTCTCAACTCCTCTTCAAAGTACGTGTATGAAGGATGGAGGGAAGAGGCAGCTGAATGAAGGTTGATGTGGCAAGAAAGGGAATGTCTTGGGAGATACATCTACACGTGACCCAGTAAAAGCCAGAAAGGGAAGAGCTTTGTAGATAATCTACAGATGACCAGGCAAAGCCCAGAGAGAGACCACCTGGTAGATACATCTACAGATGACCCAGCTAAGGAAAGAAAGGGAACATCTCGTCGATACATCTTCACGTGACCCAGCAAAGGCCAGAAAGGGTCTATCTTTGTAGAGAAATCTATCGTAGAATCATAGAATACAGATGACCCAGTTTTTGGAGCGAGAAGTGGAAATGAGCTCAGTCCATTTCCTGCTCTCCATGATGCTGGATCTAAGTGTGAACCAGCCTGGTGGCTTCACCACGTCCCCGGTGAGCCCCAGGGAATCCCCAGCTCCGTCTTGGCATCCCAAGAAGCTGAAATAATCCGGCTTGCTGGACTCCGATAGGAATCTGAGTTGCTGGGGAAAGGAAGAAGAGCCCTCCTTATGGTCCTGGCAGTGATGGGAGATCCCTCAGCCCTCCAGCCGAGATGCATCCCCTGAGCCTGAGGACCACGAGGCTTCTATTCCTCCTCCCCATCCCACCGTGGGAGAGATGTGGGGCCAGGAGTGCGAAGGGGATGCAAAAGCAGGTGGGATGCTTCAGAGCTGCTACCCAGAGGATGGAGAGCGAAACAAAACTCCTAACTCTGTGAAGGTGCTGGTAGCAGGAGAAGCTCCGGTCCACGGGACGCTTCACTTTGAGGGCCATTAAATAGTAAGAAGCACTTTAAAAATCCTTCAAAAATCAAGCTGCTACAGATGCTGGCGACAGCACCGCTGAGCATCAGCGAGCATGACAAATAAGGCGCTCTGGCATTTCCAGTTTTTATTAGTGGGAGGCTAGGCTGTCAAACACAATTTTTAATCGCTTTTGTCAGCCGCTGGCTGGGCTGCCGGCCGAGGCGGTGCCTTTGCATCCAGGAGGCTTTTTTCTTCCCTCCGTGCAAGGATGGAGGGAGGAGGAGCAGGCAGCACCCGGCAGCATCGCCTCCGCTCACCGAGACACCGGGAACAGGCTTCGTGCTGTCGGCGCGAGCGGAAAAAACGCGTCCAGCTGTGCCGCTGCCTTGAAATTCCGCTTCTTTTCCCCTAAGGGATGACCCCTGTATTGCATTGCACAAGTTATTCCCAGATAAAATTCCCGAAGCAGCTGGAACTCAGGGCAAGACCTCGTTTCAGAGACTCCGGCGCCTTTCCAACCTTCTCCATCCCGTGGCTGAGCTTTCCCACCGGTCTCCGCTGAGTTTTAGTTCGGAGAGGAGCCACACGGCGCTGCCCTGCCTGCCCAGAAGGGATTCCCTCGCTCCTTCAAGCTCTGTTTGGAGAAGCTGAGCTTGGAATCCTTCAAACCAGCTTCTGGCGCTCAGGACTCGCTGCTGGGAAAGTCACAGTCGGCCGAGGGAAGAGATTCAGGGAGTTTCTGATTTCGGAGGTCAAGCGCCTAACCGCAAGTCACAGAACGGGATGAAAAATGGCATTTTTGGTGCTCTGGTCCTAATTAACTTTTTGTTCTGTGCGATGCAGTCCCATCCCTTCAAAATAAGAATTAATCTTTGAAATAGATTGCTCAAAAAGCCCTGGAAGATGTTTAAAATCCCCTCTAAATCTCTTCCTAATGATCGGTGTGGTCCAGTACGAATGGGATCGCTTAGGAGGGAGAGGTTGTTGCTATAAATTTACAAAGGGGGCTGGGAAATAGGAGCAGAACTCGCTCTGTTGCAGAAGATTTGCAACCCCCAAACCAAATAACGCTGCTATTAACACCTCCATCTCTATACCCTGAACCTTCCTTAGGGTTCTTCTTGGCTGGAGAAAAGGCTGGGTCATTCCCCAACCCAGCAAACATAATGGGTAAAAGAATTATGAATAAAAAAAAAGGAAAGTTTGGCTCCCTGAGAAGGCTCCACGCATCTCATCTCCTTTATAACCTCCAAGGGCTTTGCAAAGGAGCCCAGGCAGGGGGAATAATTTTCTATGAGGTCTCTAATGCGCTAAGTCGCAGCCCAGGCTCTACCTGAACGTTGTGGGAAGAGCCTGTGTTGGACACGAGCGTGTTTGCAGCCGTGGGAGAGATTTTTCCGGTGGTTTTCTTATCCCAAAGGCCGGAGTTCAAGTCAGATGCTCGTAGCAACGTCGCACTTTGTTCTCCATCCAACCACAACTCCAGGCGATTGCGGCATGGAGGAGAAGCCGGCCAGCCCTTTGCCGGAGGGGCTGTTTCGGTTCGGTTTTGCTTCAAAACTTGGGTTGCTCTGAAAAGGGACGTTTGGAGGTGGTTGCGTGCCGGCCCCAAACTCTTGGCAAGGTGCGTGGAGGCTGAGATGGAGCTGGGACCACTCCGGTGGCACTGGCTGCCGTCCGCACCTCCTGCGCCGAAGCGGTTTTTAGGATAAAATCCTTTACCCCCCCCCCCCCCCTCCCCAAGTAGCGATGATGGGAAGTGGCAAACGAGGGAGATTTGTGGTAGGAATCCCTCCAGCATCCCTTCAAACCCCAGGTGAGACATCTTTGGTTGCTTCCTACCTCTCTTCATCCTTCTGCGTTGGGTTTGGTGCTTTTTCTTGACCACCAAGTGGAGTTTGGAGCATCCAACAACCCTCCCACGCCCTGCCTGGGTTCACACCCCATCTCTGGACACTGTGGGGTTGCTGGGGGTCTCTGCGCCCCATTTCTTACAGCTTCGTGGTGCCCATAAATCCGTGTGTCCCCCCAAGCCTGACTCGTACTGTAGGGTGCGGGGAGCTCTGAAGGAACTCAACTCACAAATCCATCTGACTTCAAGATGGGGCCACCTCTGCCATCAGCTTTGAGGGAAGAGACCCCAGTAAACTGTGTTCTGAGTGGGATTCAGCCCCAAAATGCTGGATGGAGAGGAGGAGCTTCAGGGTGTGATCTGGGGAGGAGTTGGTGGGCTTCATCTCCAAAGCTGCTGCTGCTCTGCTCACGCTTGGTCCTCGGGACAGGACTAGGGGGAGTTTGGGCTGGAATGGTCGTCCATCCACCGGCATCTTCTCCATCTCCAGGCGCAGCACCCCAAAACCTCGGCAAGCAGCTCAGGGTTGGGCTGCTGGAATCCACTTCCCATTCCTTTCTGCCTTGGCTCATCCCTCTGATTTTCTTTCGACATGAAAACGCATCCAAGCCCTCCTCCCCATCCCTCCTCCCCATCCCTCCCTGTCCTCTGGCTGCTTGTGTTGCCTTTTCTCTTTATTTTTTTCTTGTTGGGGCGGGAAGGACATGATTTTGTAAACTAATGTGGTGAAAACAGCTTTTTTTGCACAAGTCGTTGCACAATAAGGGGAAAAAATAGTAAAATAGGTTTAACTTTAAAGGGAATTTTTTTTTTCCTTAAAACTCACTAGCAGAGCTACTGATGAAGAGAAGAAAAGAAGAGATGGACTGATTAAAACATGGACTGCATGGTTTACAGGTTCAATTGCGTTTAGAAATTAGCATGTTGGTTCCAACTGTACATTTATCCTGTTGTAACTTCAATTAAACAATATCGCATATAACAGTTTAAATGAGTGCTTGGGCTCGACGTGCATCGCTGCGAAGGCGTTACTTTTGCCTTCGTCTCACTGGAAAAGAAAAAAAAAAGATCCTAAAGGGCAAAAATTCAACATCCCCTTCGAACCAGTGAAGATTCGGTGCTGTAGCACCTGGATTTATGGATTGTCCCACGGGGAGATGATCCCTTAGTGAGTTCCTGCTCCTGCACCCAGTCTTGCTTTGCTGTGATCTGAGCTAAAGCCAAGTTTTCCCTAATTTGGTGGTGATTTTAATTGGTTTCTGCCATAAAGAAGCCTCCCCAAGAGCCGAGGCCACAAGAGGAGGCCATGGAGATGATCCAGGGAGGTGGTTGAGTCCCCTTCCCTGGAGGGGTTTAAGGGACGGGTGGACGAGGTGCTGAGGGACATGGGTTAGTGACTGATGGGAACGGTTGGACTCGATGATCCAGTGGGTCTCTTCCAACCTGGTGATTCTATGATTCTATGATTCTGTGACTTAGAGATGCTCTTGCCCTCTCCAGTGGGACAGGATCTCTGGAGGTCTCTAGGCCAGTCTTCTGCTCACCGCGGGACTGCTGCTAATGCTAGGTCAGGGTGGCTGTGGTTTTATGTAACCCAAGTCTCAAGAAACCTCCAAGGATGGACATCTCCCACCTCTCTGGTGGCCTGTCCCAGGGCCACACCAACCTCCCAGTGAAGACTCTTAGTGTCCAGCCTGAGCACAGCACTCAGAGATGATTTGCTGTGCTCAACCAGGAATCAGAGGATCATAGAAATGGTCACTGTGGGCTTGTGTTCAACCTGGTTGTCCCTGTCACCGCTAGGTCTGACCCAGCAGGGACGATACTCACCCAGTTCCCACTCTGTGACTGTTTTGTGTGGTGGCACCAGGCAAACCCCATGGTTCTGGGGTGGAAGAAGATGCAGACTGGTGACTGTCCTGTAAGTGGGACGTGAGATAGCAAATCCACAGCTCGATGCAGGGATCTTGAAGTCTCAAACCATTATTGTGTCCCATGGAAGCACCTGGAACTGCTGAACCTGGTTCCCTTAAGGAGGAAAATCCCATGGGCTGGAGACAGGCTTATCTGACAACTTCACCTCCTTGCAACCTCAGCCAATCTCATCAAGGAAGGAAGGAGGTTAAGAGGTAAATCAAGGTGAAGGCAAGAAGGGACAGAGACAGGAGGAAACAAATGCTCAGGAATATCTGTTCAAAAGTGTTTGTCTTGCCTGCCTTAACGAAAATAAGGAGGAAAAAAAGCTCCTTGCTTGTGGTTGCTTGTGGGTTTGGGATCCAACTCTTTGGAAAACAGCTAGAGCAAATGCAACAAGGAAGAAAACCTCGTTGGGTGATCACTGAACTCTGAGTGAGGGTGGTGGCTGCAGGCGAGAGACTGCAAGGGAGCCAAAACCTTCCCAACCAGCCCCCAAATTGGTTGAACATCACATAACGATGGCCCAGACAACCCCTTCTCTTCCTTGGCTCCAATGGTTGAGTAGGTCAGATGAAGGTCCCTGCACAGAGGCAGGAAAATACTCCCCAAACCCCTTGGGCTCGCATCGGACCGCAGAGCCTCTGAGGGTCTGGTTCGTGGAGGTCTTGGGTTGATCTCGTTAGGACCTGTGGTGTTAAATTTATATCACTCATGTTTAAATCCTCCCTTTGATGGACTGCGGATTTTGTTCCAGGACACCTATTTGGGAGCTTTTCCAGCATCTCATTTCTCAGATACTTAAAAGTCTCCGTCCCACATCCCACCAGTGTTGATCTGAGACCAGTCTGTGTTTGATTGCCTTTGTGTCAGCTCTTGTTCTTCAAATTTATCAGCTCTTCCGCCTCCTTGGTGTTGTCTCTCTTGCAACCTGGAGAGAGAGATATGATAGAATCATGGAATGCCCAGACTTGGAAGGGAGCTGCAAGGATCATCATGTCCAACCCCTGTCCCTGCACAGGACAACCCCAACATTCACACCATGTGTCTGAGGGCATTGTCCAAGTGCTTCTGGAATATTATCTGGCTTGGCACCCTGACTGCTCCCCTGGGGAGCTGCTCCAGAGCTCCACCACCCTCTGGGTGAAGGACCTAATGTCCAACCTCTCCCTGCCCTGGCACATCTTCCTGCCATTCCCTCAGGTCCAGAGAGGAGAGATCAGCAGCTGCTCCTCCTCCTTCCCTTGTGGAGAAGGTGTAGACCACAACAAGGTCTCACCTCAGTCTCTTCTTCTCAAGGCGGAACAGAGCAAGTGACTTTAGCTGCGCCTTATGTGGCTTCACCCTTTCTTCTCAGCTGGATCAGTGACCATCGCATCCATGTCTTCCTGCTCATTGGCCATTTTGAGGTGAAGGGCTCTTTACTTGCTGCACGATTAATGGTTGGACTCGATGATCCAGTGGGTCCTTTCCAACCTGGCGATTCTGTGATTCTACGATCCTGCACTTTGTTCTGATTCTACGATCCTGCCTTCACTCTGCTCGTCATGGTTGTTGAGTTCATCCCAGCTGACGTCACCATGATCCCCATCAGTGGTGATGATGTTGTGGTGTGGAGGGTTTTCCAGATTTGGAATCACGGACTGGTTTGGATTGGAAAGGACCTTAACACCCATCCAGTTCCAACCTCCTTCCATGGGCAGGGATGCCTCGCACTGGATCAGAGTGACTCAGAGGCCCCATCCAACGTGGCCGTGAACCCTTGCAGGGATGGGGCAGCCACCACTGCTCTGGACAACCTGGGCCAGGGCCTCCCCACCCTCACAGGAAAACATTTCTTCCTAAGATCTCATCTCAACCTCCCCTCTTTCAGCTTAAAACCATCCCCCGTCATCCTATCCCTGCCCTCCCCAGCTTTCCTGGAGCCCCTTCAGGTACTGGAAGCTGCTCCAAGGTCTCCCCGGAACCTTCTCTCCTCCAGGCTGAACAACCCCAACTCTCTTTCTCCTGCCATGGGTCAAACTCAGTCTGGGCACGATGGGGAAGATTGTGTGAGATGAAAGAACACAAACATCAGAGAAATTCTCCCCACCCTTGAGAGCAAGGAACAAGTGAGCAGGTGGACACTGGGTCAGGAGGGCCACCAAAGTTTGAGGGATTGGAGAGTTTAAAGCAAAAGTAGAGGAAGGACCCTGATAAGAGACAGCTGTCATCACTTGCCTGGAGAGCACAGGTGAAGGAGGTTGTTAGAGCAGATAAATAGAGATGAGAAGGGAGAGGAACAGATAGCATGACCTGATAAGGATGGATGAGGGAGGTGAAGCAGCTAGGGAAGGAGGTTGCACCTCCCCTGGCAAGAGCACTGGGTGAAATCCAAGAAGAATGAGCACAGAGCGTTACGTACAAGGGAAGAAATGTGGGCAGGGAGAACCGGGAGATGGAGAAACTGGATTTGGGATGTGAAACTGGGTTGTGCAGGGAGCAACTGCAACGTCAAGAGAGGGCAAGGATGGTCAACAAAAGTGAGGGTGCTGGGGGCATGGTGCGGTGATGGTGAGCCGGGGGGGAGCAGCAAGATGGGACCATTTGGGATGAACAGGACTTTTCTCCTTTCCTTCTTGATGCCTTCTTGGTGGTTTTGTTCCAAATGCAGTGCTCCCGATCCCCAGGTGGGACCGGGTGGCGTTCCTCTCGGTGACAGCCCCTTCATCTTTGCTCTCTGCCGTGATTATGAAGCCCACGTGGCTTCTTGGCCCTGCTAATTGCATTTTGCGGGGCAGTAATTGAATGAAAGCTCACGAGAGTCATGGATCAAAGGCAGGAGCCCATCAATATCTGCCTGCCCCAGAATCTGATTAGCAAGGAGAAGGCATCAATCACAGCTGCCCCTCCCTGACCCAGAGATACTTCATGCAGGTACGGCGCCCAAGCCGGTGTCAGGGAAATCGGATTTGCTCACGAAAGGTTAAGCAACGCCGTGGATGAAAAATTATTGCGATGCTGTGTCTTCTCAGCAGTCATTCATCTCCGTGCCGCTTGCCGTGGGATGGAGGGGCTGCCCGAGCAAGCTTTGGGAGATGATTACTCAACGTCTTCGGAGACGTGTGAAGTGTTAAAGACCCCCCTGGCGGGGCACGGGGCAGTCATTTGTATTCATTAGCTGGCCTGTAGACATCTGCTCCCTCTCTGAAGGGGACAGAGGTGCACGCTTGCTGCCCAGGTCTTCGCTTATGGTTCCTTGGTGAAGTGGCAGCACCTGATTTCTCCTCCCGTGGTGGCCCTGAGCACTTGTTGCTCTGCTGAGCAAGGGGGTCTCATGTGATGAAGGCAATTCTGTTTCTCCTTCAGGCCTGGTGGCAAAACCACCCCAGCAGGGCTGGGCAGCTGCTGCCTGCAGGGTACAAGTTGTGTGGAGACCTGGAAAGAACCTGAGCTTTGTGCGTTTGTTCTTTTTTTTGCCTCAAGCTGCGATGGCCCCTAGGACGGAGGGATGGACACCCTGGTGACTGTTCTTCACCACGAACTGCAAAAACCCCTGTCTGAAAGCAGCACTTGACTCTTCTCTTGATCTTCTTTCACTCTGCCCTACCAACCTCTTAACAAGCCAAAGCTGTGGGGTTTCCAGGGCAGAGCCTGGTTGATGGGCTGGATCCCCCAAGTGTTCCCAGCCCTCCAAGGAAGGGCAACCCCTAAGCTGAGGTGTTTGGACAAGTCTTCTCCACCTTCCTGCTTTACAGTCTTCCACTTCTCCACAGCCTCGTGATTGAGATTGGAAGGAACCCCCAGAAAAAGAGAAAACTGTCCTTCAGGTGAATATCTTTAATATTGGCCCTGCTGAGGGATGGACCCTCTGCAAGCCCAGCTGGCAGGGGTTGCACCAGTGGCTCCTCCTCCCTCATCATTCCCAGCACCACCTGAAGATGATGCTTCTCCTAATCTTTGCAGCAGAGCTTTGGGGCTTCTTGAGGTAGAGAGGTTTGCTTTGTGATGGAGGGATCACTGGGAACCTACAGAGGTCCTACCGAAAAGCTGGGGAGAGGCTCTTGGTCAGAGGGTGCAGGGATAGGGTGAGGGGGAACAGTTTTAAGCTGAAAAGAGGGAGATGGAGGTGAGATCTTGGGAAGAAATGGTTTCTTGTGAGAGTGGAGAGATCCTGGTCCAGGTTGCCCAGGGACGTTGTGGCTGCCCCATCCCCAGAGGTGTTCAAGGCTAGGTTGGATGGGGCTTGGAGCAACCTGATCCACTAGGAGGTGTCCCTGCCCTGGGGAGGGGGTTGGAACTGGATGGGCTTCGAGGTCCCTTCCAATCCAAACCGTTCTATGGGTTTGTATGATTCTATGACTTCAGGAGAGGTTTGTGAGCTTTGCCTGCATGCCCAGAAGCCCAGGGCTTGATGGCGTGCAGGGGTGGATCTCTCTAGGGTGCTGGAAGGAGCCCACAAAGGCTCTGGCTTCATCAAACATCCAGCCTGGCTTTGGATGCTGAGCACAATGTATCTCAGGACTGGCCTTTTGGGGTTACCGGGGCAAGATTTCCCCGCTGCTGACTTCAGCTTAAGACCAAACCCTTAGTCCTGACCCAGGAAATCATTTCACACCTGCTCGAATGCTTTCAAGCCTCTGGTATGTTTTCCTGGGGTTGGGCTGCAGCGAGTGGCCCGAGGCTGTGTCTCTACAAGCAAATTAAACAGTTCCAGGGTTCAGACACCAATTATCCTCACTGTTAATTTATTAGCGCTGGTTCAGGCGATTCTCAAGCGTGGGCTGGGAGTGTGCGTGGCCCCGGATCCTTTCCAAGAGGCAAGTTGGATGTGGTCACCTTGTTTCGGCAGGTAGGGAAGGTCAATTCCGTGGGTGAAGACTTGTCCCAACCAGACACCTTTGGGGTTGGAGGATGATCCCAGACATGTCCCTCGCGCCGGTGCAGATGGAGCCTCCGTGTTTCTGAAGCACAGACTTGATCGACCAGGCTCTCACTTAACAACCCCACAGCTCAAGCCTTCACCACTTGGACTGTTCCCAAAGGCGCAGCTGTGAACACCTAAGGAAGAGTCATTAATTATAATTGCAAACATTCATGTTCATTTACAGTAGCATTGTTTTAAATATGGTTTTACTTGCCAGGATGCTTATTTTTTTGCTGATTATGCTGTGTCTGCAGCAGCTGGGGTTGTCACCAGGAAAGGATTGATTCCTGGCAACAGAGACAAGAAGAACTCTTCATCTTTCCATCAGCTGGTAAGACACCAGCTCCTGCTGTGCCTTCCAGCCCTCCTGGGAAAGACACTCCTCCCAAAAAACTGGGACCCAGCAGTGTGTAGAATAGTTTGGGTTGGAAGGGACCTTAAAGATCATCTAATTCCAGCCCCCCCCCCCATGAGCAGGGGCACCTCCCACTGGATCAGGCTGACCAAGCCCCATCCAACCTGACCTTGAACACCTCCAGGGATGGGGCAGCCACAGCTTCTCTAGGCAACGTGTTCCAGGTCCTCACCACTCTCATTGTGAAGTAGTTTCTCCTTACGACTAGTCTAAATCTGCTCCTCTCCAAGTTCATCTCCATCGCCCCTCATCCTATCGCTAGCGCGTATCAACCAGCACTGGAGGAATCTCCATCATCATCCAAAGCTGCCTGAGCTGCCTGCTCCTTCTCTCCTGGTGCTGCAAACCTCCTTAAACCCTCATGCTTCCCTGATTCTTCTCATCTCCCTTGCCTGCTGGGAAGCTGGGATGGGCGGGTGAGATTTGCATGCTGGAATATCAACAAGGAAGTTCCCTGGTGCAGAGGGGACCAACTTCTTCCTTGCTTTTTGGCTTATTATATTTTTATTTGCTTTTCTAGTCAGCTAATGGACAACCTTTTATTACCTTTTTTCCCCCCAAGGACTACTAGAAAGCAGGTAAGTGTGACGTGGGACATCCTTAACCCCAGAGTGACCCCAACTCTGTTCCCATATAGATAAGGCAATGACTAAAGTACATCTTCGGCTTTCTGAGACACACCTAGTTGCTTGGCTCTACTCTAAATATTTTTTTACGTTCGCTTTCCCCACCCTTTTAGGGAAATTGCACCCGAGGAAAACTGAGTGTGCCTACATCTGGGTAATGCTCTGGCCAGCTAGAGGTGGGGAGAAATGATGCTCAGAAAACCTCGTTCCTTGTCAAAGTCATAGAATCGTAGAAGGGCTTGGGCTGCAAGTTCTTGAAGATCATCCAGTTCCAAGACCCCTGCCATGGGCAGGGACTTTTTCCACTGGATAAGGCTGCTCCACACCCCATCCAACCTGGCCTTGAACACCTCCAGGGATGGGGCAGCCACAGCTTCCCTGGGAAACATGAGCCAGGGCCTCACCATCATCACAGGAAAACATTTCTTCCTAAGCACTCATCTCCATCTCCCCTCTTTATGATTCAAACTATCCCCTTCATCCCTTCCCTGCACTCTCTGATCAGGAGCCCCTCCCCAGCTCTCCTGGAGCCCCTTTCCCTACTGGAAGCTGCTCTAAGGTCTCCCCGGAGCCTTCTCTTCTCCAGCCTGAACAACCCCAGCTCTCTCAGCCTGGCCTCACAGCAGAGGTGCTCCAGCCCTTACATCATCTCTATGTCTTCTTCTGGACTTGCTCCAACAGATCTATGTCTATCTGAAATGACAGAAAGAGGAAGGTGTGAGCTCAGTTCTCCTTGGCACGGTCCAAGCATCCAATCTCCTTCTTCACCTTGGTGCTGCTGAGACCTCTGGGCTGCGGTGCTGGAAGGACGCAGACCGGTTGGATCCAATCCACAGTTGGGCTGGGAAAACGAGACCAGAGGACTGGAAATCGTGCCCAAGGAAGGAAGATCAAAAGGTTTGCAGTTGTTTAGTTTAGGAAAGCTTTATTACAGCCGACAAATATGTAACAGGCTCCTCGAAGAGGAAGGGAATGAACTGTTCTCCTCGTTCACCAGGAACAGGACAGGAGGTAATTGGTTTAAATTGCATCCAGAGACCTTGAAGTTAGGATGAATTTTTTTCTGCTGTGAGGACAGGCACTTGTGTCGGGGGCTGCAGCGGGGCAGCATCTCAGTCTGTGGAGGTTTGAGATGAGGGGAGGACTAATACGTATCAGGAACGGGTTGTGCTGGAGCAGACGCTGCACGGGGACCTCCGAGTGGCTGAAGTGCCACGTTGTGCCAGGAAAAAAAGTGCATCTTAGAGAGACTTTTTGAATCCCACTCGACGCTGCAGGGAGGAGGCACCTCAGGACCTCCAGCTTCAGCGCTGGGAGGTGGTGGGAGCTGCTGCCTTGTTGGTTGCAAAGATGCAGGCTGGACTGTCGAAACAATTCCACAATAGAGCCGTTTTAAGCTCTGCTTTCAGGGTTTTCTTTCTTGTTTGTTCAGACTCGGGTCTTTCCAATAATCCTGTGGTGAAGTCAGCTGGGACCAAGGCTTCTGAAAGCAGTTTTGCAGCTGCAGGCACAGTAGCATCATCATTGCCTCTTCCCTTGGGTCTCCCCCAATGTGCATTTTTTCTTTCACAACATGAGGACCTAAGCTGTTTACTGCATTGCTTCTGAAATCTGGGGCTTCCTGAAAGCCGTTGCTTTTGAGGTCCTTCCAGCCTTACTGCAGTGGTTTTGATGGTGGTACGTGGTCCCCAGTTCCAGCTGGACGCTCCAGCTCCCACACTCCCACACCTAAATATAGTTGTGAAATCCAGTTGTGGACATCTCGGAGGTTGGTGACAGTCTTGGAGACCTTGGAAGGCTACCTGGCCTCCAGATGTTGTTGAAGGAGGATGGAATCCTCCCAGGGGTGCTGAGAATCATAGAATAGTTTGGGTTGGAAGAGACATTAAAGATCATCTAGTTCCAACCCTTCTACCATTGGTTCTGTAAGGACAACTTGGATACCTTGAGCACCTCAATACTGGATTTGGTGAGGACCTCCTCTATGTGGGCAACTGAGTCTTGCCTTAGAGATCCAGCCTGTGGAGTCAACGCAATGGAGAGCTCTCACCCTCCCAAGCTAGGTTGGCTTGAGCAGGAGACATCCATAGATCATCAAATATCCCAGGACACAAAATAAGAAGGAATTTGCTCTTATCTGCTGCAATACCTGCCACCAAGCTCACCTGTAAGGCAGCAGAATCTTAGCATGGGATGTGAAGAGCCCTCCTTGATGTCGTGTAGCATGTGGAGGGTCACCAGGGAGCATGTTGGTTTTCTGAGAGAGGTGCAACCACGCTGGTGTGGACATGGAATGCCCTCGGGGAGGTCGCTGGGACTGTCAGCACGAGCGTGAACATGGGGCTGAAGGTCATTCTTGGTCAGATAGCTACTCCCAGCTCTTTGTGTGTTGCCTGCAAAGCAAATGCCTTGTACAAACACGTTCCTCCATTGGCAAACAGGAAAAGAAAAGCGAAAAATAAGGCTGCTCGGGGCTGGGAGTGGAAAGCTGCTACGGCTTGACAGAACCAAACTGCTCTGAGGTGGGAAGGAAGGTAGCAAAGAACAGCAAGTCTCCAGATGCATGGAGTGGTGGCTGGTGTGGAAGCAGCTCTACATCCTTGTATCTCTGTCCTTCATCCTTACATCCTCTAGTGCCTGCAGATGGAAAACCTGTTTCTGTAAAAATGATTTTCCATCATCTTCAAGCAGTCCTAGCTGTCTGGGGGAGCTCCACTTGACTGGAGGTTGACAGGTGTTATACCCATCTACAAGAAGGGTCGCAGGGAGGATCCAGGGAACTCCAGGCCTGTCAGTCTGACCTCAGTGCCAGGAAAAGTCATGGAGCAGCTGATCTTGAGTGCGATCGTGAAGCACATGCAAGAGAACCGGGTGATCAGGCCCAGTCAACACAGGTTCACAAAAGGCAGGTCTTGCCAAACTAACCTGATCGCCTTCTATGACAAAGTGACTCGGCTGCTGAACAAGGGAAAGGCTGTGGATGCATCTTCCTGGACTTCAGTAAAGCCTTTGACACAGTTTCTCCCAGCATTCTGCTATGGAAACTGTCCCCTCTGGCCTGGACGGGTGCACACTCTGCTGGGTGGAAAACTGGTTGGCTGGAGGGCCCAGAGGGTGGTGGGAAATGGAGTTAAATCCAGCTGGAGGCCAGTGACAAGTGGGGTTCCCCAGGGCTCAGTGCTGGGTCCAGCCCTGTTCAATGTCTTTATCAACGACCTGGATGAAGGCATCGAGTGCTCCCTTAGCAAGTTTGCAGATGACACCAAGCTGGGTGGAAGCTGGATCTGCTGGAGGGTCAGGAGGCTCCAAAGGGATCTGAACAGGCTGGATCCATGGGCTGAGACCAATGGGATGAGGTTTAACATGGTTAAAGGCAGAGTCCCGCACTTGGGGCACAACAACCCTGAGCAGCTGCAGACTAGGAGAAGCCTGGCTGGAAACTGCCTGGAGGAGAAGGACATTGAGGTGTTGGTTGACAGCGACTGAACATGAGCCAGCAGTGGCCCAGGTGGCCAAGCCTGGGGTCAGTTCTGGCCCCTCACCACAAGAAGGATGTTGAGGCTCTGGAGTGAGTCCAGAGAAGAGCAACGGAGCTGGGGAAGGGGCTGGAGAAGAAGAGGAGCGGCTGAGAGAGCTGGGGGGGTTCAGCCTGGAGAAGAGGAGGCTGAGGGGAGAGCTCATTGCTCTCTGCAACTCCCTGAGAGGAGGGAGCTGGGCTCTTCTCCCAAGGGACAGGGGACAGGACGAGAGGGAATGGCCTCAAGCTCCACCAGGGGAGGTTTAGGCTGAACATTAGGAAAAAATTTTTCATGGAAGGGGTGATTGGCCCCTGGCAGAGGCTGCCCAGGGAGGGGGTTGAGTCCCCTTCCCTGGAGGGGTTTAAGGGCCGGGTGGACGAGGTGCTGAGGGACACGGGTTAGTGATTGATGGGAATGGCTGGACTCCGTGATCCAGTGGGTCTCTTCCAACCTGATGATTCTATGATTAACTGGACAACCTGGCCAGGGCCTCACCAGCCCCATCACGAAGAATTTTTTCTCCTAATGTCTAATCTAAATCTTCCCCCTCCCAATTTAAAGCCACTCCCCCTCATCCTATCACTCCAGACCCTTGGAAAAAGTCACTCCCCAACTTTTTTTTTTTTTTTTAGGCCCTTCACCTACTGGACATCTGCTGTGTGGTCTCTCCAGAGCCTTTTTTCTTCTCTGAGTAGGGCTAGATGTGCTTTCAGGCATGTGAACCTCTTTGTGAGTCCGGAGTAGTGCTCACTGCAAACTAGGTCCTGGCCGTGGGTGACTGAGTGTGACTTAATGATGTCAGCTGGGCAATTAGACAAGAAAAAAAAAAAGTGGTTGTCAGGCAGAACAGTAGGTTAGGAAGGGCAGAGGTGATATGGTTGTTAATCCCATAAAACAGGAAGAAAATAGAGGCAATAACTGCCTGTGAGGCAGAGAAGCTGCTGTTGGGGAAGCTTGTAAAACGCTGTGAGAGCAATACTGCTCTTCAATCCATCATCTTTAGTGCCCGGCCATCTCAAGCTCTATTCTTCTTTCATTTTTTTTTCTTTCTAAGGTGTTTCTGCTGGTGGGGAACAAGGCTGCCCCTTTGCTCTGCTCTTGTGATACCTCACCTGGAGTCCAGTTCTGGAGGTCTCAGCACAGCAAGAACATGGAGCTGCTGGGGCAAGTCCAGAGGGGGCTTTGGAGATGATCTGAGGGCTGAGCACCTCCTGCATGAGGAGAGGCTGAGAGAGTTGGGGTTGCTCAGCCTGGAGAAGAGAAGGTTCTAGGGAGACCTTAGAGCAGCTTCCAAGACTGAAAGGGGCTCCAGGAAAGCTGGGGAGGGGCTGTTGATCAGAGAGTGCAGGGACAGGATGGCAAGGAATAGTTTCAAGATGCAAGAAGGGAGATTTAGATGAGATTTTAGGAAGAGGTGTTGCCAAGAGAAGTCATGGTCACTATGAGAATCACCATGGTCCCCTCTGCCTCACTGTTCTCGCTTGTTCCCTCAGCCTATGATAGAATCATAGGTTCATGGGATGGTTTGGGTTGGAAGGGACCTTAAAGCCCATCCAGTCCCACCCCTGCCATGGGCAGGAACACTTCCCACTGGATCAGGTTGCTCCAAGCCCCATCCAACCTGGCCCTGAACCCCTCCAGGGATGGGGCAGCCACAACTTTTTGGTGCAACCATTAAGAAAGATGTGATGTGCGTCTTCATGCTTTCCTGGTGAATGTCCTTGCTAGACCAGTGAATATTCCAGTCTCCTATGACGCTTCCCACCCCAGAGAGCGTGGACCATGTTCATTCCTTTCCTTATCTTCTTTTTACTGCCTTCCCTCCTGTGGCTGAAGTGCTGCTGTGCCAGACCATGAGGCACTTCCAGGGAGAGATTCATCCCATCCTACGTCCTGGGCATTTCCATGGGTGGACAGATCCTGCTCCTCTGAAACCTCAGGCCTGGGAAGTGGTGCCACCATCCCTGCAAGTTCAACGGGACCTCAGAGAGCAAGCCTGGAGAAGATGCCTTGTTTGTGGATGGCTCCAGGTCGGTGGGATGAACCATACTGCCTGTCAGCAGTGGGTTCCTGATGTGAGGTTTCCATCATAAGGTGGTTCCTCCAGCTCATTAAATATATTGTCCTTTGGGCTCCCACCCATTTCAGGTGACATCTTTTAGATGACAAAAGGACCACTCTGATAGACTTAGGAAGAAAATTACAGAAGCAGCAAATACCGGAGGGAATAAGAGATATTTTTTTTCTTGCTTTGGACCTCCATCCCCAGTAAGATCATAAGAATTTAAACACAGAAGTGCTGAACACCAAGCAGTTATTGGACAGCAGATCTTGCCTCTGGAAGCCCCCAGTACTCAAAATTTTGTCAAGGGTAGAAGAAGAACTGGGTGCCTCTCAAGGGTGGGAGAGGGGGGTTCCAGAGAACTGCTGATAAGTGTTGTAAGGGATGCAGAGTCCAAAACTGAGGTCTCTGCTCACTCCCTAGGTACGTGACTGCCAGGAACGTCCTTCACGAAGAGCCTCCAGTGATGATTTTGTGAAATCCCTGAGCACTGCAGGTGGAGGCTCTGTTCCTCAGCATCATAACAAGGTTTGCAAGGGCTTTGAAGGAGAGGTCTTTCAGCATGTCCATGGGAGGAAAGCTTTAGGAGGGCAGTGAAGCAAATCCCAAAATGATTCCCCCATCACCTGAAGCCGGAGCGGGTCTCCAATGCAAGTAGGTTAAGCAGAGACTGGTGGTGAAGTTGACTTTTCAAGCAAGGTATCACCCACCTGGAGTCGTGTGTGTCCAGCTCTGGAATCCCCAACACGAGAAGGATACGGAACTGTCGGAACAGGTCCAGAGGAGGCGATCTGAGCCCTGCAGCACCTCTGCTATGAGGACAGGTTGGCAGAGTTGGGGTTAAGCCTGGACAAGTGAGAGCTCCAAGGAGACCTTAGAACACTTTCCAGCACCTGAAGGGGCTGCACAAAAGCTGGGGAGGGAGTTTTGACAAGGGCCTGGAATGATAGGATGAAGGGGAACAGCTTTAAATTGGAAGGGGGTAGATTTAGATGAGATATTAGGAAGAAATTCTTCCTGATGATGGTAGTGAGGCCCTGACCAAGGTTGCCCAGGGAAGCTGAGGCTGCCCCATCCCTGGAGGGGTTCAAGACCGGGTTGGATGGGGCTTTGAGCCCCTGATCCACTGGGAGGTGTCCCTGCCCATGGCTGGGGTGGGGAATGGAACTGGATGGATTTTACAGTCCTTTCCAGCCCAAACCCTTCTATGATACATCTTCTGCGTCCCCTCCTCTTTAATCTTCTTCCACTGCTGGTTGTCTCATGGCATTCCTTTACTTAACCCCCTCACTGCCTACTCTCCTCCTGGAGCTTTTCTTCTGCAAAGGAAAAAAAAAAAAGGAATACCCCCCAAATCCCATTTCTTCCTTGGCTGAGGGCAGGTGCTGAGCAGGCTCCCACCACCCCGAGATGCTTGCGAGCCCGGTGGTGGGGGGTGTGTGTGGGCAGGGAAGCCGGGACGAGGAACAGTAGCTTTTTCTCTTCCTGGCGACGCCGACGTGTTGATCAGAGGAGCTGGCCAGAGTCCTAATGAAGATAAATGGCTATCCCCTCTCCTCCGCTCCTCCAGCTTTTATTGATGGGCTGCGAGGTGAAAGGCGAGCGCCTGAATGTTCATTTAAGCAGAAGTCACGAGTTTCTTTGGAGGAGAAGGTGTAAGAAAACCTGCCTTGTGCTTGGAAGTCACTCCGAGATGAGCACGCTCGACTTTACAAGCCTTTCTCCATTCCTTCCCCATCCATCACTTCCCAGGAGCCCTTTGTAAATGCAAATTGCACTTTGATAGAAATAATGCACTGAGCCTCTATTAGTGTCTGGGTAATGGAGAGGGTGATTTTAATGCAATCATTCTTAGGAGAAGTTCCTCTGCGCCTTATTTTAGGCTGTGTATCAAAAACCAATCTGAAATCGCGCTCCTCCCCTGCCCTCCGTTCCTTCTCATCTCAAGCCTTCGCAGACGCTGAGATATTTTGCGGTTTGGGCTTGAGATTCACGGGGAAACCTGGAGGTTTGACCATATGAATGAGAGCCCAGATGGACACCTCATCCTATACCTGGTCTCCAGGACAAGAGGTCTCCTGGTCCCTTAGCGACTTTCCAGAACCTGAAGGGGCTTCAAGAGAGCTGGAGAGGGACTGTTCACAAAGGCTTGTGGCGATAGGACGAGGGGCAATGGGGATAAATCGGAGAGGAGCAGATTTAGGCTTGACATAAGGAAGAATTTCTCCACAATGAGTTTGGTGAGATGCTGGAAGAGGTTCCCCAGGGAAGCTGTGGCTGCCCCATCCATGGAGACGTTCAAGGCCAGGTTGGATGGGGCTTGGAGCAACCTGATCCAGCGGGAGGTGTCCCTGTTCATGGCAGAGGGGTTGGAACTAGATGATCTTTAAGGTCCCTTCCAACCCAAATTTCTCTATGATTCTATGCCAAGTCTTGATGTCCTGGGCTGGGATGCCTTGACCATGGGATGGTGATGGTGAACATGGTGGTGGGACAACCTGTATCCTTTGAAGCTTGGGGATGGTCCAGATGTAATTTTAGGGGAATAAGATGTCTTGTCCTCTGGAGGTGTTTCTTTTTGGGCGCTCACACATATCTTCTAGCAGGATGGATCTTGTTCAGTCCTGGCTATAAACTTCTCATGGAATGAATGTAGATTTTTGGAAGAAATGTTTTCCTGGAAGGTTGGTGTGGCACTGGCACAGGTTGCCCAGAGAAGCCATGGCCATTATGAGAATCACCATGGTCTCCTCTGCCACATCATTCTCTCTCGTTCCTTCAGCCTTAGAATAGAATCATAGAATAGTTTGAGTTGGAAAGGACCGTAAAGCCCATCCAGTTCCACCTCTGCTATGGGCAGGGACACCTTCTACTGGATCAGGTTGCCCATAGCCTCATCCAACCTGGTCTTGAACACCTCTGGGATGGAGATTGTTGCTTTGTAGAGCAGCCTCCAAGATCCCTGAGATGTTTCTGCACTCAGCAAACTGATTTTCTCATGTCCCAGCCTGATCTCTCCCTCCCAGGGTGTGCAGCAAGCAGCTTCAGTGCTGAAATCGGTTTAAGATGCTTAAAAGGGGGTGAAAAAAAAAAAAAAGGAACATTTTTAAGGCATTGAGATCCCCCTCCACACGCACACTTTGGGAGGTCAGAAAAAAACTGGCTTTGAACTTTTTAAAAACAAATCTGAGGCATCATTCATCTTCATTAATGAGATATTTAACCGGCTCCCTTTAATAACTTTTTGATGCATATGCCAAATGCAAAAGCCATATTTTGGCCTCATTTTTCTCCTTAGCAGGCCATTATTTTGGTCTCATTTTCCGATTAAAAACCCATTATGCTCCATGCCTCTTCCCACCTTAACCTCTAGATCCTGTGTTTTTTTTTTTTTTCCCCAGGAGTTATGATCCCGCTTCTTTGGAGCAGCACAAGCTCCTTCTCTCTGTTGAACCACTGTGATTTGTGCCGATGAGGGTCTGGAGGTGATTTTACCATCTCTCCTGGGTCTTCTCCAATGCTGCCGTACAGCATTTAATCTCCTGAAGAGGTTAATCCCGCTGGATGGATCTGTCAGCCTCCCCTTACCTGTTTGGGTATGAATTATACTGGATGCTGGAGTGGATTTCCTCCCATTACTGGAAATCAAAGCCACTCGGTAGCATAAATTTGAAGCCCTCTCCCAAAGGTGTGGTCCCTCTAGCATCTTCCCAGCGGAGATGGAATATTTAGTGCTAGTCAGAGGACGCTGCAAAGCGGTTCTTCTGAACTCTGGGGCGGGGACCAATGGTTTTTGGGGGAATCCTTGACTCCCAACAAGAAAGATACAGGGAGAAAAAAGTCCTTTCATAAATCAGTGGAGCGGAGAACAAAGGGAGGAGACACAGAAAGCAGAGGGGGTGCTTTTCTCTTTCTTGAAGAGCAGAAGAAGAGGAATGGGGAAGGCAGAGCCGCTAAAACGAAGTGCCCGACTGGACTGAGGAAAGGAAAAGAAATTAAAGCCAGATTTGTTCCCCTGGGCCGGAGGAAGGAGGGTCCCTTTTGGCTTGTTCCTTCTTTCTTGTTCCCTTTAAAGACAGGAGATCAATTGCAGGGCTTAATGAGAACCGTCTCGAGCGAGAGGTAGACAATGCGAAACGGAGAGGGATGTCCCAGCGCCCTGGAGATTTTACAGTAGCTTTGAGCATCAGGATCTGGCCCTGGGAGTCGCAGCCCATCTCTAGGCTGAGGTCTTGTGCAACGTGAGCATCGTGTGGTGCTGAGACCATGCAGCCCGAGGCCTTATGAGGAGCGGCTGAGAGAGCTGGGGGGGTTTAGCCTGGAGAAGAGGAGGCTGAGGGGAGACCTCATTGCTCTCTGCAACTACCTGAAAGGAGGTTGTGGAGAGGAGGGAGCTGGGCTCTTCTCCCAAGGGACAGAACGAGAGGGAATGGCCTCAAGCTCCACCAGGGAAGGGTCAGGATGGACATCAGGAAAAAATTTTCACGAAAAGGGTCATTGGGCACTGGAACAGGGAGGAGGTTGAGTCACCTTCCCTGGAAGGGTTTAAGGGACGGGTGGGCGAGGTGCTAAGGGACATGGTTTCGTGATTGATGGGAATGGTTGGATTCCATGATCCGGTGGGTCTCTTCCAACCTGGTGATTTTATGATTCATAGAATGGTTTGGGTTGGAAGGGACCTAAACCCCAAGGTCTAAACCCCATTGGGCTGCTGTGGTTGTGATGTATCAACCCTGAGCTGCCTGCAGCGTCGCTGCCAGGTTCCCTCATTAGGATCCTTCTCATCCTCCTGGTCAGGAGATCGTGCCCAACAGGAATCCAAATGCAAGGAGGTGTTGAAGCAGCGATTTCAGGTCATAGAATCGTAGAACTGTTTGGGTTGGAAGGGACCTTAAAGGTCATCTAGTTCCAAGCCCCCTGCCACAGGCGGGGACACCTCCCACATGATCAGGCTGCCCAAGGCCCCATCCAACCTGGCCTTGAACACCTCCAGGGATGGGGACACCTCCAGGGATGGGGAAAGTAACCTCCAGATAGAAAGTAACCTGGCCTTGGGTAAGAATTTCTACCAAGAGCTAAGGAAGGCTTGCTGGGACACTATTAAGATGTCCCTGTGGAGAGAGAGAAGAGCTTCTCATGAAGGTGACCCAGAGAGCATCTCGGTGCTCCTGGAGACCCTCAAGGGTGAAAAGGGTTGCTTGCAGGAGGCAAACAAAGCTTTCTCTTTGCACGCTGAACTCATGCAAACATAGGTGTCGGATCTCTCTTCAGTTTTGGTCCCTGGCAGAGGCTGCCCAGGGAGGGGGTTGAGTCCCCTTCCCTGGAGGGGTTTAAGGGACGGGCGGATGAGGTGCTGAGGGACACGGGTTAGTGATTGATGGGAATGGTTGGACTCGATGGGTCCTTTCCAACCTGGTGATTCTATGATTCATAGAATGATTTGGGTTGGAAGGGACCTAAACCCCAAGGTCTACACCCCATCAGAAGGCAGGGAAGGATGCAGTGAGAGGAATAAAATTCCTGATTTTCCCTCAGCTTATCCCAGCACTGGCCACCCCCTTCCCTGGCTCCATGGGCAGCAGGGAGAGCTGGAAGCTCTCGGATGCATCCGTGCCTCTCCCAGTGGAGCAAAACCTCCTGAATCGGTGCGGAGCCGCCTCTTCGGAGGCCTCAGTAACTGGCCCTAGGGATGCATCCTCTTTCAGCGTGAATTATTTTCTCTGTCACTTGATATTTCTCGAGCCCAGCGCGATCCCTTGAGCTTCAGCCGGAGAGAGGGACCTTTCATGGGACAGGTAAGGGGAACGGGGCGGGGGGATGGAGAGCAGGGGGAACAGGTCTCCAGTAATAGCTCTGAACTTGGCTCGGGACTCTTAATGAATGCAAATGAGCTTTTAGCTACTGGGTCACTCCGCGGCGTTTTGTGCAAAGGTTTTGTCCTCTTAACCGTAACAGTTCACGTGCCCAGCTTGAATGGCGAGGGCCATGGTGGAGGCTGAAAGGATGAGCAGGTACCTTCTCACACCAAAATGTTAACAACTTCCTCCCCGCGCTGTTTGCCAGCGCCAGAGATACGACACGCTTTCACTCAGGTCTCAAAAATTTTAAAAAAAAAAATAACCTTTTGCAAAGGGTTTGGTTGTTTTTTTGGGTTTTTTTCCCCAAGGCCTCGTCCCCCTGGGTATTTAATGCTCATTTAAGGGATCGCTCCCTGTCATGAGAACAGGAGGAGGGAATGCAGAAGGGGAGCAGTTGTCCTCTTATCCTGTACCGCTTCCCCCAACCCAGCCTGATGAGGCACCCCGTAAAACATCTGATTATTCCTTAAGCTACTTATTTCTGTTCCCAGCACAAATCCAAGCCATTTTATGCTTTCTCAGAAAACCGGAATGCAGCTCAGACTGAATATGAATTTTCTTCTCTGATTTTTAATTGAGAGCGGGGATTAATTTTGGGTTTAAGGCATTTTTACTTAAAAGAATACTGAATTCTATGAAGGGAATGGGAATACCTCCTTGTAGCTCAGTGATCTTAACGATGGACAAGAGAAACCGTCAGTTCAGGAGGTGGAATGATGCTCAGAGCTGGCATCGCCCCACCTGACCCATGAACGAAATACGGATTAAAAAATGAATTTATATAAAAGTGATGTGGCTAGCAAGAGCAGGGAAGCGATCTTGCCACTGTATGAGGTGTTGGTGAGGGTGCACCTTGAATTTTGTCTTCATTTTGGGGGCCCTGAGGACAGGAAAGACGTTGAGGGGCTGGAGTGTGTCCAGAGAAGGGGAACGGAGCTGGGGAACAAGGGTTCTGAGGAGCAGCTGAGGGAGCTGGGGTTGTTCAGCCTGGAGAAAAGGAGGCTGAGGGGAGACCTTACTCTCTCTTCAACTCCCTGAAAGAAGGTTGTGGTGAGGTGGGTGCTGGTCTCTTCAAACAAGGAGCAAGTGATAGGACGGGAGGCAATGGCCTCAAGTTGTGGTAGGGGAGATTTAGATTGAATATTAGGAAAAACGTCCTTACTGACAGAGCGGTGAAGCGCTGGAAGAGGCTGCCCAGGGCGGTGCTGGAGTCTCCATCCCTGGAGATGTTCAAAAACGTGTAGATGTGGCACTTTGAGACGTGATTTAGTAGGCACGGTGGGATTGAGCTGGTGGTTGGACTGGATGATCTTAGACATCTCTTCCAACCTTAACAATTCTAGGATTCTACTCGGTGGGTTTCGCTGAGGCTGTTGTGTTTCCTTTAAGTGATAAGGTCACAAAAGGCGTTTGCAAGATTCGGACAAGTGCTGCTTGAAAGAGGATGAAGCATTTTTGAACGAAAATGGGTCGTGGTGCTTTCGGCTTCATTCCGTGTGTCCCCGAGCGAAGTGGAAAACTTCCCCAGACTTCCCAAAAATAGTAAATCTTGTTCTGGTTTCTTCCTCTTCCCCAATACCTTTTTTTTCCGTTACAAACCACCTTCCCATTTTCTGGACCCAGAGTAGAATGATGACCCTTCTTTTGTTTTGCTCAAAAAAAAAAAAAAAAAAAAAGGAGAGGGAAATTGAAAATTTCTGAATTCTGATGGGAGAAAAAAGAGCCGGTTTAAGGTTTTTTATTTCCATTTTGGAAAAAAATATCTACTGTCACTTGTTCCTAGTCGAGATGCCAGCCTGGTGTTGAGCTACCATAGCGAGAGACACCCATCCTTCCCCTCTCTTGCTTTTTGGTGCCACCTCTTGTCCCCAAGGCTGGGTGTGCTTCCATCTTTTGATGGACATCATTTTGCATCCCTATTTTCAAGCAAGTTGCAAAACCAGGAACCCCTGAGTAATGTTTGCACCCCGAGGTCCCTCTTTGTGCCATCAGCGGGTGCTTGGGTGCTTCACCCCATCACCCTGAAGCGAAGGGGTGGCCACTCCCAGAGCATCTTCCTTCTGTTTAAGGCTTCTGAGTCTGGAGAGATGCGGGTGATAAAGGCTGTGAGGGTGCAGGGCTAGAAGAAAAGGTTCCTCACCCAGTGTGGGCTCTGCTGGGTGCCCCAAATGTTGGAAGCCCCAAATATTGGATTCTCCAACCACCAACTACTTGCACCCTAAACCCAAGACCACCCAGCTATGGGTGAGCTTGGGAACCCGCCACCGTCCTTGGTGATCAGAGCCAAAAACAAAGGATATTTAACAAGGTCTGGAGACGAAAAGGTTTTTTTTGGGGGGGAGGTCTTTTAGGAAAGCATCTCCTCAGCAGGGAGCCCCGCTCGGCTGCTGGGCTGCGTCTCTGGAGGGCAGTGTGTGCCCGGCACAAGCCGAGCCCTTCATTTCAGCACTGGAGGAGACAATGAATCCCACGCTGAACTTCCTCTCATTGAAGGCTTGATGTGTTTTTCATTTGGGTCTTGTTTTGTTTTCTTTCTTTTCTTTTCCTCCCTGCCTTCTTCCCTGCTTTTCCCAGTGGGATTTAAGAAGCAGAGAACTGGAGGGACGGGAGCCAAGGAGTTGGGCATCACCACGGGGAGGTTAACGGGTGCGTTGACTCCAGCCCTTTGCTTGCCACTGATCTAAAATCACCAGCTGCAAAAGTCCCCACCACTCTCTTTCTATGAATTAACTCTTCTTTTTTTCCAAAGGATTTTGCAAGCAGCGAGGGGAAAGGGAGCTTGTGGGGATCTTTAATGCAGAGACAAGTACGAAAGTCTAAGAAAACAGAAACCCCACTTGCCTTCACGTGCACCCGGTGTTTTCAGCGAGGAAAACCCTGTCTTAGAAAGAGATTCCTGAGCAAACTTTGAATGATTCCCGCTCGACGTGTCCTTGAAGTTGCCTTTTCCAGCAGTGTTTCGTATTAAAAGGTCTGGGATATAAATAGGATTTCAGCAGCATCTTCAAAGTCTCATCCCATGAAAATATATCCGTGCACACATGTACCCCTCGCTCCCTCCCGGTCCCTGTCTCGGATTACTCTGGCATTTACTTTTGAGATGAACAGGGAAACTTCGCCGTAGTTTATTTTCCTTCCGAGCAGGGTAAGATGTTTCTCGTTATGCCTTTTTAATTTTCTAAAAGGCTGCATGGCACGGAGAAGAATAGGGGCTGTATTCTTGCAATGATGCAAAAATCCTTCACAGCCCACCCTTTCGAGTAATTATCTGCTGCTCGCAGAAGACCCAGAGAGGGGAAAAGCCAGATGGCTTGCAAAAAAAAAAAAAAAAAAAAAAAAGGGTCGAGATTTGAGAGAATTTGGGTTGCTGGTAGCAGAATTTTTAAATGAAGGAAATTTGTTAGGAAAAAGAGAATAAATCCCAGCCAGGGCTGGCGGGTTGGGTTTTCAGAAAGGCATTTAAAGCAGATTTTTTTACAGCAATATTTTGCAGAGATGCTAGAAGTGAGGATAAAATAGGAGAGAAGCCAGGAAGCAAGGAAGAGATTTAAAAAGAAGACACTTGGGAAAAGAATCTCTTCTTGAAAAGCAGAGAGAGACTTTTAAGGAAAGGCTCTGGATAGCTGAGATTATTCACAATGTAGGGAAAGCGTTGCCAGCTTGCAGGGAAAGGCAGTTGAGTCCCTGCTTATTTGACCCAGCGAGGAGCTTAAATCATTCTGATTTTGGAAGTGAGGAGAGAAAAACAGGCAAAATGTTCCTAACTGAGCAAAAAGAAAAGCAACAGGGGCTCAAAACTTTGTGTGGGGCCTCTGGTGATGCCCCCGAGTGGGGCTGCCTGCCCGGGATTCGGGATGCTCTGAGGGGCCAACAAAGCGTTTGGCTGCTGGTTTATCGCCCTGGTGTTTGGTTTTGAAGAGGGGTTGGAGGGTTTTGAGGAGGAGAAGGGCTGCGAGAGACCACAAAATGCTGTTGGGACGCAGGGTGATACCTGGGGGAAGGCGACTGGGTGGGGATGGGATGAAGGCTGCAGGTGGGATGACACCGAGGGGCTATGGGGGTGTCCCTGGAGCATCTTCCCAAGCTTAGCCCCAGCTAAGATGTGAAAAAATGAGTTGAGGGGGTTTCTTCCCATTTTATTTGTGCATCTCTCAGGAGCCACGGTCTCTAATAACGCCTGGAGTGGGACCAAGCGGCGTTTCTTTTCCTTGGCCGAAGGAATATGTGCATAAAAGGGGAATATCGAAATGATCTCGTTTCTGTCTCTCTTCGGTCTCGGACGGAACAAAGGGCGGATGGGAACGAGAAAGGAAGAAAAAAAAAAAAATATCACCTGTTCCCATCCAGTCTTAGAGCGATCGCGGTCATTATCTCAGCAGCTTCACATTTCTAAAGGGGCTTCATTTTTCTTCTAAACACTGGCATCTTGTTAAAAAACCGAGAGGAGAAATCGCCTCGATTCAGTCCCCCCCAAACCCAATGGCTTCTCCTTGCTTTTCCCTACCCTCCCGCAGCCCCGACTTTAACACCTGGGAAAAGAAAGTGGAAAGGAAAGCCAAGCAAAACCCAAATAAAGGCCCCCCAACCCTGGCTTTTCTCGATGGCGTTTTCCCCATCTGACAAAAGCCTTTGGTTTTCTGTCATCCTTTTCATTTCCTTGATGGCTCCCCAATTGTCAAAGCCTTCAAGAAAATGCACTTTAGCTCTTTGTCCCCAAATGTAATTCGATAAACTCTTTGCAGAAACATTCGGGTTTCCGAGGCTTTTCAATCAAAAAAAAAAAAAAAAAAAAAACAAGAAAAAAAATAAAAAGAAGAAGAATTCAAAAAAAAAAAAAGGGGGGGGAAAAAAGAAAAAAAAAAGAAGGGAGAGGAGAAGAAAAGATGAGGAAAGAGAAGGGGAAAAAGAAAATATGAAAGGGGAAAGAAAAAATATGGGGAAATAAGAGGGGGAAAAGAAAATAAGGGAGGGAAGGAAAATAAGAGGGGGGAAAACAAAATAAGCAGGGGGAAAGAAAAGAGGGGGAAAAATGAAAAAAGAAAGGGAGAAAGAAATAAAGAAGGAAAAAATGGAAAAAGAAGGGAAAAGAGAAAATAAGCAGGGGTAAAGAATGAAGAAAGAAAGGGAAAAAGAAATAAAGAAAAAAAATGGAAAAGAAGGGAAAAGAGAAAATAAGCAGGAGGGGAAGAAAAGATATAAAGAAGGGGAAAAAAGAAAGGAAAAGAGAAAATAAGCAGGGGGTAAAGAGAAGAAGGGGAGAAAGAATGAAAAAGGAAAGGGGAAAAGAAATAAAGAATGGAAAAAGAGAAAAAAAAACCAGAAAAAAAGAAAGAAAGGGAAAAAAATAGAAGAAAAAAAAAGAAGAATCACCACCTCCACCCTCGAGCTGCCCCTGCAAGGGGTGCAAGTGGGGGAAATGATATTTGAGAGCTTGTTTGAGGTATTTATGACTAAAAATGCAGGTTTTTTTGCTGCTTGGTGATGGGAGGAGAGGAAGAAGCAGGGCGGAGGGGGCCTGGCCGGTGTTGCGGGTGGCAGCCAGGGCTTGGGGGGAAAGCGTGGAAGCAGCTTTTACATTGTCATCGTCCCGAAATGCTTATGAATACTCAATTTTCAGGCAGCACCCTGTGGGCGGGGACCACCCCAGCTTTTCAAGCTATAAAAATGCTGCGGGTTTCCCCGGCGTGGGACCTACGGCTTCGGGGGGGCTGAAGTCAACTGGGGCTTCAAGGCTTGGTAAGTGGCACAAAATAATCCCTTTATATATATATATATATATATATATATATATATATATATATATATATATATATATAAAATCTATTTTTCATCCCCTGGTTGCTGAGCTTTTTTTTGGGGGGGGGAATCGATATGGGATGCTGCACCCATCGCTCCTAAAATCTCTCTTCCCCATCCTGTGCTCCCTTCAGCTTTTATTGAGGCGCTTCAAGGGGTTTGTTGTTGTTTTCTTTCATCCCAAGGGTGAAAAAACCAGCAATGACAACTTCAAAATTTCATTGTGAGGCTTTAAAGGCGCCTGGTGAACAAAAAAAAAAAAAAACAAAAACAAAAAACCAACCAGCAAAACAAAGCCCTAAATCAGAACTGGGGGCCTATTCCCAGGTGGGGGAAGTTCTCCAAGGTCAAAAACTCCTCAAACTGGTTGAGAGGCAGGAATTAAATTGGAGATCTGGTGGCAAAAAAATAAATCACATTAGGGATTCGGTGGCAAAAAAAAAAATCGCGTCGGAGATGTGGTTGCGAAAAAAAATCACGTTGCGAGCTTGGTGGCGCTGATTAAATTGCAAATATAGGGGGTTTTAACCCCCGTTCCTAGCCTGGAAGGGGCAGTGGTTGAATTGTAAAGGAGCTGGAGGTGGGATTTCTCAAAAATATAAAGTTTCTGTATGTTCTGGTCGTCCCACACAGCGATCCCCGCGCTTCCTTGGCCATACAGGTGGTTGAGCGGTGAGGAAGGACGTTGCGGTCCATCAAATCCCTTATCAAATAAGCTCTAAAAGGTTGTCAGAGGAAAGGATATTAATGCCCACAAGAAATAAAAGACACAATCAGACTGAAAAAAAAAAACCCAAACAACCCATTAGCAGGGTCCCGGCTCCAAAGTTCAAGTTATTTAGGTATATTTGATTTTTTTATTTTAATCGGAATAGAGTCAAAGTCGTTGAATGGGATGTGAAAATCATAAATTGAAGTTGTGTGTTTCCCAGTCATCCCAGTTTCCCTTTTTGATGGTTTTCGCTTGCGCTGGCTGAAATATAGACAGAATCCTGCCTGTGGCAGGGGGTTTGGAACTGGATGATTTAAGTCCCTTCCAACCCAAACTATTCTATGATACTCTAATTAAAATAATGGATGGGACACGAGTTGAATGTTGAGGAGCAAGAAAAGAAAAGGCGATTTCGGAAGGTGCCTTGAATTAAAAAAATAAATAAATAAATAAATAAATTAAAATACCATGTTACCTAGAGGTGCCTCCGGGATGAGTTCAGGGCATCCACCGGGTCCGTGCGGCCGAGACGGATGCAGCTCGATCTGCCGGGGACGGCGGCGCCCGGGAAAGAGGGGAAGGAAAAGGCACAAACAGAGGGAGGTGATGTGTGCAGGGAGCAAATCAAGCACCTCTTTTTACCCTCCCGTAACGGAGGGGACGACCCAGAAAGGCAGGGCAACCCCGTATTCACTAATAATTAAAGTATCCGAGTCATGCAAAGTTAGAATGCGTTTAACCCAGGGGATTCTCCAGCTGGAATTTAATAGCACTGGGGATTTTTAGGAGCTGCAGGGAGAGCATCACCTGCTTTGGGGATATTAAAACCCATTCTGTTGGGAAAAGAGGGAAATCTGCTCCTTTCAGGCTCAGTATCAGTGAGAGAACATAGAGGGAGTTTGTCCTGGGGCAGGTTCTGCCTTCCCTGCTCCCTCCTGGTTGTTCCCAATGTTTCACAGCATGGGAAGGAGCCGGAAAGTTCATGATCCTATTTGTGTTGGAAAATTGGACTCTGAGATCCAACCTCAGTGGAAAAGCAGGATTGAGCCTCAGGATGTGGAGCTGGCAACGCTGAGCTCCAGTCCTCCTGCTGCTCTTGGGCTCAGGATGAGGAGTTCCTTGCATCCACCCATTCCTGATGGGAGCAGCATCCACCACTACAAAGCTCCTTGGAGCTGATTTTTCCAAACCTGTTGCCCGATGGGGCCGTCCCCCCCGTCTCCTTCTCATGAGTTATTGCTCCTTCATTCCTTCCTCCACCCCATTCACAATTTCATGGGCTTTTGGCTTTCTTTGTGGCTGATGATAAAATTTTCCAGGTTACGGGAAAAGCCGGGAATGTCTGTGACCTGGTGACCTGGTTTCTGCCATTGACCTTGGAAAAGACCTTTTCCTCTGGATTCACTTTGCTTTAACTCCAGAGGGGGGGGGATTCTGCAAGACCAGAAACCCTTAAAAACCCCAAATATGTTTTGTTTCCCCCTTTATCCCTGGATTTCCACCAGAAATTGGAAAAGATTCTGAGTCTTATGAAAAAATCTGGTTCTTTCTGTCAATCTGCTGCATCTCAGAGGGTTTTCACACACCTGGAAAACAGTGGGAGATATTTTGGGACACAAACTCTGTTCACACACGCTTCTGGTTTGGGGAAGGTGGGTGGGTGAAAGCACCTCCGAGGTGTTTTTTCTCTTAGAAAAGGGAGGAGGAAGGTGAGGTGGACAAGGCCTCCTCCTTTGCTGGGCATGGCGGTGGTTAACCCCAAGGTTTGAGGGTTCCTGGAGTGTTTTCTGTGATACGGATATTGAAGTGAAAGTGTCGGATGTGCTTCCCAAACGTCTTTTTGGGACTCTCATCTCCATCCCAGGTCTGATGCTGAGCCCAGTGTCCCATCCCTGGGAGATGCATGTTCCTTATGTTTCCCAGAGTGGGAAAATGCAGGAAAGGTTGTGATCCCGTTTGTGTTGTGAAATCAGACTCCAGGGTCCAACTTCATGGGAAAAGCAGATGATACACGGTGATCTGGGCAGGTAAAGAGAGGATTGAGCTTATTTCTCAAGAAGGATTGGGGGAAGGGGGTTCAGGAAGGTGTTTGTGGAAGATGCTTGGAAAGTTACCTAGGGAAGGAGTTTTGGGATGATGCGAGGCACCTTGGGGAAGTGTTTCTGGTTTTGGAGGCACTTTGAGAAAGTGTTTTGGGAAGATGTTTTTGGAGGATGCTTCAGGACGGTACTTTGGGGATATATGTTCTGAAGGAGCTTTGGGAAAGGGCTTCGGGAAGGTGCTTCAGGGAGGTGTTTTGGGAAGGAGCTTTAGGGATGAGAAGTTTGGGAAGTTGTTATTAGGAGGATGCTTTTGGAAGATGCTTTAGGCTTGTGCGTCAGTAAGATGGTTTGGGAAGGTCTTTTAAGAAGTTGTTTGGGAAGGTGCCTTAGGAAGATGTTTTGAGAAGGACCTTTGTTAAGATGCTTTGGGAAGGAGATTTGGGGAGGTGCTTTGGGAAGATGCTTTGGGAAGGAGATTTAGGAAGATGCTTTGGGAAGGAGCTTTGTGAAGATGCTTCGGGAAGATATTTTGGGGAGATGCTCTGGGAAGGAGCTTTGGGAAGATGCTTCGGGAAGATATTTTGGGGAGATGCTCTGGGAAGGAGCTTTGGGAAGGTGCTTTAGGAGGGAGCTTTGTGAAGATGCTCTAGGAAGGAGCTTTGGGGAGGTGCTTTAGGAAGATGCTTTAAGAAGGTGCTTTAGGAAGGAACTTTGTGAAGATCCTTTGGGAAGATAATTTGGAAAAATGCTTTAGGAAGGAGCTTTGGGAAGGTACTTTAAGAAGATGCTTTAGGAAGTTACTTTGGGGAGGTGCTTTAGGAAGATGCTGTAGGAAGGAGCTTTGGGAAGGTGCTTTGGGAAAGTGTTTTATGAAGATGCTTTGGGAAGGTGCTTTGTGAAGATGCTTTGGGAAGATGCCTTGGGAAGGAGCTTTGTGAAGATGCTTTGGGAAGATGCCTTGGGAAGATGCTTTGGGAAGATGCTTTGGGAAAGCGCTTTTGGAAGGAACTTTGGGAAGGTGCTTTGGGAAAGCGCTTTATGAAGATGCTTTGGGAAGGTGCTTTGGGAAGATGCTTTGGGAAGATGCCTTGGGAAGGAGCTTTGGGAAGATGCTTTGGGAAGATGCTTTGGGAAGGTGCTTTTGGAAGGAACTTTGGGAAGGTGCTTTGGGAAAGTGCTTTATGAAGATGCTTTGGGAAGGTGCTTTGGGAAGATGCCTTGGGAAGGAGCTTTGGGAAGATGCCTTGGGAAGGTGCTTTGGGAAGATGCTTTAGGAAGAGGTTTCAGGAAGATGCTTTGGAGAGAAGCTTCAGGCCAAGGCGGGGGGGCTGCCTGCAGGGGGGAGGAGGGGGGGGGTGTCTCCGCGTTGTGGGATGCGGCCACCTGCGCTCCTGCAGTTCCAGCGGCGGCCACTAGGTGGGGTTACAGGGCAAAGAGTGGGAGAGCCTGGGAAGGGGGGGGAACCGGGGATGCACCGGGGATAGAGGGGGGGGGGGGGGGTGGGGAACCGGGATGGGGGTCCTGCAGCGGGATGAACCTGGAAAAGGGACCCTCCCTGCACGGGGGGCATCGGCATGGGGGGTGTCCTATAAAGGGAGGAGGGAGCTTCCCTGCAGCGGGGGGGCTCCCAGCACCGGGGTGCAATGGGATGGGGGCTCCCTGCAGCTGGGGGGGGGGGGGGGGGCTCCAGGATCTGGGGTGCAATGGGATGGGGGCTTCTGCAAAAGGAGGAGGGGGCTTCCAGCACCGAGGTTGAATGGGATGGGGGCTCCTGCAGTGGGGTGGGGGTGAGTGGCTCCCTGCACGGGGGGGCTCCCAGCACCGAGGTGCAATGGGAGGAGGCAGTTTCCCTGCTCCGGGGGGGCTCCCAGCACCGGGGTGCAGTGAAATGGGGGCTCCTGCAAAGGGAGGAAGGAGCTTCCCTGCACCGGAGGGGCTCCCAGCACTGAGGTGCAATGGGAGGAGGCAGTTTCCCTGCTCCGTGGGGGGCTCCTAGCCCCGGGGTGCAATGGGATGGGGGCTCCTGCACGGGGATGTGTGGGCTCCCTGAACAAGGGGGGCTCCCAGCACCGGGATGCAAGGGAATGGGGGCTCTTGCATCAAGAACAAGGAGCTTCCCTGCACCAGGGGGGGCTCCCTGCACCAGGGGTCTCCCAGCACCGGGGTGCAATGGGATAGGGGCTCCTGCACCGGGAGGAGGGAGCTTCCCTGCACCGGGGATGCTCTCAGCACCGGGATGCACCGGGAGGAGGGCTCCTGCACTGGGATGCACCGGGAGAAGAGACCCTCCCTGCACCGGGGTGTGTGTTGGGGGGGCAGAGGGGGGGGCTCCCTGCAGCGGGGTGCACCGAAATGGGGGTCCCTGCACCCGAGTGCATGGGAAGGGGGTGTCCCTGAGGCGGGGGGTGGGATGCAGGATGCGCTGAGTTAATGGAAACTCCCACCTCTGGGATGCATCGGGTGCTGGTGTCTGTGCACCGGGATGTGCGTGTGGGGGGGGGGTGTCAATAAGGAGCCTACGAGGATGGGGGGGTCCCTGCCTCGTGTTCTGGCCCCGGAGGGACCGGGAAACACGATTTGGTGGGGGCTGGTGGGGGGGTGATGCTGCACTGGGAGGGTGGTGGTCCCTGCTCCAGTGGTGCCCAAGGATGCTGGGGAGGAGGGAGGAGAAGCTTCACCCACTGCAAGATGCTCCAGGAGGATTCCAGCCTCCCAGGAGGATCCTTTCCATGGGATGAGGATCCTTTCCATGGGGGGGGACCCCCTTCTGCAGCGAGGGTGGGGATGGGGGTCCCACAGCCCCTCTCAACGCTTTGCGATCCCCCTGGGTACCAGACTCAAACCAGCTGGGGAGGCTGAAGGGGGATGAAGGGCTGGGGTCTGGTGGCTGGGGGGGAAACTCAATGAACTTTTGTTTTTCCTGTAATCTGAAGCAAATGCTTCGCAAAGCTGCCTGCAACCAGGCAGCCTGGATACCTGCTTTGCCTCCATCACTGCTGGGCTGCTGGGTTGTATGCTTTGGGTTTTATTTCTTTTTATTTATTTTTTTTTTTGGAGGTGGTGGTGGGGGCGTTATTGCAGCATCCTGGGCAAGGAAATGTCTGGGTTGGACTCACAGCTCCATCTCCCATCCCTGATCCCCACCCTGTGGTGGGAAAACACCCAGGAGGTGGGGATGGAGACAATCGTACCCCCACTGGGAGCAAATAATTGAGGGGGGGGTAGCAATGGAAGTGGGTGAATAAATTGGGGGGGGGGGATCATTGTCAGAGGCCAAATCTTTGCGGGGGGGTGGTCAATCATTGCAAGCAGGGAAGGGATGGGAGAGGAGCAATGAGTTGCAAGTAGGGAAATGGGGGGGTCTGGGTCGTTGTAGGGGGGCAGAAATCGTTGCCAAGAGCAAGTAGTGAAATTATTATAGGGGGTAAATCTTAGGGGGGGGGAGTCATTGCAAGGGGGAAATCACAGGGAGAAATTACTGTGAGAGGGAGCGTAAAGGGTTAAATATTGGGGGGGTCATAAGGGAGGGGTAGATCTTGGGAGAGGGAATCATTGCAAGTCGTTAAGGGTTAAATCTTGAAGGTTTAATGGTAAGGGGGAATCATCAAGGGTTAAATATTGGGGGTCACTGTGAGGGGAATGGATTAAGGACTGAATATTGGGAGCTTTGCAAAGGGCGAATCATTAAGGGTTAATTTTTTGGGGGGGGTCATTGCAAGGGGGAAATGATCAAGGATTGAATGTTGGGGGGATCAATGAAAGGGGGAAATGATATAGGATTAAATATTGGAGGATCAATGCAAGGGGGGGATCATTAAGGATTAAATATTAGGGGGATCACTGGGGAGATCATTAAGGATTGACTATTGGGGGATCACTGGGAGGGGGGATCATTAAGGATTAAGTATTGGGGGATCACTGGGGGATCATTAAGGATTAACGATTGGAGGATGGATGGAAAGGGGAAATGGGGGGGTCACTGGAAAAGGGGAAACCATTAGGGATTAAATATTGGGGGGAGGGGGCGCTGCGAGGGGGGGAAACGACCCTTAATTCAACATTGGGGGGAGCATCAGGAGCAGGAATTCTCAGGAGGAGTCGGGGGAGTGTGGTGGTGGTGGGAGCGAGGAGGCCATCCTGAAGGGTTAAATATTGGGGAGAGGGGGGGGTTAAACATTGGGAAGGGGGGGTTAGACATTGGGGGGGGGGTTAAACTTTGGGGGGGGGGTTAAACTTTGGGGGGAGGGGGATGCTGAGCGGCTCTGGTCTCTCTGTGGGGTGAAGGTAGAGGAGGAGGAGGAGGAGGAGAAGGAGGAGGAGGAAGAGGAGAAGGAGGATGAAGAGGAGAAGGAGGAGGAAGAGGAAGAGGAGGATGAAGAGGAGAAGGAGGAGGAAGAGGAGGAGGAGAAGGAGGAGGAGGAGAAGGAGAAAGAGCAGGAGGAGGAGGAAGAGCAGAAGGAGGAGGAAGAGGAGAAGGAGGAAGAAGAGGAGGAGGAGAAGGAGGAGGAAGAGGAGAAAGAGGAGAAGGAGGAGGAAGAGGAGAAAGAGGAGAAGGAGGAGGAAGAGAAGGAGGAGAAGGAGGAGGAAGAGGAGAAAGAGGAGAAGGAGGAGGAAGAGGAGAAAGAGGAGAAGGAGGAGGAAGAGAAGGAGGAGAAGGAGGAGGAAGAGGAGAAGGAGAAAGAGAAAGAGGAGGAGGAAGAGGAGAAGGAAGAGAGGGAGAAGGAGAAAGAGGAGGAGAAGGAGGAGGAGGAGGAGGAAGAGAAGAAAGAGGAGGAGAAGGAGGAGGAAGAGGAGAAGGAGGAGGAGAAAAAGAAGGAGGAGGGCTGGGAGCCAGAGCTCGCACGCTCCAGCGCCGCGTCCTCCCGGGCTGGGACCGCCCCCCCCTTCCCTTCCAGCCCCCCCAAACCCTCCGGAGCGCTGGGGGGGAGCAGCCCCGCTGGCTGCCAGCCCAGCCCCGGCTTCCCCGCCTCTATATAAACACACATGGACTTCTTTTCTATTCAATCCCAACACCGAGAGGGGCGAAACCCAGCAGCCCTCCCTGCCTCCTCTCCGAAGTGCAAAGTCTGGGGCTAACACATCACCGGCATTCCGATAGACAGATATTTATAGGGATTTATTGATAGAGGGAGACCGAGATACAAACCGATCCGTGTGTAGAGATACATGTAGCGAGCTGTTTCATTCGTCCATCTCTCCGCGCCGTGGCTGAATTATTTGATGATTTTTTTAAATATGTTTTTTTAAAATCTCGCTCCTTTTTTTTTCTTTTTTTTTCTGCTTTCTTTTCTCCCCTTCCTTTTTTCTCCCTTTCCTTTTTTTCTCCCCTTCCTTTTATTCTCCCCTTCCTACTTTTTCCTCTCCTTTCTTTTTTCCTCTCCTTTCTTTTTTCCTCTCAGTTCTTTTTTCCTCTCCTTCCTTTTATTCTCCCCTTTCTTCTTTTCCTCTCCTTTCTTTTTTCCTCTTCTTTCTTTTCTCCCTCTCCTTTCTCTTTTCCCCCTCCTTTCTTTTTCCTCCTCCTTTCTTTTCCCACTCTCCTTTCCTTCTTCCTCTCTCCTTTCCTCTTTTCTCTCTCCTTTCCTCTTTTCTCTCTCCTTTCCTCTTTTCTCTCTCCTTTCCTCTTTTCTCTCTCCTTTCTTTCTTCTCCTTTCTTTTTCCCCCTCTCCTTTCTTTTCTCCTCTTTTATTTCCTTCTTTCCCTTTCCTTCTTTCTCTTTCCTTCTTTTTCTCTTTTATCTCTTCTCCCTCTTTATTTCCCCTCATTCTTTTTTCCCTGCTTCCTTCCCCCTTTCTGGTGCGTGTTGCCTTGAAAGCGAGCGAGAACCAGAGCATCTCCACTTGGACTTTTTTGGGGTCTTTTTTTTTTTTTTTTTTTTCTTCACTCGAAGTCTTTTTCTTTTTGTTTTGTTTTTAATTATTACATTTTTTCACTCCTCAGCTGCCCACCCTCTTCTTTGGGGGTCAGTCTTATTTATTTATTTTTTTAACCCCTCTCTTTGTGTTTTTTTTTTTTTCTTCTTCTGCTTGTGTCACTCTGTCAAGTTGATTCCCAACAAGAACAAAGTTTTCAGAGAGGGGAACAGAGAGGAGAAAAAGCTTTTTCCTCCTTTTTCCCCCCCTTTTTTTTCCTGTTGTTTTCCTAACCGGCCAGCAAAGAGGGGGTCCAGCCCACCCCCCTCACCCCCTCCCCAAGAACCCCCCCCCCCCCTCCTCTCCGCAGTCGCCCCTGTGGGTGCGATTTGCGGTGCCTGTCAAGGGGCTGCTTCTCCCTCCCCCCTCTCCTCCTCCTCCTCCTCCTCCTTCTCCTCCTCCTCCTCCTCCTCCTGCTTCTCCCAAATATGCTTTTCGCAAGCTTCGACCTCGTCTCGGCCCTGGCAACCCTCGCCGCGTGTTTGGTGTCACTGACTTTGCTGCTGGCCGTGTCCCAGCAGCTGTGGCAGCTCCGCTGGGCTGCCACCCGCGACAAATCCTGCAAGCTCCCCATCCCCAAAGGCTCCATGGGATTCCCTCTAATCGGAGAGACCTTCCACTGGCTCCTGCAGGTAAGGATTCCCTTCCTTTCCTAGCGAGATGGGTCGTAGCTACCTTTTATTTGCATTTTTTTCCTGGGTTTTTTTTTTTTTTCTTATTTTAATTTAATTCTATTTTTTCCCCCTTATTTTTTTTTTTTCCCCGATTGCATCATGCGGGTTCTGGAGGAGCAGGGGAAACAGAGGGGGTTTGGGTACCTAGAGGGGGTTTTGAGGGGGTTAGAGGAGGTTTGGGGGAGTTAGAAGGGGGTTGAGGAGTTTAGAGGGGGATTTAGGGAACCCAACACTGCTGGGATCAACCTGGAGCTGCAACCGGGTTCTCTGCAGAGTCGGGGTCACCCTTGAGGAGTTTAGGGGTGCAGAAGGGATCTGGGGGGGCACTTGTGGAGACTTTAGGAGGGATTTAGGGAGCCCAACCCTGGAGGGATCACCTTGGAGCTGCAACCGGGTTCCCTGGAGACTCAGGGTCTCCTTAGAGGAGTTTGGGGGTGCAGAGGGGATCTGGGGGGCATCTGTGGCCACTTAGGGAACCCAACCCTGCTGGGATCACCCTGGAGCTCCAAGCAGGTTCCCTGGAGAGTCAGGGTCTCCCTTGAGGAGTTTGGGGGTGCAGAGGGGATCTGGGGGTCATCTGTGGCCACTTAGGGAACCCAACCCTGCTGGGATCACCCTGGAGCTCCAAGCAGGTTCCAGGGAGAGTCGAGGTCTCTTTTGAGGAGTCTGGGGGTGCAGAGGGGATCTGGGGGGCACTCGTGGAGACTTTAGGAGGGATTTAGGGAGCCCAACCCTGCTGGGATCACCCTGGAACTCCAAGCAGGTTCCAGGGAGAGTCGAGGTCTCTTTTGAGGAGTCTGGGGGTGCAGAGGGGATCTGGGGGGCACTCGTGGAGACTTTAGGAGGGATTTAGGGAGCCCAACCCTGCTGGGATCACCCTGGAGCTCCAAGCAGGTTCCAGGGAGAGTCGAGGTCTCTTTTGAGGAGTCTGGGGGTGCAGAGGGGATCTGGGGGGCACTCGTGGTGACTTTAGGAGGGATTTAGGGAGCCCAACCCTGCTGGGATCGCCCTGGAGCTGCAACCGGGTTCCCTGGAGACTCAGGGTCTTCCTAGAGGAGTTTGGGGGTGCAGAGGGGATCTGGGGGGCATCTGTGGCCACTTAGGGAACTCAACCCTGCTGGGATCACCCTGGAGCTCCAAGCAGGTTCCAGGGAGAGTCGGGGTCTCTTTTGAGGAGTCTGGGGGTGCAGAGGGGATCTGGGGGGCACTCGTGGTGACTTTAGGAGGGATTTAGGGAGCCCAACCCTGCTGGGATCACCTTGGAGCTGCAACCGGGTTCCCTGGAGACTCAGGGTCTTCCTAGAGGAGTTTGGGGGTGCAGAGGGGATCTGGGGGGCATCTGTGGCCATTTAGGGAACCCAACCCTGCTGGGATCACCCTGGAGCTCCAAGCAGGTTCCAGGGAGAGTCGGGGTCTCTTTTGAGGAGTCTGGGGGTGCAGAGGGGATCTGGGGGGCACTCATGGAGACTTTAGGAGGGATTTAGGGAGCCCAACCCTGCCGGGATCACCCTGGAGCTGCAAGCAGGGCTCCCCGGAGAGCTGAGGTCTCCCTCTCCCTCAAATCCCCCCTCCTTCTAGCCGAAACCCTTTAAGAAATAATTAACACTCCAGCCAGTGGTGGGTGGTAGCCCCGGGGCGAGTGTGGGATGTGGGTGGGCACGGAGCGGGGGGTTCCCATCCCCTTTTTTTGGGGTGGTTTTCCATGGGATTCCCGACCTTCCCGGCTCGGGTCCGGCTTTGGGGGAAGCCCGAGGAGGTAATCGGGAGATTAACCCGGGATTAACCTCGCTAAACGCTGAGCGGGATCCCCCTGCGGGCGCCGGGGTGGGAGGGTGGCTGCCAAAAATAAAAAAAAAAAAGAAAAAAAAAAAAAGTGGGGGGAAAAAGCAAGAAAAAACGAGAAAGAGAGAAAGCGGGAGGTGGTCCAGGGGTGCCCCGCTGAGGGGGGAGCCGTGAGAAGGGCTGGGGGCGCCCCACATCCCCGGAGCATCCCTAGAGGGGAACTCCCGAGGATAATTAATTTCAGGGTTTCCCCGCTCTTCCCTCCTCCTCCCGGAGCGACTCGAAGCGAATAAGAGCGTGGTGAAGATGCTCCAGCCCAGAGAAAGTCGCGTTTCTGAGCCGGGAAGGCAAAACCCCTCGGTGTCCCCATCCCTGTCCCCTCCCTCCTCGCCACCGGGGAAGCCCCCGTTGCCTCCCCCGGCGGTGGCGCCGAAGGGGTTAAGCGCCCGCTCTCAATAGGGCTTTATTTTTTAAAGAAATTTATCAGATTTTTTACAGGGGGACCAGAAAAGGGTTCTCGCTTTTCCACACGCTCCGTCCAAACAGAATCCAGGGCTAAAAATACAAAAAAAATATTTTGTATAAATTGGACTCCATTCGAAAGTTTTCCCCCCGCATAAAGGTCCTCTTTGTGCTGCCCTGGAAATGGTGTACAAATAACTCTTTATTAATGCCACAAAAAGGGACTTTTAATTATATTTACGCAGATCAAGAAACAGGGTCACCTGAACGTCGGGAAAGAAATTCACAACTGCGCTTTTGTTTCAAAATAAACACCCGCACTCCCTGCCCCGCATCGCGCTCGCCTCCTCTCCCTGCTTGGGATGGGGGTTTGGGGTTTTTTTTTTTAGGGGGGATACCCCCCTCTCCATCCTTCCCCCCCTCTCCATCCACCAACCCCCTCGGAGCATGTGGGAAAGTGATTAAATCCTCCCAAATCTGGAGATTTACTTAGGCAAATCGCAGCCTTTCGAGTAAAGTCGGAGCTGAGAGAATGCAGAGAAAAAAAAAAAAAAAGGGAAAGGTGGGGGGGGGTGGAGAAAAGGGAAAAGAAAAGAGAAAAGAATGGGGGAAAAGAGAAGAGAAAGGGGAAAGAGAAGAGAAAGGGGGAAGAGAAAAGAGAAAGAGGGAATAAGAGACAAGGGGAAAGAGAAGGGGAAAAAGAGAAAGAGGGGAAAGAGAAGGTGGAAAAGAGAAAGAGGGGGAAGAGAAGGTGGAAAAAGAGACAAGGGGAAGAGAAGTGGAAAAAGAGACAAGGGGAAGAGAAGGTGGAAAAGAGAAAGGGGGAAGAGAAGGTGGGAAAGAGAAAGAGGGAAAGAGAAGGGGAAAAAGAGAAGGGGAAAAGAGAAAGGGGAAAGAGAAGAGGAAAAATAAAAAGGGGGAAGCGAAGGGGAAAAAGAGAAAGGGGGAAAGAGAAGGTGGAAAGAGAAAGGGGGAAGAGAAGGGGGAGAGAAAGGAGGGAAGCAAGAGGGGGAAAGAGAAGGGGGAAGAAAAGGAAGGAAAGAAAGAGGGAAAAGAAAGGGAGGGAGAGAAGGGGAAGAGAAAGGATGGAGAAAAGAGAAAAGGGGAGAGAAAGGGGGAAAAGAAAAGGTGAGGGAGAAAGGGGGGAAAAAGAACGAGGAGGAGAAAGAGAAAGGCGGGGGAGGAGGAAGAGAATGAGGGGGAACGAGGATAAAAAGAGGTAAAAGCGGAGGAAAAAGGGAGGAGGAAGGGGGGGTGAAGAGGGGGCGGCGGGGGGGCAGGCGGTGGGATGAGAGGGTGATGGGTTCGAGGGGGTCTTTATCCCCGTATCCCCAATTTTTGACACACCACCCCCCGCAACTGGCCCCCGTTTTTCTTTCTTCCCCTTCTCCTTCCATCCCCTGCAGGGCTCCTGCTTCCAGTCTTCTCCTCGCCGGGAGAAGTACGGGAACGTGTTCAAGACGCACTTGCTGGGGCGGCCGCTGGTGCGGGTGACGGGGGCGGAGAACGTGCGCAAGATCCTGATGGGCGAGCATCACCTGGTGAGCACCGAGTGGCCGCGCAGCACCCGCATGCTGCTGGGACCCAACACCGTGGCCAACTCCATCGGCGACATCCACCGCCACAAGAGGAAGGTGAGGAGCCGGGGAGACGCCTAGGAGGCGGGGGAATTCCTTTTTCCTGCCCCCCTTGTCCTCTCCTCCCTCCCTTTTTCTCTCCTTCCCCCCCCCCCCCTTTCTATCCTCCGTCCCACCCTTCCTCCCCACCATCCTTCCCTTCCTCCCCTCCTTCCCGTCTTTTCTCCCCTCCTTCCCGTCCCTTTCTCCCCTCTGTCCCCCCCTTTCCTCCTCCTCCTTCCCCCCTTTCCTCCTTCTCCTTCCCCCCCTTTCCTCCTCCTTCCCCCCTTTCCTCCTCCTTCCCCCCCTTTCCTCCTCCTTCCCCCTCTTTCCTCCTCCTTCCCCCCCTTTCCTCCTCCTTCCCCCCCTTTCCTCCTCCTTCCCCCTCTTTCCTCCTCCTTCCCCCCCTTTCCTCCTCCTTCCCCCCCCTTTCCTCCTCCTTCCCCCCCTTTCCTCCTCCTTCCCCCCCTTTTCTCCTCCTTCCCCCCCTTTCCTCCTCCTTCCCCCCCTTTCCTCCTCCTTCCCCCTTTCCTCCTCCTTCCCCCCTTTCCTTCTCCTTCCCCCTCTTTCCTCCTTCTCCTTCCCCCTCTTTCCTCCTTCTCCTTCCCCCTCTTTCCTCCTCCTCCTTCCCCCTTTCCTCCTTCTCCTTCCCCCTCTTTCCTCCTTCTCCTTCCCCCTCTTTCCTCCTTCTCCTTCCCCCTCTTTCCTCCTTCTCCTTCCCCCTCTTTCCTCCTTCTCCCTCCCCCTCTTTCCTCCTTCTCCTTCCCCCTCTTTCCTCCTTCTCCTTCCCCCTCTTTCCTCCTTCTCCTTCCCCCTCTTTCCTCCTTCTCCTTCCCCCTCTTTCCTCCTCTCTCCTTCCCCCTCTTTCCTATTCCTCCTTCCCCCTCTTTCCTCCTTCTCCTTCCCCCCTTTCCTCCTTCTCCTTCCCCCCTTTCCTCCTTCTCCTTCCCCCCTTTCCTCCTTCTCCTTCCCCCTCTTTCCTCCTTCTCCTTCCCCCTCTTTCCTCCTT